>OW679197.1:32639866-32795657 GCA_940337035.1 Agriotes lineatus | reverse complement strand
CCCAGTCGATTACAATAAGATATAGCAGGGGTGACAGGATGCATCCCTGTCGAACTCCGGTTTCTATAGCAAAAGTTTCTGTTCTCGTGTCATTGTGTTGTATACATGCACTGTAATTTTCATACAATAATTTAGTTAGATGAATGTATTTTCTGGGTAGGTCATATTCTTTCAGTATATGCCACATTTTTGTTCTATCAATTTTATCAAAGGCCTTTTTAAAATCGACGAAACCTAGATGGATTTCTGTTTGCCACTCGTTACCTTCTTCTAATATTATCCTTAGTGTGCCTATTAAATCTGTGCAAGATCTTCTTGCTCTAAAGCCTCCTTGATTGGTTCTAAGTAGTTTTTCTACTTCGTCCTTTAGCCTTTCTAATATGACCTTCGTTAAAATTTTACTAGTGGTGTTTAATATTGTTATAGCTCGCCAGTTGTCACATTTTGTCCGGTCGCCCTTTTTGGTAGTTTAATAATTAATCCTACAGTCCATTCTTCCGGTAGTTTTTCATCTATCCAAATCTTATGAATTAAGCAGTGTAATATATTCACACTAGTTTCCGCTCCTGCTTTAATTAGTTCAATCGGTATGTTGCCCAAACCTGCTGCCTTGTCTTTTTTCAGGTTTTTTATGGCCTTTCGTATTTCATCCTTTGAGATATCACCCAAGTTTAGATTAATTTCACCATTTGCTCATCAACCTCTTCATTGTTAGTTTCTACGTTTCTTTCTTCCTGTTTGGAGTAGATTTCTTTAAAATGTTCTAGTCATCTCTCAACTATCTCTTGTTCTGATTTAAGTACATTAATATCCTTGTCTCTTATGTGCGTTGTCATATAGCTTGTCTCTTCTGCCATTTTTCGTGTTACATTGTATAAAGTTTTCATATCATGCATTCTGTCTGCTTTCTCTGCTTCCTCCATTAGTTTCTTTTGTTGCTTTCTTCGGTCTTTTCTTGCACTCTTTTTTATTTGTGTGTCTTTAAGCCAATATAATTGTTCTAATTGTTTTTTCCTCTCCTGCTATAATTCACTTAATATTTTTAATTTGATCTTATTTCTATCTTCGATTAATTTCCATGTGTTGTTTGTCATCCACGTCTTTTCATTTTTTCTTCTCCTGCCTAGTAATTCTTCTGCCGTTTCTATCATGGCTTCTTTGTATTTTGACCATAATTGCTCTATCGATTTCTCCTCTATATTATAGCTTTGATCTAGCCTATTTGCCAGTTACGCCTGGAATTGTTTTTGTATTTCTTCATTTTTCAAACGGTGCGTATTGTATTTAATTTTCCATTGTTTGTGTTTATTTATCGCTTTTAATTTAACTCTGAATTTTGCCCTCACTAGGGCGTGGTCCGAGCCTACATCTGCGCCCCACATAGCTCTAACGTCCATCAAACATTTTGAAAATGTTTGATGGAACCTTGATTCGACGAATATTAAAAACACTTAAACCTACTTCCTTACAAAATTCAGATATAGTATAAGCAAAAAGTAACTCCATCAAATATATCTTTGGACTTTTGAAGTCATGTGTATTATAATTAAAGCTGATAATTATATGCACTCAAATGTACGAAAATATGCGCATATATATGCATACATTTTGTTGAGTATATGCACTCAAAGTTATAATATATGCACATAACATGCTCTATTTTTTTTTTTGAAAATAAGTAGGAGTATTCTAAATATAAAAATTTCAATTATTTTGTGTGAGTATATTTATTTCTCTAATTTTTATTCAAAGACGTCATTCATTTTAACGTTTGACTATATAAACATAGACTGTCAACACCAACTTCACATTGTAAGCAACATACAAATGAGATTTCCCCTAACCCCACCAGACTGTTATTCACCCAACACTCTTGAAATGGATTTTGTGTTGACCGATTTCTTATACACTGCTTCTTTGGGAAAAGTGATGATTGCTGGCAGTCTTAAGTTTATATAGTCAAAGATTTTAACAGGGAATTCCCTTTTCCTCTGCTCATTTCGATACGCAGAAAGTGAAAGTATATATCTCAGTTGTACATAAAAATTTTATTAATAAATTTAATAAAACGTAAATTTTACAAAAAAATCTAAAAAAGTTCTTCATACATTACAAATTATTGCTAAATATAACCAAATATGCAAAATCCATAAAATATGCTCAAACACGTATAAATATGCAAAATATGCAAAATAAAACTTGGCTTAAACGGTTTGTTTTCACATAATTAGTATACATATGCAAAAAGTTTTGCCGGCATATCAATTAAACAAAATATGCATTTGCTATATAATATCAGCTTTAATTATAATACCTAAAAATTATATGAAATTCTTGTTGATTCTTTTCAATGACGTTATTGACGTTTAAATTAAAAAATGCAGTCTTGTAAGGAAACTTACTAAATTATAAGGGACAGCATTTAGAACAAAATTAATAAAATAAAATTAGCATAACGTTTGCGTTAATGGAGACACTACTAAATTAAATTTCAGGTTCTTGTTAGGCGTACATAACCTCAATTCAGTCTGTAAACTAATTAAAAGTTGGTAAATGTTACAAATTTTTCCAGTTTATACAAATTTACAAGAGGTGCTGAAAATGTTATCCTTCTTCTTGCAAGCATAGCCTCACACGTCGTTTCATACAAGACACTTTGTAACAATTCTGGTGCTATTGTATTACGTGCCTAGGTGATTCTTTCTTTTAGTTGTAACATCGTATGAACAGGTGTTTTAAATATTGAATTTTTTAGAAGTGGAAATAAAAAGAACTCCAAAAGAGTAAGATCACAAGATCTGGGTGGCCAAAGATCTTTTGAAATTAATCGGTCATCTGCTGTAGATATTCCAACGTGGTTTCAGCTACATGAGGTGTTGCGTTATCTTGTTGCAAGTATCCTTGTCGAATTTCATCGTCATGGATCTGATTCACAAATTCTTCAAGAATTTTATTTTGATATCTTTCGGCATTTATTGTATCTTCAAAGAATATTGGTCCGATAATTCTCCGGCGAGAGCACGCTACCCAAACGCCTATTTTGGGCAATGCAAAAAAGCTCCACGAAAAAAATGTGGATTATCAGCGCTCCATAAGTGCATTACTTGTGAATTAATGTAGCCATTTAAGTAAAACCACGACTCATCAGAAAAAAATTAAATCCAAAACATCATATTTTAAATGTGGCAAACAACCAGTTACAGCATAAAATTCTCTTATTGTAATCTGGAGTGAAGAGCTCTTGATACATTTGTAATCTGTATGGATGCATATTTAAATCTTTTTTTAGAATTGTATAGCAAGTACTATAACTCAAATTCCCTTCTTCAGCAAGCCTTCGGATTGATGTGGAGGGTTCGTTTTACATTCTATTTTGGACATATGCAATTTGTTCCGCAGTTCTCACATGTAATCGACCAGTTCTTGCTCGTACGTACGTCGTACTTGATAAAAAAAGTACGTTGCTAATATTTCAACGTTAGGAAATCTTTCTCTAAATTCATTTAAACAAGCCTGAGCAGAGTACTGTCAATTACCATTGTCCAACCATTTCCCATTTCGCAAGTATGCTTCTATTATAAATATTTTATGTTCTGGTAACAAATTTAAAAATAAATTAGTCAGGAATTATTGAAAAAAAATATTACCTAATAATAACAAATGTCAAATGACAGCTTCTAATTTTCTGGAGTTATAATACATTGTTATGACCTCAAAATGCCAAAGGTACCTTTGATGGAGTTCATTTTTGGTCATACTATAGTACAATCCATTAGTCAAGAAGACTGTCACCAAAGTTATTCGAAACACCGAACAGTTTATTTTCATTTAATGTAATGCTTTATCTTCACGGATTAGTTAATAAGCAAATTTTGTATTTTAGGAACCATAAAACATTTCACCTGTTCTTTACATTCCCCCAAAGTGAAAGTTTGGGCTGTAATTTGTGGGTTATTGAGGGTAACGTAAACAATTTAAATTATGATACCAGCAAGATAGTTGACCACTTAATAAAATTGTTACTATGGCAAAATTATAACTGCTCCAGTGCTCCATATTTCGGTACTACACTGACTGTCAAAATTTTTATAAACAGTGTTCTTCCCTTAAATTACCCGATCCAAATGCTATCTGGCCGAAAAATTTTAACAAGTCACATTTTGGTCATCCTTCATACTTCAAGTTTTTAATTGCAATAACTAAACTGCTCTTCGGCCGTTTGGTGAAATTCAGTAGCACTTAACCTGTAATCGTTTTATCTTTCCCGCAAATTGTCAAAACGCTCACCACCATTCTGCCTCCGTCGCCAACGCAGATCGTCCGCCAAGTCTCTCAGCCACCTCAGTCTTGTTGCCACCAAGAGCCCCTTCACCAAACGTTTGTGCTGTTCTTCCAGCGAATGTTCGAACAATACCTATTCCTGCATCTGAGCCCTCGCCGCAGTCACAAGTGTCGCCATCGACCTTTCCAATCCGCACCAGATAGAAGCACAACTCTCCCGCTCACGTACTAGACCGTGTTCCAATCCTCTGACCTCCTATTTTTTGTATAAACATTTTGAACAGCCGCTCGACCGTATCACTTGCCCTACCCTTCACTAGGTAGGAGCTTGAATACAAAGATTGTTTAACTTTTTCCATATTTGTATGAACTGGCTTAAGAGCGGCTTCCCCAACAAACTAGTTTCAAAAATGGTCGTCTTGAAGTGGAATTATGTCAAGGACAAGTTTTTCGCAGCAAGCCGCAATCAACAGCTTTTATAAGTGAAATTCAACCTCCCTTTATAAATATTTCTCAAGAAACGCTAATAAAAGTATGAAAAAGTACTGACGTGCGTCTGCGTTATGACATTAAATACAAATCAGTTTTACATGTCCATGTCGGGTTTTATGAGTACATGAATTAATGCTGAAATTCTTGGCAGCTCAAAGCAAATGTCGGATTTGGTTTTTAAAACTGTCATTTGTTTTTCGCGTCTGACTTATAATATTTAAGTCTAGCACTAAATACTTAACGGTTAAAATTATAGAGAGAAAAATATTATTCCATAACAACCTTAGATGCAGAAGTTGGCCAAACAAATCTCATGTGAGTAGAAAAAGAATAATTGACATGTTTAACTATGATTTTCATTCAGAAAAATACAAGGTCATGTGGTAACCTTCAAATGATCAAAAAAAGCATCAAATGATTTAAGCTTTCCCGTCTTTACTTCATTTCTAAGTTCAATAATAACGAGAGGGAGCAAAATTTGGAGACCATAGACTTTTACGAGAAAAAAAACTGTGCTAAATCGAATTCATAAAACTATGTTTAATTCGAAAACGAGCTCAGCCTGTATATTTATATTGCATTACCTACCATTTGTGTGCACTATGCGATATTGAAAACTTCATGCAACCCTTCTAAATAGTTTGACGAATCATAGGTTAAACAAGTGCTGCCAGAGACAAAAGGTGATTTAACATTAGACGGTCTTGTAACCCACGAGACACGCATAAATCAAAGTAGATACACGTTTATTGTTGCTAAACTTGCTAGAGTATGGCGTGTATGTCATGTGTTTCCAGACTAGTTTTTCAGCTATTAAGATTAGACAAATGTGGTGGCTATATATTAATGTCTTCTTTTAGTATCGTTAGTGCGGGTGAAAAAAGAAAAATGTTTAATTATGTCTAATAAAATCACAACCATCCATTTTAGTCAATTACATCAAAAGGTTACCGGAAAAACATGTTGCCTAGGAAAATATCAAAAGCGCAAACACCAACATGAAATGGATATTTCATATTCGGATATTTTCCGAAGCAACATATTTGAAGGCTAACCAACTAACTGAATAGTTCGAATAGTATTCGGAGCATTAATGCATAAAACCCATCGTCTTGACTGACGCCAGTGTCATTTATTATTGTTAAAAATGCGCTGAAGAAACATCACCTTGGTGTTTATTCAGTGTAAAGCAGTTGCTATTGTTCCAAATTCAAATTTTCATGGCTCGTGATTGAATGTATGTATTAATCATTTTTATTTTTTTGACAAACTATGAGATCTTGTTATATTAGAATAGGTGTGTTACGGGTGAAAGCAGATTTACGACCCTGCAACAAAGTAAAGGTCTTTAATCCGCCAATGGAGTAAGGAGAAGCTTTTGGCGAGAAGAAATTTTCTCTCGCGATTGTCGAAAACAAGTTGAATCTTAAAGAGACCTGGGTGAATTCTAGTTATTGTTAGGCGCCACCTATTTGTCTGCGAAGGATGATGCGGATTCACTCGGCTACAGAAATGTTTTTCGATTAACACAAACGACTTACCTTATTCGTATCGACAATGCTTGTTCTATTTGAAAATTCGCGTAACCGCATTCCGCTTCAGAAAGAGATTGCAATCCAAAAAATCATAAAGGGCTATAATCAAACAGCACAAACAAATAAATTATCTTAAGAATTTAATCTACGTCGTGGCGTCACATTTCGCGATACGAAGAAACTCCTAAACATATGTTCTCAGGCTTGTGACAAGCGCTTCCAGCAGTTCCAACGAGGCGGTTGATATCTTAAATATCATTTAACAGATTCTGCACCAGAGCCAATTCACAACATGCAATTCTTAACTAATATACACATTCACTTTAGACTGGAATGCAGTACTCTGGCTCGAGACCGATGCAAACCACTGTCGGCAACGGATACAAAACGGGGCTTGAGCAACAGAAAGCCGGTCGCGGAAACTAAACTCCACAAAACACAGCTGCCACGGCAGCTCCAGCGAGTTAATATACAATGTGCTGCATATCTCTAAGTGCGATTCGATGCGACGATACAGATACTAGATAGTGTATGTACGACATTTTCTAACATAACAACGCCCTACTGCTGTACACTTGGCTCACTGCTCAGATGACTTCCGGTTTCTTCCAAATTCTTTTGGTTGGCAAGCCATTTTTGCTGACTTCTACATTCGAGCAAAATCGATTGTCTACTTAAAACTACTTAAGGGGCCCAAAATGATGAAAGCAACGGAAAAACAAGTCTGGACTATATGTATCTCTTGTTAACTGATATATGGGGCAATCATTGTTTAGTAAAAAATAAAGCATTGCCTATAAATTCTAGGATTTTGGTTATGGCAACTGACTTACAAATTTGTTATTTACATTATTGCTCTTGATCGGCTCGTTAACTTTTTTTTCTACAGCCGTGATTTTAAACTGTTTCCAAGGGTCATATGCGGCGTGCTTTATGTTGTCTATAAAACACGCCATTCCATTTAAAGCACGGAGTACTTTAATAGGTTATAAAACCTTATTTGTGAAGATTAAAAGTACAGTTATTATATCGGACCGATTTGTATGCGGAGCCCCGAGTGCCCGATTGGAGAGGGGCGGAGCCCGATGGCCCCTTTGGAGAGGGGCGGAGCCCCGAGGGCCCCCTTGGAGAGGGGTGGAGCTCCAAGAGCCCCCTTGGAGAGGGGCCGAGCCCTGAGGGCCCCCTTGGAGAGGGCCCAAGCCCCGATGGCCCCCTTGAAGAGGGGCGGAGCCCGATGGCCCCCTTGGAGAGGGGCGGAGCCCTGAGGGCACCCTTGGAGAGAGGTGGAGCTGCAAGAACCCCCTTGGAGAGGGGCCGAGCCCTGAGGGCCCCCTTAGAGAGGGGCCGAGCCCCAAGGGCCCCCTTGGAGAGGAGCGGAGTCCCGAGGGCCCCCTTGGAGAGGGGTGGAGCTCCGAGGTCCGCTTTGGAGAGGGGCGAAGCCCCTAGGGCATTTAAGCTAACAAACTCCTCGGCTGTAGAAAAAATATTGAAGCCAACTCGTGTTTTACAGTTTAAAAATCCTCTGTAAAACACTAGTTGCCTTAATAGCTATAAACGCTCCTTATATTCACAACAGAAGCTGATCGCGCAGAATTACACAAGTTTTCTAGAAGCATACGTCCATACCGGAAGGATTTCCACCATTGAAACACCAATGAGTGATCAAACTATAGCTAATTGGTCTACTTTAAGAATATATAAAAGGTTATAATATAGCTTTTTCCTTATGTAATAAATATATCAAGCTAAAGTAAAATTTCCCCGTAGTTTAAAATAAACCTAAGAGGAAAAAAGCTGGTGTGATCACTCACACAATTTTCTTTTACAGTGATCTTATACCTAATTAGCCAAAAATTTGATTTTTCATTTTTAAGCATTTGTGAAAAATTTTAAAAAATTACAAATTCTACAAAAACGGTACGAAATAGAGCGTTAGCTGAAGACACAATTTTTTGTAAAATTTTAAGTTGAATTCAAAAATGTAATAATATACCGGATACTCTATTTAAAATAGGAGTTAATACAGAAAATAGAAAAAAAAACAAAATAAACCTATTTTAGAAGTATTCAACTGGAAAATCACCTATCTCACATCAATACACATTGAAAATGTAATAAAAATGTAAAGGCTGAAAAAATCGTTAAAGCTGTTTTGAAAAAATCGAAAAAACCTGAAAAAGCACAAGAGTAAACACCTACTTCCGGTTATGCGATTTTCTTCTAAAGCTTGCTCTCGCATCTAAATAGTATACAAAACTTATATATGAAGTTTCAACGCCATACCTCTTTTCGTTTTTGAGATAGTCTGTTCACAAACAGACTGACAGACACACAGACAGACCAATGAACAAAAACATTTTTTTTTGGTCCAGGGGACTCCAAAACGTGAAGATCTGTTGAAAACTCAATTTAGAATTTTTATGGTGATTCCAATACTTCCTTTATCGTAAAAGGGAGTAAAAATCTATAACTAAAACAATATAAAACCTTTGTTTTCATTAAAATACTGGTCCACATTCACCTGGACAACCTTTGAACCTTCTTAGTAAAAGCCTAATCCCGTAATTCTGTGAGAACTGCTTACCTCGCACATCAAATTTAGACTATGTAGTTTATCTAGTCACATGTATTTACATTCTAAAATATAGATACCGATTGTAAAATATTCTGGAAGCGATAACGTCGACTTGCTGATACAAGGGCGATGAGTTTAGAATTATTATAGTCCTACGTTTAAAATTTACTATAAAACTTATGTGATGTTCCTTAAGACATAGTATTTAAGTTATGTTTTAGTCTATGTTGTATTATTTTATTTAAAAGTTCGACCTCAGCATTATAGTTTTGGAAGCATACAGCTTACTTGTAAATGTAATTCAGGTAATTCTTTTTAGCGACCATTTAAGGTGGTGTAAATATGGAATATTTTTAGTGACGCAAGTAGAATTCCTTAAATTTATCATACGTTTATATATTTACATGGTTTTACGTCAGTGAGCGCTTACAACAACGTATACCACTTGTATACAAACTTAATCAATGATATATTTATAGGATCTTAATCTATCTATTGCATCTTTGTATATGAAATTATAGTTTATATATACACCTATGCATGTCATTAGGTTTGAACTCTATTGCAACTATTTGTTTGTGTTTTTAGAAGTTCCACAGAGAGGGAATTCTTTGCTGTTTGGGAAACTGTAACCTACGATCCACACAAGAGCTAATGTAGTTATATATCTTAATTGCTACGATTATCTCCCACTTGCTGTCAGAAATTCTGTAGCAACAGAATAAAACACATGAAAGCTTGCTCATACACTCGACATACCAAAAAAAAATTTTTAAGGTTATCGAAACGAATGGAACTCACTCTGCTTGTTAATCGCTTAGGTACAAATAAAATACACTTTTACGGCGTTTTAGTAGGAAATCGTTACCCAATCGTATCATCGTGAGAATACGTATTCCACTTCAGACAACACTTTAAGGTTAAAAGATTTTCTACATTCCTATTTTAACACTACTTCATCGTGGAATCCTGTCTACCACTACTACTAAAGGATGTAACTCTCAAAGAAGCAACAATTATTTGGTTTTCATGTGCTCAGCAATATTTGCCAGGAGAGTTACATACACACTTCCACCTTTCATTTTTAAGTTTAGAATCATTTAATGGAAATAGTAAATTCTTAGCCATCACATTTTTGGTGCCTACCAAACTATGCGGACTCATCAAGTTTGCATATTTGATGGAGTTGTTGAACAGGCGAGCTCATGTGCATCGATTTACTTAGAAATGTAGAGCACTTTAGGTATTTATTATCAATTTGAGTTTATATAATATTGGGTTACTGGTTAATGCATCATGTTTATTTACCTAAAAGATTTCGAAGCGTAGAGATGACGACATAGGTGTTTGTATGAGTAAAGCTTTAATAATTACGGTCAAATTATTTTAACTACCATCCTGCAAAGTTAACTTACGATAACGGTATCCTAATAGAAAAGCATCTTTATTCCGTTTTCTAAAATGGAACATTTGTAGCAGCAACCCCTGGTTCAAAAACGTTAACTTTTCATGGGTGTGGGTTAACTTTAATAAATTAACTTCGGTCAGGGTTAAAGTTAACTGGAATCCTCGTCAGCTTTGACACCAGCGGCAATATTTAATTTTCATATATGCAATCGTAAGTGGACTAGCTTATTAAGTATTTCATTATTAATATCTTTGCTTTTATTTAGAAAACATCACATTTAGCAAGTACCAATTTGATTTTTAATTAATTACCATTCTCATAGAGTGTTCTATTATTTTTTTCGTGCAAATGTATTGATTGATTTAAAGTAAATAGGAAATAAGACCAAGCGAAAGAAAACCAAAACAGAATAAAACTTGTTTAGAAACTAAAGGTCAAAGATACTTCACTAGAAGCACATTGTCGCTTAGACAATAATGATTGTTTTTAATGTTATAAAACTCTGTATATATGTTAGGTTAATCTCTTACACGTTCTCTATTTAACGATTTGTTACATGTAGCACAATCTAGACCTTATTACAGGTAAATCCCAGTTAACAACCCAAATCGCTTTCCAATAGCTCAGAAGTGGAGAGGAGGGCAAAGGCTGAAATAAAATGGGGCTCGGTCGCGATTTTCAAAATGATTGTACCTTACATCTGCTTTGTATTAGGGTGTTATTATGGTGGGTTGTACACCAGTGATGGACTTGGTCGTAGTCAAAATAATACTATGTACATCTAGAAAGTGTGTGGAATTTAAAAAGTCTCGATAAAGGAACAAATTATATTTAGTGAACAAATCTTTATGTCAAAAACAATTTATTTTACTTGCTAATGCGTAAAGCATTTAACTGAAAACATTTATTAATTCGGTTAGTCACCGTCAATTGAGTCGAATGCGTATTTCTGTGAGAACTAACCATGTTTCTAAAACTTATGCTACTAAATGAGGTCTGGTTTGAGGTGCTGCACGTT
Organism: Agriotes lineatus; assembly: GCA_940337035.1. Lineage (NCBI taxonomy): Eukaryota > Metazoa > Arthropoda > Insecta > Coleoptera > Elateridae > Agriotes > Agriotes lineatus. The sequence continues at coordinate 32,784,348 of OW679197.1, read as the reverse complement.
CTACCTCGATGTTCGTGAGCACCGATACATTTTTAATGGAGCTTCGCTCAGAAGAAACTGCTGGTTATGGAATGGTTGTGATCTTGTTATCTTCTAACCAAGTTCTTGTGTACCTGGAAGTATGGTATTGTGCATGATTTTGTTGCAATAACAACCCTAAAATTTAAATTATATCAGGTAACTGTAACTGTAACCATACACCTCCAATACAAAACACATAAAAATTTAACATAATCTTTAGACGTACTATATTTCATTCCTGAATTCTAAAAACAACAGATAAGAGCAAAGTCGATGCGTTTGAGATGTAGATTTGAAGGACAATTATCCGCCTACCTTGAGCTGTCAGAAGAACCGATGAACCAATGTCACGAGAAATCAACAAGCGACAATGACTGTCTCATATTATATAATTATGCCCGTATACCAAAACACTTGGGACACATAACTAGAAGGGATGATGATAATAATCTAGAAAACTTTCTAATTTAGAGCAGGGTGGAAGGTACAAGAGCAGGGAAAGTCGAAAGGTTGCCACTGGGTTGTTGACTAGACCAAATCGAGAAACTCGTCATAGAGAAAGCTGGCGAGAAATAGTACACAAAAATCTACTGAATAAAAGTGAAGCCCTTAAAATATGGTCACGACTCTTCTGAAAAAAGGAAAACGAAAGAGAAGAGAAGATTGACTTACAGGTTGCACCGTGGAAATTCCCTTAGGCGATGCTCACCTGGAGCTGTGACTTACCTTGCGACCTTTTGACCTCCAAAATTGAGCAATGCAGGCGGTCTCGGAAATGATAACTCTGGTTATTTTAAAACGAAAGGAGAGCATCGTTGAAATGCAGGGCATCGTTATACGGGGCGTCGGTGGTACTGCTGCTATACAAGACGTAGCACGGCACTATACATAGTGTTTCTGGGAATGTATCCGCCAGCCCCTCGATATAAAACTCAGCGGAACTCAAAACGATTCGGGATTCTAAATTTCAAATGAGTAGACTGCGTTTTGGAGTGTTGAATATATCCAGTAACCGTCGTAATTTTTTCAAAATTGGCACAGTAAGTCTTTCTCAAACGCGGATGTTCATGGAACAAATAGCGCACCGCACGCAACTATATCTGGCTAACTATTGATCTGTCACCGTACTAAAAAGTCTTGCTGCAAATAGCACTTGGGCGAGAGGAATTACGCGGTCTCCTCTGGCACGTGAATTTAAAAGCCAACGGCGGTAAAAATTACAAACGATCATAACAGCCTATCACCGAGGAAGGAAATTTATTTTTACAGCCTTCTTCTCTTACTCAGCTTCTGTTTTTAAAGTTATGAATATATGCTGTTCATTTGCATATTGGCCAACTGTACTTTCTTCTATTTTTGGTACCTTGCATACTACCGTACAATTTTAGATCCTTTTTTTTCTAATTTAGTTGAATAAAGTGCTTGTCGTTCCACCAATATATTGTCATTTTATTAATTTTTTGTTACCTTCTTTCCTCCGTATGTTTAAACCTTTGTCAACGTTCCAAAATATTGTTTCTGTTTTCGTCCTGCTATATTATTCAGTGGAGAATTCTTGTGTCATACCTGCACGTCTCTTAATTTCTACTACTGCTCTCAACAACTTCAAATATAAGAACATCTAGATAAACTCTCTATGCTTTTTAATAATTTATTCCAAATATGCATGCTGTCTGTCTTGCTATTAAGCACATACACTTCGGCGAATGCAATTCTTCAAGCCACATTTCAGATCCCTTATTCAGGTTTTATAGTATGTACATATTTGCTTTACGGAAATATCAAGAATGCTTGAGTCATTTCCATTTCTCGTTAAACAGGAAGTATAAATTATTACATCCTAGTATTTTACTAATTACTTTGTCATTAAATTACATTTTTTTATTGATTGCTTTTTGAATTGAATGATTTTTCTAAATACAGTAATTATAATTGGTAATTGCCATTTTTGTTCAAAACTACTCGACAATTAGTTTTTGAAAGTGATTAATTACTAAATTCAATTACTCAACTGCTTTTCAGTAATTGAATTACTCTAAAGTATTTAACCTACTTTATCTTCATCGGTGTTGTTATACAACATTTATCAAATTAATTTCAATATCGTTAATAGCTTTCTTACCTCACTCAGTGCGGTAATGGATATTACAGCACTCAGTGGAGTTTAAGATGGGGTTACCGCACTCAGTACGGTAATACATATTGTCACACTCTTTTTTACAAAACAAAGAATGCGTTGAACTGCTGAACTCGTTTGATTGCCACAGAACTCGGCTCACCGCCTCGTATTGGCAATCAAACTCGTTCCGTTAAGGTGTCCATAATCAAACTTGTATCGTTAAGATCTATAGTATTTGCATGACTTGTGGTAATTGAAGTTACTCGCGGTAATTGAATTACCTTCTGATAATTCAATTACTTAATTACTAACATTGATTAGATATTAAATCTCTGGAACGCAAAAAATAAGGTAAGGCCTTATTAAGTTACATGTTAAGCAAATATCAATAGGGCATTCCTGGAGCAATGTAAGTATAAATGTGGTTTTCTATGACTAGTCGAATAATAGCAAGTTTTGTGCACGATGGAAGATATATTTGGTGCAGGCGCGTATGTTTGTAGATGAGATGCGCATGTCTTGCGTCTTGTGTACTGTAGGCTGTGCAGAATGTAGCATTATAGCTTGCTAATAATTGTTGTGTAAGATGCGAACAATATGTCTACGGCAAGTACAGATTACAAAGTAAAAGTACTGTAAAAATATCATTTAAGTTTTTCTATAACAATTTACAACAAATAGCTACATTATACAATGTGGGTTGGTAATAACTATTTATTAATTTCAAAATGCTTACTTAAAACGATTTACCTGTACATGGCTATTTAAATACTACTAAATACAAATATACGACACCAATACTTAGTGAAAATAATTGAAAATCTCATTTATGTTGTGCAATTACAATTACCAAGTAATTGATAATTGAATTACTTCTACAGTTGAGTACCTAATCAGATATTTGGCAATTCAACTACTTCATTGCCCAGTTCTGTATATATGTACTATTGATTCGATACTTCTAAACCGTATTTGAGCTTTTGTATTAGTACATAGGTTGTTGATCGTCTTAATATTGTTTTCAGTTACTCCTATAAGTTTACAGTTCAAAGAATATTCTTTCTTTGTACGTTTCCTGTAGAAATTGTAAATCTGCAGTGTTTAACTCGGTATTTTAGAAAGATTTCAATAACAAACTGTGAGTGCCTTTAAGCAACCAACACAATACATTACTACCATATTATCTTTAAGGAAAAAGTAATTGCAGACGTAGAGTAGATGCAGATTTTCTTTATTTTAAAATAAAAATCAATAGTTGTGTATGGTACAAGCAAATAAAGAGGCATCTTATTCATAAGGGGAAAACTTTAGTTGTCCGAATGGATAAAATCTTTCTATCTATCTAAAATGTTTGTACTACTTACCACGGAAGCACGTATTTATTTTGTTAGTTGCTATGGATTATGGGCTATTTTACTCACTAGTGAATAAAGTAGCATTTTATTCAGTCTCATTATTAAAATGTTACTTTACTATGGCGATTTTTATAGATAAAATACAGCTTTACGAGTAGATATTGGAAAATATTTTTAAATTTATTTGTGCGTTCTGGATGACCATATTGTAAAAGTCTATTGGTATTTACAGCAGAAATTACTGTTCGTCCACTTACCTCAGTTCGCTTCTTTGGTGTTCCAAGTAGTGCAGATATACTGCAATTGAGTTTTCAGTAGTTCATTCAGAAGGTGCTTACATATTATTTATTCTTTTAGTTAATCTCACATCTATCTCAACTATATATGCGTAGATATATTTCGAATATGATTTTATATGTTATCTCCAGTTTAAACCCCATGACTTTGTTATTTCTTGGTATGGTGTTTAGTAGTCTAATAGCTCTTTTGCTTTTTTAAATTCCATACCTGCTGCAGTTCATGGCGAACTAGAGAATATGACTACTAAATATCAAAATTTAGGGCAACCTTGAACTTCGTTACCATTAGTATTCATTTACTAAAAGTCCACTTGTTTGATTTTTAAACCTAATTTTTAATATCCTTCTCCAAATTTTCGAGCCATATAGTCTTGCAACAGGCTTTCAAACAAGTCATGGAATTTGTATTGCTATCCAAGACTCTAAAGCCTTGTAAACAGCTCAATTCCTGGAAAAATGTCGACATCCGTGACTGCTCATTCTGGGGGAAATTTGGGAAAGTAAGCAGTTAAAATCCTACCAAATTGCGGTAGAATAAGCAATGGCCAGCACGACATGAAAGGATTGGCGAAGTTGGGCTCATTTTCAATTCATCGGCAATCGCGTTAGCGTTACTGTGGTTGTTTCTACTAATTTGTACTTGTACACGTTTAGTATATTGAAATAGTTTAGTTAATTTATTATTTTCTTATTACTATGGAAGTACCACAGGCTTATGCACAAGAACCACTTAGATTCAACTTATGCAGAACAATTGTTACTCTTACGATATTAAGGGCCTCTCTAGGTTGAAATAATATTTCCTTTAATAGATTTAATTTAAGATTTCTGATATAGCAGCATTGTAACACGTTTACGAAAGCAAACGTGCCCAGCATAAATTGAATCGATAAATTTACATTCATCACTACTTCAACGTCATTACAATACATTTTAGTATCAATGTTTAGAATTACATACGTCCAATCGGTATTCTAGTTGTGTCGAAAACAGCGTTTGTTTACAATAAAGCATCTAAATTACTATCATTCGGTCGTCGTGTACGCTGGCTCGAAAGCAGGTCGCAGAGAGAGAGGGCGACGCGAATTTGACGTTCAGGCGGGTTGCTAGCAAACCGGGAAACGGGGTTTTATGATAAAAGCTGCATTTTAAAATGTAATATACATGATTGCTTCTTATACTTATCGCACAAGGGCGTGGGATCTACCTAACATGCTAAATCTTTCGGATTTGAATTTCAAACGTCGCCCGATTCGCCGTCAGCAATATCTGCGTTAGACAAAGTGAGGTGTGTTTTATTGCCTCCGCGTGCGTAAGAGAAACGCGAGCTTGGAATCTCTTTAAAATGGAATTTAAAATTCTAAGCACCTTGCTTGCGAATACCGCTCGATTGCGACGAAATTCCTTAAATTCTTATGTGACATTGGGCTCGCGCCCGGCTGTTAAATTAAGTATCAATTGTGCGACCTACATTTAGAACCGGCAATGACAGCGCAGCACAAACAAATCCCAACCCAATGTTATTAACGAGAAATGAAATTTCCTCAGGTTGGAATGCATTAAGGCTGTTTCCGCTCCGTCGGTGTAACACGGCAGTATTTCCGGCGACTGTCAATCAGCCGAGGGCACGAGTCGCCCCTGTTGTTACGCAAAAATCTAATGAATGCCGAACCAGGGAACGAATCCACACTTTTGCTATTTTGCTGTGTAGCCAATTATTTCGTGAATCTATAAATTATTTCCTTATTATTTTCAAGGTGGTTGTGCTATTTTATTGTTTCAGTTTATCTACTTGAAAAATGAGTTTGTGTCGCTGTTTGTACTATTAATCGTTTAGATTATTTAACCCTACAGTCTATAGTATATCATAATAAATCCCTAAATTTCAATCTGTGAGCTGTTTCATGATTGTTTATCGAACCTAATTATGCTTGAAATGCCGCTATGCTATTTGAATAATTCAGTTAATCAACTCATGCACTGAGCTTATCAGAGAATACTCTGATCAACTTTACCCTATTGTTGATATTGTTTAATTTAATCATTCTACTAGCATAGATCATTGAATTCCAATTCATTAACTACTTCCTTATTATTTACCTGAAATAAGCGTCATTTTACGTTTCTTACATTGTTCTGTTGTTTCAATTGATCGGCTCGAAAGGACAGTGTGTTCAATAATCTTTCAACTCCCCGTCGCGTCGTAGTTTGTAAGTACTACTTATTGTTTAAATTATTGAATGTACCGTTACGATCATCCAAAGGTGCACACAATTTTTTTTCTAACTTTTCCTTTAATCGTAGGCGTTACAAAATTTTTTAAATGTCACTGTCATCACTTTATGTTTAAATTATTCGAAAAAAAGAAAGACCACTGACAATAACCAGTTATAAGGTATGGAAAAAATTTATAAATTGCCTTAGTAACAAAAAAGCGTGCAGTTTTGGATGATCGCAATTGTACGTATGGTGTGTATTAACCCAGGGAATCGCCAAATTCCGATTTATAAACGTTCGAATTCAAAGTGCTCAGCTAAAGTTTCTAAAGTCCCTAGCAGCTTAAAACAACAAAAAGGGAAATACCAAAAGTGAAGAGGAACCGAATATACAAGGTGTGGCTGTATAAAAGCCGGACTGATGTAACAAATGCACCTAATATCAAAATTATAATAATATACTCCCTGTCCCATGCACGTTTTCCATTGTTGAAAGCAGTCATTCAGCTGATCAGCACTCAAGATCAGCAGGTCAACCGTTTTCACCGTCGCCTCTTTCACCGAATGAAAATTGGTACGCATTTCACTTTTGGGAAGAGATAAATATCAAAGCGCCAAATAAGCAAAATATTGATGATGCTCGAGCAGTGAGATCCATTTACTAGACAAGAAATAATTGGCAGTAACGGCGTTATGGACTGATATCGTTGTCTTGCTTGAAAATCCACTCAATCTTCTTCCTGTAATGGGTACTTTTTCCCGTGCCCTATACTCTTCTTTACAATGAATTTAGATTACCCCTTATTTGTTAGTTAACCCAGTCATAGAAGAACAGAATCCACTCTTACCTCAGTGCAGCTAAGGGTTTATCAATATAGATGGTTCCGGCCTGCCCGTTGACACATATAATTCTGTAATTATACATGAAAATCCTGCCAGAAATAAAAATAAAACAGTCTGGAAAGGAACATATATAAATAAAAATACATAATAAAGGTACACAATGGTAACTTAAAACTGTTATATAAGCTATTGACAATTGCTAAGAAAGGTCTACTAGCCTAATGCTGAATCTATATGCTTAAATACACCCCTTAAGTGGAAGTGTGATTGAAAATGCGTAACGCTAAATCATAAGACAAACCGTGTGAACAAGGCTTTCTCTCACGCACAAAATCACTTAATGCGGCACTGTCTCCGATAGGTTAAAATCAGCTGACGCGAGGTGTCAACAAGAGGATGCAAGCGCTTTGTGCGGAAGCGTTGATTTAGCAACTACGTCCGTTGATTTCGGGCGGGTAATTACTCGCTGGAGCTATTGCGCAATTTGCTGTAATCCCTTGATAATTCACTATTATGATTCTGCTCCCATTTTCCTGGACCGAGCATTCAAGCTCAAGCGTAAGTTTTATTTATAATAACTAAGCTTGCCTTTACCCCGTTGCAAGGTAATGAAGAGGTCAGCTCCGTGGCTTAGGCAGTTACTCCCAAATACTTCTTGCGTTGGCAAAGCCGACTGGCTTCCTCAGAGCCCGAATGGCAACTGGAATAGCAACTTTTTGCTATAAATTGTTGTATCTCTGGGATGGTTACCCAAGCTGGCACTTTATAATACTTTAGGTGGCGTTGCTTTTTATTTGGACAAACGCACCGGTCGCCTGTTAGTGGGCGACTGCTACCCGCTGCCTTCAAGGCGCCAAGTTGCACCAAGCAGCTGCGTCACTTTGTCGCATGCAGTACTAATAATAGCACACAGGGTCACCATTCAGCTGGCTGCCAAACGCGTGGAACATTTACTTTAAATCTATATTTAATTTAACTTAAACATGATAATATATAGAATACAATCTAGTTTTGTACTAGCAGGATATTTTTTAAATACCAAGATGACACGAAGTAGACACTCCACAAATTCTAACTTATCTTTCCATTCGGTCTCAGCAGCTGTATATCATAATCAGTCCTGATGACACCATTAACATGGAAAAAAACAACGATGGGTTTCGACTTGCTCAATCAATCATTTTCTATTTACTCCTGCCGATGGGAGAGCTTTCCAATGCATCGATCCAAAATGTTATAATAAATTTCTCTCCGCTAGTCTTTCTGCTTCTTAATGTGGTTTTTGGAGACGAGAAACTTTTTCTATGTCTAATTGATCTTGCAAAATTTGTTTAAAAATTTCGATCTTTTTGAACGATTTTTCAATGTTTTAATTACTTCTCGAAGTGCATGAGCAATTAGGATATTCATCGTTTATTGCTAACAAGCGTAATCATTCAATCGAAGGTTTTATATATTTACCCAGAAATTCCAAATTGACTCGCTGCTCAGTTTTAACTTTTCATAACCTTTTCCTTTCAATCGAGGTTTCAAACTCATTAACTATCAACACCTATCCTCACTACGGATCTTATTCCTCCCTTATGGTGTACACTCCCGTTATTAGATGGACAAATTTCATAGGCCATTTAAAAGATAAGATTGACACGTACCTGGTCTGAACTTACATGAAAAATTCAAAGTATAGAGCAATAAGCCTAAGACGTTCAGAAGAACCAAGGAAAATATGAGAGTATCAACTAATAAATGAGTAGTAGACATATTATGATAATAAACGACATATAAGTAGAGGAAGAAAGTACTTCCTTGTTACGATATAATCGGAATTCTATGACAACACCTTACTGCACTTATCACAGGTCAGTTTGCATTGGGAGGCAACGGTAGTCCCCGATTGTTCGCGGTTAGCTAGCGGAAAGGGGTGGTCTACGATACTCGTGAGTTTCGGTTCTGATTCAGGATAATCTAAATAGTAAAATGCCAAAGCGCCACCGTGAAACATTCAACCCTATGATGTTTGGATTTGCCTTGTCCACGATCAGGTAGAGGGTTTGGTGTAAAATAATACTTACGTAGGGCTTTGCTTGCGTAATAAATGCTTGTTAGATAAAATAGTAAATGCTTTAGCTAGTGAAGGTCAACTCTCACTTACATTTCTTTAATATCGTCTTGACAGTAAACGCTTGCGAAACGGAAGTGCTTGAAGGGCGTGCTTATGTTATACTATTGGCAAATTAACTTTCACTAAGCGAAACACAAAAGTAGCTTAACAGATACGGTTTACTCTAATTTTGGGACGACTGAGATTTGCAAAACAAACACAATAAACGTATGCAATGTAAGGGTTGTTGTTCTTTGTTGCTTGTTTCTAGATATTCTTCCCATTATTCTGTTATATCCTTTAATTTCATTCGTTATCGAAAAATCACATTTCTTTATTTACCTTTTCATTCCGTATGTTCTCTATTCTTGTACAAATTTAATTTCGACCGCTGTTATTCTATTGCGGTCTCTGATGTTCGCGTCCCATGTCTCGCTGTTAAATAATAATGTGGAATTCTTGTAAAACTTTAATTGAGAATTGTTTCTACTTCGTCTTGCTGCCGATCCTGTAAGCGTTCTGTACATTTATTTAATCATTGTTATTTTTGTGTGATATTCTTACCGTAATCTAAAGATACATCTTAACATGTTTCGCATCTTATAATATTTTAGTTGGTGCCCGTTGTGTTTCTTGTCTGGGGTCACCAATTTAGTGTGATTATGTTATGGTGTTAGTTAGAAATTACACATACGAATAACTATATCACTCCTAATATTCTTTATTAAACGCAACAGATTACAGACTTAAATGTGCGGATTAGCTACTATACTATTACAAGTGCGGAGCGAACAGGTCGAATTAATCGGAATACATATGAGCGTTTGTGAATCTGACATTAGCTCCTGAAACACTCAAAGTGAATGCTTCAGTAAGTATTGAGATGTTATAACACGTTGAGAATCTGACTCGTCGTGTGCTGAACAACCAAAGGTGGTAGTTCAGCTCTAAGACCTAGTACGCAATGGTCTTTAAGCTCCATCGCTTCCGTATATATACTGGTTGTACAATTTACAAAAGTATTTCCTATTCTAGTCGTAACAATGGTATTGTATTTACAAGACGAAGGGCCGGCTCACTTTCACTTGCCAAAAGGGTTCGATGTTTATGACCCACTCGAAATTCACTCTCGATTTTAACAGCTGCAGTTTTATAGCCGTATTGTTCATCCACTTTCGTTTCTGATTTAGGAAACTTTTGTTTGAGGGACACTCAAAGACGTTGGAGAGTTTCTTTTATTTGAATTCCGCTGCCCAAATCACTTTTTGACATTAGGCGTTTTTAACTGCGTGTACCCTTTTACTAGAAAGTGTTCAAATGGCACTTAAGCTAACTGCTTGCACTTCGAGAATATTTATAACACGAATTGTTTATTTTATGGTAACTATCGGTAACGATCTCTTTGATTTATTGCTCCGCTACGATATCTTTGCCTTGGAGAACTAAACCTTCTATTCATTATTTTGATTTTTTGGGATTTAAATTGTGTATGGTTCTTTTTATTTCATTTTCCAATTTTGCCATTATAGCCTGATCGTCTGCCAACATAATCGTACTAAGGGATGTTTTGCGCGTTATTGGTAAAATTGAGGTTTTTATATTTACAGCTTTCAACTAAATAATGAAATAATGTTGCGAATACCTTTTGTTTTCAATAATGTTCCTTAGTCATACTCTATATACTTAGTGTAGCCATAAACGTTATAGTGTTTCTCGAGTTATATTTACCGCACCAGAAAGCAAACGAGATAAGGGCAGACCTCCAAAAAGATTGAAAGAACAGGCGAACTCGTACAATAGAAGAAGAAAAAAGAAGTTGTGTGCACATATGTTTTAATGGCCACTCTCACTGTCAGCATAGAGTCTATATATGACTTGTCTTTCATCGCCATTTTAATCTTAATAGAGGGGCACTTCTGATATAGTCCTGCATGATCCCATTATTTTCTTATATAGTTTGTGGCATGTGATTAATTAATTAATACCTTTTCATTGTCACCGATTTTGCTATTGCCCTTATTACCAATTAGATATATTCTTGAAAAACTTATTCCTTAGGAATACCTTTTTATGGTCAACATACATTCTGTAAATGAAACCTTCTAAATTTGAAGTATTGCCTCCATATTGTATCTGCTCCATATTTATATTACCTCAGAAGATCGTTGTCCCATTCTCATAGTCCTCTAATGTCTCATTTACTCGTTGCCGTTTAGATTAGTTAACGTATATTCTATGATCGCGTAGGAGATAGCAGAACTTCATAATTTCAAGGTTGCTATGGTACGTATGTAGATGATTCAGTTGGTCACGAAACTTTTCGAAAAATGTTCCAGGGAACAGGTTTACTACGGTTATTTAAATTGATTAATCTGAACCTTCTACTACTACAGATTTCAATAAATTTTGGATTCACCAACTATTTCTTTATTATTTACGCAAGGTAATCATGATTTCAAGGTTGATACACTAGTTAAGTGACCTTAAATATTGTACTTATAGAAAAAAAAAACTAAAATCCTTCTGTAGCAAGTTATTATCTATTGCATAGATATTTAATCTATATTTTTTATTATTAAAAAATCGGTAAGTTATTACAACATCGTGATTTCTAAATGGCTATTTTATTCAACTCAGTTCAGTAATCAATTTAAACAGTGATCTTGTACATGTTTATCATAATTGTTATTATAATATCTTATATAATATAAGGAAAAATCCGTGTAGAGCAGTTGGTAGAGCGTTAGGCTTGCATCAAGCATGTCTTCGGTTCGAATCCCACGGTGGGTGGAATTTTTCCGCAGCCTTGGCTATCGTAATCGAGCTCGATTAATATATTTAACATTGTGGTTGCCTAGGAGTCTGCGAAGCAATCAGAATGGCATTCAGACATATCTATATCCCTTTTCGTCAAATTCAAGGCAGTATACTAATACTAGTCTCCTGAATTTTTGACTACCCCGAAAAATTAAAATGTCAAAAAGCTACCAATATTAAAAAAATAAAAATTCTTGGATAACAACAAAATATTGATGTGTTCATCTAAAACAAGTAATTTAAATTGTATGGTTTGATTTCCTCCCAAAATCCCGTTATGATTAAACACACGTCAACTCAAATTCTCTTTCGAAGTTATTCGAGTAAATATCTAGGTATTTGTCGAAGTGATTTCCAAATTTTATATTATTTGCTTTTTGAAAACCGTTCTTAATCTTTCCGTTGTAATCAAATGTAATCTTTTTCAAATGTTCTTTAGGTAAAATAGGATTGAAAACATGGAATTTAGCAATGGCGCTGTCGTCAGCACGTAATACATAACAACTGTGTCTTCAAAACCGACCATATTGTAACCCAAGCACGTGTCTCAATTTACTGAATATAATTTTCTTTCCAGGTGAGTTGTTCCGGACTGCAACAATGTGCAGGCTCTTCTAGACGTCAATCTTCCTTTGTGGGACCGCCAGTGAAAAGGTAAAGCAGTGCGCTGCACTCGATAAAAGGGAAGGACGTCCAAAGTACAACTTTGAATAAGGAGCGCTGCATGCTAGAAATATGGAGCCTTTATAAATACTTAGTTGTGCAATAGAAAAACGTAAAGATGAAAAATGGATTTGTTAATACAGCATATAAATAAATAAGCAGTGACCACGTGAACTATTCAAAGGGCAAATAAATGTAGGTGAGTTCGAACTGTAAAATATTTAATATACAGGGCGGGCCACGAAACGTGTAGCCTCTGACGAATTTTGAATGCAACCCAAATGCAGATGTCATTGCAACCTGGACTGTCTCTTTTATTATGATGAAAATTTGATTGCAGTAATATCACGAACGCTGACGCATAACAACGGTCACAGAATTAATTTTTATTTTAATACATGCAAAAGAAACAAACTTAACTAAACGTAAAAAATAATAAATCATAAATTTCCTAACTGTTATAACAAATGTTCGAAATTATCTCCATTAATTTGTAAACATGTTCTTATTGTTTGACAATAGATCTTCTAACACGAGTCAAAATAGCTGGTGTAATGTATGCACACGTGTCTACTATTTGGTTTCTTAATACACCTTCGCCTTCAAATTGCGTTTGGTAGACTTCTTCCTTAAACGTACCCTATAGAAAAAAATCTAAAGGAGTGGGATCGGGACTTCGTGGACGCCAAAATGTACGGCTCCTCTTCTAATCCAATTTTCTCCATAAACGGCATTCAAGTAATTCCTTACATCTACGTGGTAATGCTCGCGTGAGGATTTTCTTCGGCGTAGTAATGACTATTGTGTCTATTTACTCCACAGTGAAAATTTTGCTTCGTCACTGAACATAACATAATCTAAAAATTTGGGTCGCATGTTAACTTGGTTTTGAAAGAACTCGCAAAACTGTATCCTTTGTAGAACATCATGGTCATGTAGAGCTTGAACCGAAGCCAGATGATAGGGATGAAATAAATTTGCTTACATAATTCTTCTTATAGAAGTTCACTAACTAACATGAGAATTTTCGCCAAACTTTTGTAAGACTTCAATTTCATTAACTTCGTTAGTAACAGGTCTAGCTCTTGGCTTAGTAGGTTTGCTGATACTCCCATATTCGTTCAACTAAAATTCCAGACGTTTAAACATATTTCCAGACGGTGCTATGCGATTAGGATAACGCTGAATGTATAAAGTACGAGAAATATTTTTATCAGCTGTAATTAACCAAGGTCAGTGATAATCACCAGCAGTCATTTTGACAAGTAACAACCCGAAAGTGCGTTGCCTAGAAATAACCCTCGGCTTCGCCTCGGGTTATTTCTTAAAGGTAATGCACTTGAGGGATATTATTTATGAAAATTATAAGGATTTATCACTGGCCGCGGTGAATTCGGGAAGATAAGTTCTTAAATAAATTAATAATTTATACCTAAGCGAGAAGCCATCAATTTGACACTTCATTATAATATTATGTTGGTGGCACTGTAAGTCTATGCCAAATTAGAGGTTATCAGGTTAGGTTTGCGTCAGTCTGTGTCAAAGCTGACGCAAAACCTAACCTGATAACCTCTAATTTGACATAGACTTACAGTGCCACCAACTTGTCATATTGAATTTTAATTAGGTAGTTTCCATGGTGATTGAAAATCACCCTCGGGTCGTTTTCACTTCAAGTGTGATCTGATTTGTCAAACTGACTCACGTGATTAAAAATAATCAAAATGGATTGGTCTGCAATATATGTAAGAACTTATCATATATGTTTTTTCTTAATTTGTTAGCATGATCTTACCTTTGCGATAACTAATTTCAAAAACACTAACTTGTCAAAATGACAATTTGTAATTTGTGTGACATTACCTAGGCTGATCTGTTTTTGCTTTATAAGAAATATAGCCATCTAGAATGTAATGACATTTGTCATTTGGGTTGCAGTCAAAATTCGTCAGGGGCTACACGTTTCGTGACCCGCCCTGTATTTACAGTAGCAGGAAGACTTACATATACCGACATGCTTTTCCATTCAGGGCCGTAACTAGGTATAGGCCGAGTAGGCCCCCGCCTACAGGCGCATGCGGCAAGGGGCGCCAAAATGTCACTGAAAAGAAGAATTCCTCTCATACTAATAAAAAAAAAATAATAAACAAGTGGGCATTTTACAAGCAAATTCATTAGTAATATTAACGATTTTAGCCTAGATAATGCGAATTGCGCACAATCTGGTCGATACATTGCATTGCCGTGTGCTGTTTGCGTCGGGAATGTTACATGTCTACCATATTGTAACGGCGTTGGTTTTACAATTCCCACATATACCAATCAAAGCATTAGAATTATTAGCTTCTTGGCCCACTGCATGGGTGGCCTTTCTCTAACTATAACATTTTGTGCATTGTTAAAACTGACTGTAATACAGCAGGGGCGACAAACCAACTTAAATTTTAAACAACTGTTGGAACGGGTTCACTGATTGCACATATTACATATAAATTACATTCACTGCTCTGGGCTCATCGTTGGTACAGTGGCCCATTGCAACAATCAGCAGAACACCACAGACCGATTTCGAGAGGTTACTTTTTCCACTAATATAGCATTTTTCGCTATAATCACTTGCCGTTAGAATTTGTCCAATTTTAAGACACTTCTGCGCCCTTATACGATAGCAGCTTTTATTTAAAAAAAAAGGATGATCGAAATCGGCATAATGCAAGGCTCATACTAGTGCCGACAGAAAAAGCTTCATGTATTATATTGGTTACTACACGACGGTGTTGCAGTATGGCTGCGAGTACAGAACCTTATTCTACATTTATATGTTACTACGCATAATTATATGTAATTATTTGTTCATATTGTATTATTATAATATATTGACATGTCTTGACTAGCTTTTGAGCACACCACATAGGTGGTCTTTTTCAATTAAAATTATTTTTGCAGTTTTAGAATTGACTTCTACATAAAAAAATTAGCATAGAAAATGTTTTCAACGTCTTTAATACAGAAAGCGTGCTGCTAGATCGAATTATGGTAAAAGTTTTGAAAATTATCTATAAAATAAGTGAAAAATAGCTTAATGCTGCTAATAATACTGAAACACTTAGTAATGCCAATAATATGAATTTGGAAATCTAAAAAAACATTGCAGCCAATGGGATTTGAACTCGTGTTTACTGATAAATACATATGCTTATCGTTGTTATCAACGATGCAGCGGCGTTCCGATTTTGGGCGAAATGCGCCCGATCGGTGCCGGTGAAATGGTGAAGCAGAGACGCAGGTACACCACATGTTTATATATAGGGATTTGTAAAATGTTCTACTGACTACATAATAATATGTACTTTTTACTTTCCTCTTCTAAAAGACAAAGGAAGTATTGTAATCGCGAAAAAATTACTTTCCAAGATTTCTTCAGATCTTCACGTTTCAGGGTCCTTAATACATTACGAAAAACAGGTTTTCTCAATTCCGTCTGTCTGCCTGTTAGCGGTATAATTCAAAAATTGAATTTTTGGGGAAAGATGATATTTTGAATGCAGATTATATGCCTTCGTGGTATGAAACCGAGAAGATTTCGGTAAAATATATACAGGGTGAGCACCTTTAAAAATAAAATTCTTTTAATTTTTGTTTTAATTCCAGAACTATTACTTAAATGAGCGTAATATTTTGCACATAACTCTGTTTTTACCCTTGAAGAAAAAGGGCATATTGTGGACCCGACATAGGGCGAGCACCTTAAAAATACACTTTTATTTATTTTTGCTTTACATTAGAAATAGATAAAAGTAATAATTTGCACATAGTTAAGGCTTTACACTTGACGAAAATGGGACCTAAAAGTTACAGGGTAAATGTAAAAAGAGTAAAAAAGCAGCGAGAATAAGTGTGTTCAGTTTAATATAGCGGCGATCCGAAAGATCCTGGGTGGTCCAGTGGATCAGACGGGTAGAAACGAAATCGCATTCGCATGCGCTGTAGTTCGAATCCCACTACGGGTAATGTTTTTTATTTGAAAATTGATATAATTCGCATTAGCAAGTATTTTATTGTTTCAGTACCTATTATTATTTTCCTTTGCTTTTTAAAAAAAGTGTTTAATGTCACAACGACAACTTTCAAAAGAAGTTCTTAGTAGAGCCTTTTACAGATATTTTTAATTAGAATTGTGTTTTATAATCTTTTTTTCTGTTCCTATTTTAGTTGCGTTGCATTTGATTATGTTAACATTGCGTTGTTTATTTTTAAAGCTTTTGATTTAAAAATGTTGGATTTATTTTTGAATACCTACCTGTGTGATTTGAATACATTAATCGTATATCCGGAGATAAATGTAGAAGTCATACAGTAACTTTAGTATCTTTTGTCCCCCGTTAGTGTACTGAAGGGCGCAAAAATGTTCGCTTGCCTACAATAAAATTTTGTCTAGTTATGGCCCTGTTTCCATTCTTTATATAATAATATAAATATTATAGTACCTAATGTATTAGTTATCAGAGAAACACTAGAAACCACCATTTTAGAATTATTTTGAACTAGAAAGATGTGGTATCAGTAGGATGTTGGACAAATGGGATGTGTTATAATTTTAAAAAAAATCGTTTTTTACAAAAATCTAAAATTGCTTAGCTCAAACCGATCTGAATTGGAATTATGTAATAACAGTCAACAATTGGTATTACCTTCGCTTATATTTAAGTACGTGCAACGCTTGTTATTATCTACTACAATGGTATTCGGTTAAGAAACAAAGGAAGTTACTTTAAATAATACTAGTTTTGAGTCATTTTTCATTTACATCTACTTCTTTTAAAGTTATCTAAAGCAAATAGTCTAAGGTTAAACTTAAGTTTTTAAGCTATGTAAAGAGCGACAAAAATATCGTTAATTTAAAATCGCTGCAATAATGCGACAAACATATTCGGCCAATGTTAAAGTTGGAGGAACATATAATCCCTCATGGTAAGTAGTTTACATGCTATATATGCAATAAGAAAACTTTTTTCCTTAACCTTACAAATTTCTCACTTTTGAAAACGTCAAGAGTAATGCGTTTTATACTTTAAACAGCAGCGATCCTGTCATTTCCTGTAGTATAGATTTAGTATAAACTTCTTAGCTTGATTCAGAACAAAACGAAAATATTTATTATACTAACGAAAACACAGATGTATTTTAGAATTGATTTTATAGCTAATAAGAATCCTTGAACTGTAAAAATTATACATTCTTTTGATCTTGCTGTAGAACTAATTTCGTTTTAAATATTTATGTAAAACTTCGAAGTTTTCAACTGCATATAAGTAAATGAACTGATTATCATATTTCCAGAACTACTTCTTTGTTTCTTGAAACGAAAAAAGCATTGCACGAGACAAGACTCATGTAATTATTCTTTTATTAACAGAACGAAAGAGGGCTTCCATTTTTATGCTTATAAACATATGGTGGTTGACACACAGATAAACTGCCTGGGATGTCACTACATGCTTCAAATAGTTCGCCAAAGCGATAACAACAGTTTTCTAGGCAAAGAGCCACCTAGTACTCCCACAATAAATACTAATACAAATTAATTATGAACTTCTATGAATGACCACGCATAGACTGAAATGTTATTTACAAGTTTATGATCTACACCCTTTAAAATTACTTTTGCCCAGAGTTCCTACATTATATAAGAGTGAGATATGAAACAGCGAGAAAATTGTCTACTAGCCAGTTAAAAAATTGTGCAAACATGCAAGGGTTCGTGGGTCAGATAAAAAATGTGCCAAACAGACATGAGCAGAACAACGTGTAAATTTGTTAGTTTAAACAAAGTTGAGATTCTTACATTCAGTTGTTGCTTTAAATTAATACGTAATTGTATTTAATTCATCGTAGTACCTAGATATTTTAATAGAAATGCTACTGCACATGTTCGTGTGCCCCAAATTCATTCCGACCAATCAAAAAACGTCATATGTATGATTCCACTCTCAATATACTCAGGATACTTTTATCTATTGATGTGAGTTTAGACGTTTACCGTTTCACTTGATTCATTGAGGTTAGTCTATCTATCGCCACTGATCGGCTAGCGTCGGGCAAAGTCGGGAAATCTTGGGCGTCGAATATTTAAAGGTCATTTCAGACTGCATGCGGTTTCGGCAGAACAGCTGAAATATGTTAGTTTGGGTGACTAATGCAAAATTAACCTTGTAGAATGTCCTGCAGAAGAAAAGACAACAAATTTAAACTATTATTTTGTTTTCCTCCTTCCTCTTAGAGTAAACATATGGTATACCTAATTCCTCAAAGTTGTTGCCCAATGAGCACTCTTTCCTCTTACGGGGAGTAGGTGGCTAGCCTTGTCCGTCAAAATTGAGAGAAAGTTTCCTTGTTAAAGGTGAACTACTAGTAATAGCCGCAGAGCCTATAATATTTAAACATCGTGTTTAGCTACTGGGAATACAACTCTGGTGATTTTTACTTCCCTCATCTGAAAGACGAAGAAAGTATTGTAATCACGAAAAACTCACCTTCTGAGATTTTTTCAGATCTTCACGTTTCAAGGTCACTAGATGACGAAAAAGAGGTTTTCTCAAATCCGTCAGTCTGTCTCTTCGTCCGTCCGTCCGTCCGTCCGTCCGTCCGTCGGTCTGTCTGTTGGCAGTATAGCTCAAAAACTATTTGTCGGAGGAAGACGATATTTTGCATACATATTATACCGGGTGACAATGAGACTAGGGCCATGCTTATATCTTGTTACGTGTAATTTTACATTTAGATACAGTTAAGGATTGTTTGGATAATTTCTTATCTTAAATGCATTCATATAGTTAGATTCACCTGCATACGTTAGGTGTAGCTTTGGTTGCATACTCATTTTTGCAATTTTTGGGACTTTTGAAAAATCCTTGTCTAGGGAATTTTGAGTAACAATTTTGAAAATTGTTTTGATAGTACGATTTCCGGCGACCATTTTTAAGTTTTCCTTTTTGGAGCTGCATGTGATCTTTGGAAAGTTTCACTTAAGTGGATTATGTAGTTTCCATATTTCTTTGAGGAATCTGCCATCCAGAAATAGGAAATGGGTGTTATATTGCTAAAATGAATCCGATTGTATTGGGATAAATATATATTTCTGCAATTTACTTACTCGAGGCCGCATTACAACTCTGGTATGTTAATTTATGGTTGCCGTAGAACATTTTTTCGATAACGTCTCGTATTTAGGCCTCCTCGTCCTAGTTGGCCTCCTCGTCCTAGTTGGCCTCCTCGTAATAGTTTGGCCTCCTCGTTCTAGTTTGGCCTCCTCGTCCTAGTTTGCTGTATCGTTCTCCGATTTTTCGGGATCCATTATGCCTGTGGCATTGGTGTTGCTTGACTAAGGCACCTGGAGCAACAATTCCGTTCCAATCCGAGCCCCTCAGCACATGTGATAGTTCGCATGCAAGGCATCTCCCCATGGTGACTGCACTCGACTGCGTTTCTCACTTGCAAAGTTAGATGAAGCCCTGACTCTTTGGAGGTTATTCGAGCTGGTGGACATCTTAATAGCTATCCCCCATAGCTGTTGATGTAGCGATCCTTCTGTGCACGATCCAGGTATCTACAACACCTAGTGTTATCTACCTTTTGGTGTTTATTGAACTGAAAATATCGTTCGTTATGGCACAATGATCTTTACTTTATGTATTGTACTTACCTAGGTATATGCTAGCGAAATTCGTGTCGTTTTACATGCGAAATATTGTATAGCTTCGTTGTACATCACGTGCAATTACTTTGGTGTAATAGGATAATGTCATTTTATGCATTTAATATCTTTAAGTTTGGTAGTACTGCTTTGGTCGCATTCGAGCGTCAGATACTTGTCAATGTTCAAAATTTAAACCATTATTGGCGAGGGTCTCCGGGAGCATCAATTTAACATTTAACATAATATGAGCACCGTAAATACACCATGTTATGTGTATTAGCACTCCCCTAGGCGAAATGGTACCAATTCTAAGAGGTTCGCGACTAGATAGAGTATTTACCTAATTAATCAAGCGATATAGAACTTACTATTCTCCCGCATTCCGGTATCGCTGTTTTTAATTATATTTAAGTCACTATCGTAGTTGATACACGGGTACTCGAACGAATTGCGATTATCGTAGTCACATTTTAGACTTTATTAATATAAAATCTTGTACATTACATACCACTAAAATTACATTTACAAACTATTCCATTTACCTACTATTATCACAGAATTGTGTTGCCTTTTTCCAAGTATGACACAGAATTTCGAAGGTGTACAAACTGAAATAAATAACTAGGTTATTCCGAGTCTTGGTGTTTTGCTGACTTTTATTATTTTTTTTGTGAAACAGCTAGTGGTTTAGGAATTTACACGGCCATCTGTAGGTTTTCTGGTTTGGACTGTCTCAAACCAGTGGCGCTTCCGGACAACCCACCCCATCCTGCTCAGGACCTAGCTTGGCAAACGTTTGCTACACGCCTAGACGATTCCTGTACCACCCTGCTGTAAAGTATTTATAATTTTTGTTTTTACGTGCGAATAAAATTCCCGTGTGTAGCAAATGTAATAATCTTCTTTATTTATGAATAGATTTGGATAAAATTTTATACCAAGATACTAGACATAATTTCTGATTGGTCGATAAACATAGTCAAAATGGCTGACTCCCGGTTTTACCGGAAATGATAGCAACTTTGATTTTTTAAATGGAACACCCTGTATATTTTATGTTTTTTTGAATCTACGAGTCAAATTACATATAACAGTCTTGCGAAATTTCAATTTTTTTAAACAAAAAAATTATTTTTTCAATTTTTATTTTTTACCATAGAAGGCCTTGACTTGGAAAAATCTATTCTAATTGACTCTAGCAACTCTTAATAATAGCTATTTTATAAATGAAGTAAATAGCAAACCCTTAATAAAAGAACAAAGTTTGCTAAACACGTTTTTTAAGAAACAGACCCTTTTTAAATGGCACCTACCAAGGGCCATCCTGCCATTAAACAGAAAATTTAATTACCAATCTAACGATATGCGTCACGCACTACTTTATCTTTATCTGAAACTGAAAATTAATTAATTAATTATTTTTTTAAATGTATTTAAAACTTTGGTTTTTTAAACAGATCACTCTATATGTTTTATGTTTTCAGAATCTACGACTCAAATTACATACAACAGTGTTGCTAAATTGGCTTAGGTATTATTAATTATTACATAAAAATATTAAAAAAAATAATTGAATAATTAATTTTCATTTTCAGATAAAGATAAACTAGTACATGATGCATATCGTTAGATTGGTAATTAAATTTTCTGTTTAATGGCATGATGGCCCTTGGTAGGTTCCATTTAAAAAAAGTGACTTTTTTCGAAAAAACGTGTTTAGCAAATTTTGTTCTTTTATTAAGGGTTTGTTATTGACTTCATTTATAAAATAGCTATTATTAAGAGTTGCTAGAGTCAATTAGAATAGATTTTTCCAAGTCAAGGCCTTCTATGGTATAAAATAAAAACTGAAAAAATTATTTTTTTGTTTAAAAAAAATTCAAATTTGGCAAGACTGTTATATGTAATTTGACTCGTAGATTCAGAAAAACATAAAATATACAGGGTGTTCTATTTAAAAAATCAAAGTTACTATCATTTCCGGTAAAACCGAAAGTTAGCCATTTTGACTATGTCTATAGACCAATCAGAAATTATGTCTAGTATCTTGGTATAAAATTTTATACATATTTATTCATAAATAAAGAAGATATAAGCATGGCCCTAGTCTCATTGTCACCCGGTATATCTACCTCGCATGAAACCGGTACAATATATACAGGGTGAGCGCCTTAAAAAAATAAATTTTTGTTTATTTTTGTGCAAATTTTGAAATAAGAGAAAGTAATAACTTTCACATAGGTCAGGTTTTACATTTTCCGAAAATAAGACTCAACCGATAAAGGATAATGTCACAAAAGAGTAAAAGTGTTTCAACCATTACACCGCGCTCTTCATGAGACGTGCGCGCCGGACTTTTCTCGAAGAGATTCGGTAGCGGAAATGGAATTCCGCCGGACTTACATCCTCTGCGAGACCTAGGCCAGGATCGAGCATTCTGCAGAGCCGCAGATGCGGCGCGTTCAAATCCCAGCGGGATATATATTTTTTTATTTCAAAATGTATTTAATTTATTAGAAACGTGAAGATATTTTTACTCCTAACTCAATTTGATTTTTAAAATTATTTAGTGTCACAATGTCGACGAGGGAAGTTCTGCGTAAAGCCCTTTACAGATTGTTTTTGTTTGTTTTGATCCAGAAGTCACATTTGTACGCAATCAGGCAGAAAACTAAGAGATTTTAAATTAATATAAAGTTTATACTTGATCAACATGACACAACTTTTTGAAAGAAATACTTCGTATTTATTGAAAATAGAACGTCAAACATCGTATTAGGTGAGCTGTATATTTTATGAAGTTTTAGCTTGTTCCTGTTCTCACAAGTCAATAAAATAAATATCCAAGTTGATTAATAAATAAATTTTTATTCAAACGTACACAGCTCAGAAAATGCTACGTGAAAAACCATTATTTTGTTTCTTCGGAATTTGGCAGTGGCCGTTAGGTTCAAACCCCCAAACTGGACATAATCTGCACATGCAGCACGAGGTAGATGCAACGTTAATTCCAGCCTTTCTGCTTGCACGTAAGTGGACAAAGTACTCGGACAATTCTCGTTCCACTCAGGAGCTGCGAACCAGCCTACTACTCCAAAGACATTCCACACGATCAGCTTAGCCCATAGGGTGAAGGCTATACATACAGTCGACATTAGTAACTACCAAGACATAAAATGCCTTACCAGAAATCTGCCATTTCATTTACAAAATCATGTGCTCGCTCAAAAAATACATTTAACCAGTTTTTGTGTCAAAATATACCTTGGTCGATTACTCTGCATTAGCCTGACATTACCAGCAATCCACAAAGCTCAAAAAACCTTTACTCAGGATTTCTAAAGCGGCCGATGGCCGGGGGAGCACACCAAGAGTCAAGTACGTGAAAAACGTCTCTCTATGAAATTTTGCAGACCGGAAATAATCCAAAACTATATCGCCATCTAGCGACGAATTACTGCATTTGGCGGGAAAATTGCAGTTTGTAGGAAAATTGCATTCGACAAAATATACGTTTGCAAAACCAGTTTCCTATTCGACTCAGCGTTTCGACGCCCGTGAAAATTTTGCCAAATAATGGGATGGGCAACTAAATTAGTCTCACTTTATTTGTAAATATAAGGCGCTGAAGTAGCTTTTGGAACAGCGACTCTCAGCAAGAGTGACACCATAAGTCGCATTCACACACACAATCCAATTAATTGTCCACAAATCCATCAGCCTTATACAGGAAGCAGTGGCTCCCAAGGGCAGTGGAGTATTTCAAGTAGCACCAAGAATTTACCGAAAAACACAATACGGGTTCATCCCTATTAAGTAAAATACATGCAGTTTCTTTAATTTAAATAGAATTCTCTTATCGATTCTTAAAGATCAGATCAAGTAGTAAGTAGTCGACAATAACAAACAATTAACTGGAAATTGGTCTCTTTTCAGTTCCAGTAAAAAAGTTGAGTTTTCCTTATTCATCTTTTATTGTAATTGTCAATTTGTTGATAACTAGAACAGATTGTTCAGCAAATGGTTCGATTTTTAGTTTTTTAAATTTTGCAGGGTGGTAAAATACTCAATGATCATCATGAGTTATGTAACGGTACATAAAAGCTATTAGGTCGTGCTGTAATCGCATGCCTCTGTTTGTAATCGTAATTCCAGTGTAATGTAAACGCAGCAACTTTAATAAAACCAGCTAAACTAGCAAACTGAAAAATCGCAATTTTACACTGAGACAATGAACTTAGTGTATAAATACAAAATTGTATATTGGTAACTCAAGACAATTTCAACCACTACTGTGAGTTACTATAGGTTACAACCGTTTTAAAGGGGGAGCTTGGTCTGGCCTTCCTGTTTACAAATAGTATTCCAACGTTGCGCATCCTCAAGCATCCGGGTAACAAAATATCCAATTCTTCGGTATCTACCAAACATACTAGCTTGGTCCTCCCAGTCAATACAAACTATCTCCCTGAACCACTTCCTAAAAGTGCGTCTGAGACTTTGGTCCTACGATCCGGATTAAAATTTTTGTGGAATTCGGAGCTACACTATTACGACACCAGAAGGTTTTTGGAAGGATTACAAGATCCCTGGAGGATTCGGACCGGATCCGAGCATTACTGGAATACTTCAGACAATGGCCATATTTGGCTTTCGAGTTGTGCTTTCCTACAACGCAATTTTATTATTAAAGTATCGAAGATAAAGACTATATACTTTATATGATTGCAGTAGATCATTATTTAATTAAATAGCGTCTACATATAATTGTTGCAATATTTTTCAGAAAATCAAGTCGAGTTTTGACGAATGTAGGAATTATGAGGACTAAAATCAAACAAAAATTAATGTAATATGAAGATTGAAAACGTTGATAAGTTTGGATACTTAAAGGCAATACTAACCAAAGATAAATAGGCCACGAGATAATGGACGGATGGACGGTGCTAATAACACCAGCAAAATTTATTACATGATCAATAACACAATATTAGGTAAGACCAAAATAAAAAATAGAAGAAAGCTTCACCATGCATAATGCCATAGACATAACAACACTTACGTATAGAGCAGAAGTAAAAGCATTAATAAAGATAATAGAAAATGAACAACTAAAACGATACGGGTATATAAGCAGAGGAAATTCTGAGAAAAACACATGGAAGTCGTGATGTAAAAGAAGAGGAAGAAAAGACACTGCAAGAGTCAAGAGTATAGCAAATGAGTTGAAAATAGCTAATATATAAAATCATTTGCAACTCTTACGCCAGCATGGATGGTTAAAGAAGAGGAAGCAAAGGAAGCAAAACTAAATCCATTAAAACTGATATATTTAAGAAGAGAAGAATATCTTCATCCAACAATACTATATTCACTTTTGAGGTCACGCTTTGGACTATGATTATTAATAGCCGAATTATATCCATTTTATTTGAGCTTTTCACTATAGTGAAAGTTAAACAAAACTAGGATTTCAATATGAATCTTACTAGTGACAGGATGAGCAACTTTCTGTTCGATTTGTTCGAATGTGTATCTCGCGCCATTTAAAAATTCCAATGTTGAACGCTCTGCATGTTCAATAAAATGCAAAATATTTAAATTATTTCTCAAAAAACAAGGTCTTCATTGTAATCGAATGATATTGTGTGTCGACGACCCGCAATATAAAGAATTCAGGGGCGACATCAGCCCGCTTAAATTTTTCAAAAACCAATTTGAAGCTTTCAGGGCAGATAAAGGGGGCACAGGCAAGTAATAAGGAAGGATGGAACCGAAATGCACGTGTCGTTTGGTTTTTAAGCGCCATTGCATGTATCCCCGAAAATTTATGCATAACGGATATCTAAGCGACTTGTCTTGTTGTGTCTCGGATGGCTTCCGTGCCCCATTGTGTTCCCGTGTGCCATTTTCTGATATCTTTCGTGCATTTTTACTCATATTGGCGTAGTTATGCGCTTGCCGAGAGCGAAAATACCACCACATATTGCCCCGAGAAAATGGAAGCAGAGATATATGATAATACATGTCAGTCAAGTCATGTAGCGCTGCGGCGGCGGCGGCGGAGGCGGCAAACGCGCGTGTTTTCTGACCCCAGCGCAGCTTCCCCAAGCAGATTCGCTGAAACAAGGGCCTATAATCAGATCTCAGTGATGAACGGGGACGACATTTAGATCATCCCCGAACTCTTAGGATCGCAAAAACCTGTAATGTTCGTCTGCCGGCCGCCCCTGTCACCACCAGCCCTCGAAGTTAATGCACTGTGTGTATTGCCGCTCCCTGCCTTTAATTTACTGGAAACTGAGATTTTATTAGCGGCAGCCCCGCCGTACATTTCGCTAATGCACCTCGGACACCGAATGTTTACCGACTACTTTCTAATCGAGTTTTAACTACCCTTTTATTGTTTCCACTTCAAACGCCCTCCATTTAAATTGCTCGCGCCAGGTGACGGGGGATCCCACCGAAACTTTGCGTTGACCAAAAATAACACTCAAATGGAGAAGTTCCGAAACAATGATTTTTCGGACAACTTGCTCTTTGGGTTATTTATTGCCCCGAAGTTTTGCACCCACCTCAAAATTGCGCTCCGCGGCGCAAATAAAAGTACCCTGACAGGATTTGTCAATAAAATATTTATTGGGAATGCAATGGTTGGGCCAAAATTATTTACTTATTTGTTTGTTGTTTCCCATTAGAATATACCTTACCCTTCACTAACATTACTCTCCCACTTGATCCGCACCTATTATACTGTCCTTCCACCTCTGCCTTTTATGTTCAATATCGTTGTTGGTTATTATCCGTGCTCATACGTATCAGGTCCATGCCACCGGAGTTGCTTCGTGTCAGTATTTTCTACTAAGAGCTCCTCGCGAATGCTTCTATTCCGCACATAGTCTCTTCTGAATTTAAATAATAGGTTCAAAACTAAATTTAAATTCAGCTTTCTGACAGAATAATTTAAAGCACTACCAACTAGATTTCTACAAGCCTGGCAAAATTCATCATGCAATATCAACTGATAAATCTTTTAGGGGCAAGTAACTCAAACCATAATGCAACATTACATTCATCATTACAATTTATTCAATTCTATATTCACAATCACACTTGTTATCAGAGTATGGGGAGACGTCTTTAAGTTTAACTGCCCTTACAGAAAAATGCCTCTCTTCCACTTATTTCATATTTCAAGATCAGATCTTTAAACAAATCTCTGATGGGGCCATGGGTTCGCCTCCTTTACCTGTCGTTCCCAATAACTTTATGTAAGCTTTCGAAAGCGGGGCTATGGAATCTTCAGAATTGAAACCCAAGATCTAGTTCAGATACGTTGACGATACCTTTATTATTTGACCACATGGT
Source organism: Agriotes lineatus (assembly GCA_940337035.1). Classification (NCBI taxonomy): domain Eukaryota; kingdom Metazoa; phylum Arthropoda; class Insecta; order Coleoptera; family Elateridae; genus Agriotes; species Agriotes lineatus. The sequence continues at coordinate 32,756,850 of OW679197.1, read as the reverse complement.
AAAGGACATTATCTGTCTTCTTAAACCATCTTAATAGTCAACATCCAGACATTAACTTCACCATGAAGATAAAAAGTAACAGCTCTCTTCCTTTCTTGGATATATGTGTTCCTCGCCACCCCAGTGGCAAACTTGGCCATTCAAACGCACTCACACTGACCGCTTTTCAATTATCTGCAAATGTCTATTCTTCTTTAGTAAAAAGATGCGCGAAGTCATGGAGGTTTACAAACACCCTAATAATCTCATTCTATACGAAGGCTTTCCCCTTTGTTCTATGTGGAGAGTGATAATTTCTTAACCCCGCCCACCGTCACTCAACCGCGACGACACTTGCCTATAAATTCTCGCTTTTGTCCTTCCAATCGTTAGAAGAGTTTCGCCTCTGTCGCGATGTACACGTTGAGTTACAGTGCTCCTCTAGCTCTTCTCTTGCAAATGGCCTTCGCCTCTGGCCTAGTTTGCATGATCAGTTACCTTGCTTTTTTGCTTTTCTCCTAATGAAGCCCCTTGCGAAAATAGGCGAAACGTTGGGTTCTGTGACCTTAATAATATCACGGTCCAATTGCGAAAGTCGTATGTTACATAACGACAATGGCCGTGAAAGCTTTCGAAACCATCCTAACTGTTAAGTACCTCCTTGAATCTGTAAGAAAGGATAATTGAAGAATCGATAGTTGAACTAAATAATAGTCGAATGATTTTCCACACAACAGTTAAAAAGTAAAATTCTATAATATGTCCATTTTTGGTATCATCAACCTGGTACGAAGGAAACTGTTTTCAATCTTCAGTCGAGTTAAACGTTATTTCTCCACCAATCAATCAATATGTGAATAACAAAGCAGTTCCGATACTAACTATTGGAAGGAATTCCACAGAACTGAATAGTTTTCTACCATAATTCCAAACAATGAATCTCGAAAACGTGAAACAGGGGCACGTATACTATATTGGCAGGCTTAAAATAAATGATGTTGTTAAGTTAATTTACTTATATTTTATTCTACCAATAAAATTAGCAGCAAATTACACATTCAATACAACTAAAAATGTCAACTCAACTTAGCTAGAGCGTAGTTTAATCGGCGACGAAATGCGAGAACTATAAGAAATCACATAACCCGAGCGTTGACAAAATCTGGGCCGGACCTACTGAATCGCCAACCTTCAAATTTTAACGATGAAGGCGGGTTCGTAAATAATAAGACTCGTGCCTTGCAGACGGAAGCACAATGTACAGCTCTCCATGACTTCCTCGGCATGCAGGAGGTTTGCGAAACGAGAGATTAATGTATAGGTCGTCGATAGCATGCCTGCCATGCGGGGCGTAGCGAAGCGATACAGAATATTCCTTTAATGCATATCACCGTACGTTGACGTGAAATTCTGCAAAACTGAAAACGAGACGTGGAGCTGAATATATACGACAATCGTCGTGATTTTACTAAAATTAATACCTTAAGGTTCTCCCAAACGGCGATATTCACGCAACCAATAACACACCACGCGTAACTTCTGCACTCGACTGCATTTAACCAACTACTGATCTGTTCCCCGGGATCTGAAATTTTGTCGCAAGAAACAGTTCAACGAGACGACCTTTCAGCCAACGGTCAGCAGCGGAATAAATTTGAAAAGGTTCTAGCAGAGTGCGTATACCACAAAATTCTACTGTGATTAACTTAGAGCATATGTAAAAGAACTCAAAAGCTACTGCGTGCACATGGCTTTTCAATAATTTTGACATTCACTAATATATTTCAATAATATAATCTTTATTCTTGTTCGATTCACTAATTATAGCTATACGTGCTAGCCTGAATTCACAATATTTATACTTATACTTCGTCGGGTAACTTAAGTGATACAATATGTATAAATTATTGATCTGACAAATTTAACGAATTAAATTTATTAGGTTTTTTATCCAGAGAGAAAAGATACGCAGCTACAAGAAGTGGCCCTGGGCAGAAGCATATGGGAACCATATGCCTTTTACTGTGCAATTCTAATTCTTAACTGCATGATCAACTCAACTGTCCTTTCTGATTTCATTTCTAATGACTTATTTCTCTTTAAGGAGGTTTTCTATCTCCTCATTGTGATTTGGATTCATCGTCCAATTACTACAGATTCGTCGACAATTATTTCCTTATCAAAGCATTAAAGGCTAATCTCATTTTTATGGATATATTTACAAGACAGCAATCTTCACTGATATACTGAACCTACAAATAACCGTATAACTGTTCAACTACTTGCCTGGAGGAAAAACTAAGTTTCTGTAAAGATAACTTCTGTGAATAGGTCTATATTTCAACAAATGTAAAGCGGTGGTTAATACAAAGAAACATGAAAAAATTACAAAAATCTGAGCGTCAAACACCTTAAAACTGAAGATAGAAAGTGCGGTTATTCATGAAAGGACAGAAATGTAAAAAACCAATAACATTTTTGATGTTGTAAAACCATTATCTATAGTTTTGAATAGCTAATAGCTACATTGTGGAAATAAGTCAAGATCTTTAAACTGAAAACTAAATCGTAAAATCCAAACATATGGTACACAATTACTACTGTCTGACAAGACAAGACAAAACAAGCAGAAAGAAGAACGAGCAAGAGTATAGTGTTTTGAAATGTTTGTTAGAGCCAGGATGTTAGTTTTTCTAATTTAAGGTACTTTATCGTGGGTGGTTTGGTTGGGCCCTGTAGGGTAGATCACTTTTTCTTACAGAATCTATCCACACTATTAGGGTTTGGTTCGTAGGAATGTTGAAGATGAAATGAATATCCATTGACATTTTCTTGGGGTTGTCGTTTCTTCTCTCTCAGATTTATGGAATTCCTTATCTTCAGAGTAGAATTTACTCTTGTTTTGAGGGTTGGATTGAATTTTACGCCGATTATGGTAACGTAGGTTTGGGTCGTTAGTGCTTTTATTTCTAGTATTGTGGTTGGATGCTTTAGCTTTGTTCAAAGTTAGAACGAATTAATGTGCAAAGATTATCGTTTGTTAGGAGTTCACGCCAGGCGTGCCTTTTCCACTGAACTGGAAGAATAATATTGGTACCCAAGCTTAGAGCAGCATTTAAGGAGTTATACCCTCTGCTTTGTTTATTTCACGTTGCCATTCTTATTTATATAGGGCAGCTATTGCATGTTCCCATTTTGGAAGATCGATTCTTGAGATTGCAGCTTATAGAGTGGGACGAATGTTTGGCGTTTCTTTGGGTGTATGCTCTAAGAGTGGATTTTAATTTTTAAAATCATTGGTAATCGAGTTCAGCATTTACGCGTTGATTTTGTGATTTGCTGTAATCTGAGTGGTTAAACCAGGATCTCACGGTATTTTGTCGGTCAACATCAAATTATTCTTCAGATCGCCTGCAAGTTACGTTCAATTGCGAGTAACAGTTGAATGGTCCGTATTCATTTTTTTATCGCGAAGTTATCAAGATACTAGTGGCGCTATTCTTAACATCTTTTGCCTGTCCGAGTACTACCAGCCTCCTGAAGGATGGTGCAGGTCCGAGATATTTATATTGCTATCCACGCGAACGTGATATTACAGTAAGCCAAATTCAGTTTCCTTGCTGAAAAAGATATCACCTGCTACTTAGCCGAATTTTGCCCTAAACATTACTTACCGTTTTGGTTAGACACAAAATAACTTGCATTTAGTACACAATCATTTATTGTTTTTCACGATTTTACCGACTGCAGTTCGATCTAATTGGGTTCGTTTGGTAACAATAGCTGCATTGGGCGACGTTCAAGGCGTTTACGTAGTAAAAGACTAGATAAATTTTTGTAACGCTGTACCTATACCTAGTAAACGGATGTTATGTCGTATGGAAATGAAAAACCAAATAAAATAGAACCAGCACATTTCAATCATGAACGACGAAAGACTGGTAATAGCGGCAGGCAATAGAAACCAGAACTCTCCAGACCACCAGGAAAACCCCCAAAAATATGGCGACACAGCTGGGCATCAGCCTCCCAAGAAAACGGAAGCGAGTGAAACACAGGTTAACATAAGAAGAAGAAGAGGAAGAAGAAAGATTTTGTGTATTGGCAATATATGTTTTGCGGGTAATACAGGCGAAGTCTAGGTAACTGTTTTTACTCTTTCTGCGATTTAAAAATTATGTGTAGAAACATTTGCACACTGCGGGCAGGATGTACGTATTAATTAGTAGATTTAGATATAAGTTTATGCTCACGTTAATTTCAGTTGTTTTTGCTTCGCTTAATCGCTTCCACTCGCTAGTAAATAAATAATTAAATTTTTTGCAATTGGAGTATTGATTACTGTCAACGATTTATTTGAACATTGGGTCAAATACTTAGGGTTATATGTATACGTTTCCACCTGTAGGCTCACTAGATTGAACTGCATTGAACCAATGGCAAGAGTCGGCTGGCATATTTGCTGCTGTATATGTCTTTAAGAATAGCGCAATGTTATTATTTTGTTAATATCACATTCTGAATTCTAGATGTAGCAAATAGTTTAAAAATATCGTGAATTGGTTGATTTTCCATATACTTCAGCATCCATCGTTGCAATGTTATATTCATCATTCCAATTTATTCACCTGGCTTCTTCAGCGTCTAGGTCTAGGACCAGGGTGTAAATTATAAAAAAAAAATTATTTCGAATTCAGAGACGTAGATATTGACTTATTTCAGGGAAGATTAATAAACCAAGCAAGATTAAAAAGCGTATTCTTAAAATTTTTAAGTGAATACCAAATTAGTATAGAAGCTTATGATAACAATGCAAATTTCAAATCTTTGTCAGTGAAATGGGAGGCACTTTAAGTAGCTTTTAAAAAATATCCACTTGCTGAACTTGTAAAAGTAGTATTCAATTCGTTGTTTCATAATGGCGAAATTTTTAATCTCTAAACATTCTGGGAAACTCTCCAGCACTTTTACATTCTTTATAATACACTGGTTGGTTCAATTAATATATTATGCCGGTATTTCCTTATTATTAAAATAATAATTGAACAAATTGAAGCGGACCATTTAACTGTACCAAAAACTGAAAAGGGTTGTCTATCCCCTATAGCTGATAACACAACACACACAAGCTGAGTTAGTAGAAGTTACCTTCGATTACATAACAGAAATTGCAAAGAATTTTGTATACATAAGTACTGATTTAAAAGTATTTGCTGCTAAAATAAGTTATTACGACCCTAGCTACGCCTCTTCCAATGCCTCTATTAATAAGAGGAAACGACCAGTTTCCATACAAAAAATATTTACTGCAGTCATTAACTTCAATCTCTTAAAAATATCTTCGCAGGGTTTGGCGAGGGCAAGCCCGCTCATAATTCTTTCTGCTTTTTTGTCCACTTTGAAAGCCCGAGTTAAACGAGCAGAGTAACCACAAGAATCGGGTACGCAAAAAGTGCATGCAAAATTTAAATAACAAAACGTTCCAAAATCACTATGAGACAGAATATATTCTCAAGTAATTATAAACCATATTAAACGCCAATGCAGTGCTCAAAATTGCGTTATGTTTTCATGTTCCTACTACTAAAAACCATAGTGTTTGCAAAGTGGAACAAAGGAATGCAAAAAATTCATTCAAAACGCATATTTTCAAATGAGTCAACCATATTTATGTAATTGGTGACTCCTTTTTAAAGGAAGTAAGTAAATTATCGTTGCATGTAGCACCTATAGCGTTTTTTACAATAATTATGTCCCGGATGGGTAACATGATTCCGTTTCAAATTGAATAAAAAGAAAATGGTGCTCCATCCACAGTGACAAGTGGTTGACAAGTATGGTTGACCAATGGAGATGAGGAGGTAATTTTCCCAGAGAACTTGGATTTTGGTTTCATCGATGTTTGCGCTGTAAGTTAAACTGACGTAGATATAAATAAACGTACTGATATAGTATCTAACGTATTTATGAATAGTTTTAGGATTTAACTAAACGAAAAGAGTCCAACGTCGTATTATATTGGCATAAAGGCGTAGTAATTATTTTAACTGTATGCTTCTTTATTTACAATAATACACTTTTGCTTGTATTTTTAATTTACCTGGACGGCCTTTGCGACGTATAAATACAATAGAACTTCTGCTCCTATTGATTCCAAGTCAAGAGAAACGAAGACGTAGATGCCGACGCTTTAATACTTGGTAAGCATATAAAATTGTACATCTCCCCTGAAAACTTTTAAATTAAAAACGTCTGGGTATAAAAACTCGATGCTGACATGTAATACCACTGTGATTCGAATAAACCGGAAATTTCGGGGTTAGAGCTGTTCTGGATATTTCCCTTCATTTCCCTAACTTTTCCGCCTCCTGAGCAACCCACAACTCCACATGTAAAGTCGGCTTTACAGTTACTTACTGGCCGGAAGTCGCTGAAAATTTAATAACCCCTAGCCGGAGCGGAGTAGTCGAGCGAGTTGCATCGAAATCGAATTATAAAGATTAAATATCGGGAGCCGAAACAATTCCGACTGTGAGCTCTTTGATTTAATTAATGGCTGATGGAGACCTGCGGTAATTGTCGACCCTCCGACAAGAACTCCCCGAAATCCGTCTCGGCGCACTGCATTGGGCAGACATAATTCTTCATCTAACAGCCCCAGGGGCCGTCGACAAAGAGCCATATTAGAAGCTCGTGCTAATTATTATTTACCGAGTTCACTGGATCGCGAAAGATATTCGATGCGGTGCTTAATGGAAATGTGCAGCGGAGGTTTCGTCAGTTCCTGCCGCTACCTGCAATAACCCTGATAAAGCTCATACTCGTTAATGCCGCTTCAAAGCTACTCTTTGTTACTGATATGAAATGTGCGTATTTCATGGGCGGTAGTTTGGAGTTCCTAGTAGTTTTGATCCATATTATTTGTAGAGTTTTTTCCGTATTAACCCCCAAAGGACTTACAGCTTATTCATAACATGCACAGAAAAATGTATTCCGTCATAATTAGGATTTTAACTATAGATATTTACCTTGTTGCTGCACTCACAAGTAAATAATCAAAATAACAAGGTAAATTACCATTCTAATTATGTTGAAACATCTACAGTTTCGAAATTATTGCACTCACAATCAAAACAAACCTGGACGCAACTGTCTACAAAGTGAGAGAAGCTCAAAGATCAAAAATCCGTATTAATACTGAAATTTGTAGATTTCGCAAAATGAACATTGGGCGTCGGTTGGCCCTAGATAATGAAATCCAGAGCCTCTTTATGATGCGGAAAACATACACGATGATTGCAGCGCAGGGCGCGATAATTCCTTAAATGCGACTAAAAGATCGACATGAAGTCTCCACGATAATTCGAGACGAAACAGTAATTGTAAATTCACAAAAGTGATCGTCTGCTGTTTTTAAGCCGCTTAGATTTAAAAAAAATAGTAATTTACTCGAACTTTAATAAATTGCCGTCTTCAGATATAATTCACACGTAACACGCAAACATTGCTTTATAACTCCCGGCAAACTTTAGAATTACTACCTCATCTCACACCCGCTCGCTGTTAACAACGAGGCGAGTACAAGATTTAAGAATTGCGCACGGAGGAACGAACGAGTGTTGCCCTTTCTACTTCCCAAACGCCCGCTTTATGGGTAATAATTGAAAATTTTAAATTATTCTAACCCTAATCCGATACACGAGTCATTGCCCCATAACCCTTCGCCAGTGATAAAATCACAAAATGATTTTGCGGCCTAGTATGGAGCAAATACCACTGTTAAAATTCGCTGCCATACCTTAAAAAAATAGTGTAATGCTGTTGTTACAGAGCTGTACAAGCAATCTCTCGATACTAAACCACTTATGTATGAAGTAGAGTTGATAATATACCATTTTCAGAATGATACTTGGGCTTCAAGTACAAGGTAAAGCAATAGAGTCAACTTAATTTGATGAATTACATACAGGGTGTTTTAAAAAGGTGTTGCCAAACTTGGGGAGGTTATAGAAGACATTGCAGTAAACAAATTTTGCATATTAACCCCTATTCGAAAATTAGCCGTTTTGGCCCTGGAGTAACCTTTTGTCCATAAACGCAATGTTATCTTGTTGATGGAAAAAGACTTCGATATTTAGTTAATTTTTATTAAAGATAACGCGAAAATAATAAATTTATAACAATGGTTCAAAATAGCCACCCTTAACCTCGTTACAGAAATGTGCCCTTCGATTCATGGAATCGCGCACCCGTTGTAACATATGCGGATCTTTCTGCACGGAAATACTGGGTGCCATCACTCTCTCTAACAGTTCCTCTTGTGTGGCTACAAGGGTTTCATAGACGAATGACTTGATGTAATAAAAATTAACTAAATATTGAAGTCTTTTTCTGTCAACAAGATAACATTCCGTTTTTGAACAAAAATTATTCCAGAGCCAAAACGGCTCATTTTCGACTAGGGGTTTATATGTTAAAAATTTTTACCGCAATATATTCTACAACCTCCCCAAGTGTGTATATAATATAACAATTACATCTGTTACAACTGACTGATGCATCGCCAAGATCTCCTAGGTGATTTAACTATAAACAAAACACACACAAAGGACGCCAACGAAATATCCACAAAATTTTTTGAAAAAAGTATTTCGGACCTTGGAATTCTGCATCTGCGATGGACGTTTAGGCCTGCATCGGTCCACCAGCAACTCCCTTGATGTCTGGGCCCCTATCTTATGGTTAGCCTGCCTTGTAAGCTTCCTGAAACTTTCCAAGGCGACAACTGCAAGGTGTTCTTTGCTTCCGGCTTCAATCTCTGCTTTTGTCTCACAGCTAGGGCTTCGCTGGGATGCACGAAGGTTACTACCGTTTCTAGACTTCTATGGCCTCCGCTTTTTATATTGAACTGTCAACTACTTCCCGGAAAAAGTACCCAGAACCAGATGCTCACGTAGACGATTTTGATCATCTGCAGAGGAACCAATGCAGCCGCATCCTATCCACAACACTGAAGTAACTTGAAACACTTCGTTAAATCGATATTTCGATAAATCGGTATTTACTATATCTTTTTACTCAGGCTTTGTGGGAAGCCAGACACATACCAGTTTTGTTGCGACCCCACTTAATGTTACGTCTTTCTGTTTTGTTGTTTTATTTTTAGTTATGACATTTATATGGAATATTTTAATATGTAATATTTGCATTGCTTGAATTATTTTAAACCATATCAGAACGGTTAGTCGAAATTGCATTCATTGCGATGTTTAGTTCTTAAATTTTCTTTAAACAGTATGTATTCAACATTATTTATATTTCTAAAACCTTTTCGTTTATTGTGGCTGATCTTTGAACACAATTTGTTGCATCATTGCTGCATGTCGTGAATACCTGTTTGGACAATGCAGATGATGTAGTTTAACTGATGGTGCTGAACCAACATGGCGGAGTCATCGGCAAGCATTGCTAAAGCAGTCCTTCTGGTTCTCTTATGACGCTGGTGAAGATATTACATATTATCTCGGCTCTAAATGTCTACAACTTTACAGCGTAGAATTGCTTCTTATATCAATTTTATGACCATCAAGAGACGATGTTACTATGTTGATAAAGTATTGTCATTAAGTTTTCACAGTAAGTTTGATCCATACACTGTTGAAAGTTTTAATACTGTCTCGCGATACTGCAGCTGCAAATATTTTGTTTTCAAAGTTTTCTGCTGAATACTAATCAAGCCGAACTGACTGATTGGTTAAATGCTGGTTACCAAAGCCATGTTGGAACGTCGGTATCATATTTTCAACAATACGATGTTTTAAAATGCGAGCTTTTACATCGTCGGTAATAAGCTGATGACACGACAGTTTTCAAGTAGAAGAAACAATATGGGATACCTTCTAATGTTTCGGAAATGGACCCATTTGATTTAGGTGCACTTTTTGCAATATGGGTTTTCGACAACTGAATTTTGACAGGTTATCTTCTGTAGTTTGCCATATGATCCTTATCCTTTACCTTTTCCTTTTTTCTGGAACACTATTAATTAATCTCTACCGCACTTGTTACATGTTGGGTCTAGGCGGCAATAGTTTTTGTTCCGACTAGAGTGTTCGACACTTAACACTAGAGAATGGTTTTTGATTTGTGTCTAAGTTCAACAGATACGACACGATAACGTAGCTTAGTAACGTTAAATATCTCTTTTGCAGTTAAATCACCATCAACGGCATCAGCTTCTTTTACTTACTAAGCATTCTCGTCACATACATTTATGTAAATGGATATATTTAAAAGAAATAACCCTTATACTAAATAGTTTCCTTTTGATGACTCGCTTAATTTCCTTGTTCAGTCGTTGATAGTTGTTGTGAAGATATATTGGGGGGTATTTTTATTTTAGCCCTGGTATCGATTTTGGATTCTGAGGCACTTGTTGGTTGAGTATTAACTTTATAATCATTAAGTAGGTAGTATATATTCCATGATAATAACTGGTCGTTGTCTAACAACTACGTTTTATTGCCGTTAATTTCTTGAGTTGATAGTCCTTTACGAGAGGACTGATCATTTTCTTTACCCTGAGAAAGCGTCCCATAATTGGTGATTACTTCTGGTTCAAGCGGTATTAGTATGACTGCGATTTCCGTAATTGACTCTTCTTGGATATTTGACATAATGACCTTATTGTCGTAACTTTCGCCTTTTATTGATTTTATTGGCCGAGGTATATAGGTCAATGAACTGTAACCCTACAGGTGTTTACCGATCAATTGCTGAAATACTGACACTATTAATAGAATTTCTAAAGTACAGTGAATTAATAAGCATGGACAAAGGAGAAACACCAAAAAATATTAAATGAGTGCTGAAGTCATTTAATTAGCATTTAGTAGCCCGACTGGTAAATTGGTATGCGCAATCTAGTGGCCACTTTCCCATATGGTAAGGCTCTAGTTATTATTAAATACTTGTTGTGAATTTAGTTGTGTCTGCGTCGATCTCCCTTGTGTGAATTTTGTAGTAGACGTTAGTGGCAATGTATCAATTTTGCTCAGGGGTTTATGACACTAACGTCCTGTCAATTCTTAGGCTATGATCAGCATCAAAATGTTTAATTAATTTCTTCTATCTACGGTAGTCGTGTTTCCTACCTGCCTTCTAAACTGTTTGTGGTGATCATAGCGTGGTATACTTTTATACAGCATATTGTTTTATAGTTACATCTATTTAGATTAGTTATTATATGTGCATAACAACGGTTAGAGCATAGTTTATCGTGCACTTGGCCTTTCAAATTTGAGGTTTTACAAATATTGATTGGGTATCAGCTCCTCAAAATTTACAAAAATGATGAGTCATAACTTGCAAAACAGTAAATCTTAATGCAATATTCAGGCTATACATATTAATAATGATTTACTTAAATATAAAGAATATATTTTACGCTAAACGGTACTACACTACAACTACTATCTGCAGCGAAACTAAAAGAATGACTATTTGTAATACAGATGAGCGTATATTTATTTGTATTTAATGTTTACCATTAACACTGAATCTTCAAACCCATTCTGAAGCAATACGTTTGTATTGCTTTAACTAGGTGGCATAAGATCAGCGATTGTAGCACGTTGCGTCACTAAACTGCGTATTTATGTTACCTATCCGAAGCATTGAAAACAAGGAGGCACAATATTTACTTCATTCACCTTCAAATCATAACGGCGTAGGTGTAATCCAACAAATATGAGAAACTGGGGTTTAAATAATAGTATTTAAAAGATACTGTTTTACTCCTACAATATGGAAGATACTGCTTTTAAAGAACAATTACAAAATATTACAAACTAGTAAATCACCCGAGCTACACTTCGGTTGGCTAATTTATGAGATATTTATTAATATCAATTTTAAAAAGGATGCATCGGCCGGGAATCGAACCCGGGCCGCCCGCGTGGCAGGGGAGCATTCTACAAATGAACCAACGATGCTTCGTTGAATAAAGCGCTGATATAATAGTATATGGACATTAAGGGTTTTATAATTTAATTTATCTACGATAGTGTGTAAAATTGCCTTTTAGTTGCCAGATTTAAGTTTGTAAAACGACTGTTTAATAACATGTTTTCATTAGTTTACGTCGTCAGTAGTAACATGTTTAAAAGATTTCATTAGGCACGTTGTCAGTAGCAACGTGTTTTAAAATTTTTAAAACACGCAAGATTACGACCGGTTGCTGATAATCTTAATTGACATTATACATTTTTTTAATATTTACCTTGTTTTCTAGATTCTATCGTAGATAAAATATTGTACGATACACATGCGTAAAGCATCTTTAGTCACTCGCGGGGCTTAAAACGCTCACTCACTCGCGTTTTATCTCTATCCCACTCGTGCTTAAAGAGTTGCTTTGCGCACTTGTATCGTAAATTACTATTTACTTTACTTTTTCGTACTTTTTTGAAAATAAAAACCAGCCTACGATCTAAGTCTAAAAATCAGCAAAATTTTAAGCTATCGTACAATTTAATCGGTCTAGTACTTTCGTAGGAGAGAGCGAACAAACATACAAAGAAAGAGACCAGAGATTTTATGGTATACGATTTATATTAAAATTTAGGTTTTTTGCGGTTTGGAATATTTATTTCCATGCTAATCGCAGCCGGCGTAACTACCTGATTCAATGAAAAAGAAATAAATTAGAAACGTCAATATTTCTGTTATATATTTTGTTGCTTGCTTTTAGTTGTAAATATTTAAGTGCCAATATTTAAATCTCCACGTCTCTTTTACCTAACTTTGATACTTCAACGTCTTTTTTATTTCTAAATGTTGGATTTTGCCTGCAGTATTTTTGTGTTCCTTTTCGTCTATTTACTTCATTAATTGCTTTTTTACTAATCAGTAGATTTTATTTTCACTTTTCCTCTAATTCCGGGATTGACTCAGTTTAAAATGTTTTTTGTTTTCCTTCTAATGGATACACTAGCTACTACGCTTTACTTTTAAACGATACTCCCAAGCTTTACAAACTCAATTTTAAATAAGTATACGATTTTAGAGACACAGTGTGATACTCCAAGTTACAATAGTTTAATTTTTCTTCTTTCAGGCATTACGATGAAATTCACATCTTGAAATTCTTCCATCCTTCGGTGTCGGTATTTATATGTTATTACAAAACCGTTACAGTAGAAAAAATCATTTGATCTCCAGCATTATTAATTTAGCGCCTGCTAATTACGGCGACATCAATTCTTATATTACACTAAAAATACATAGTCACAACTAATAATTTTCTAGATATCTATCAAAATGCAGTCGTTTGAGATGCAGTCAGTGCTTGCGATGCAATTACAGTTTAATATTAAGTTTAATAAAAGATTAATTAGTTTTAAACAAAATTCAATTACAGCGTAGTTACGTTCGTGTGATTGCGTTACAAAGTAAGTTTGACATAAATTAGTGCAAATAACATTTCCACATGCCTCGAAAACTTTGAAAGTGTTGGTATTTGTATCAGGAGAAATTCCAGGACAGACGCGTTTTTTACATAGAAGTATTTTGATCTTTCAAACAATAAGACATATAAGTTTTCATTTAAAAATAATATTGACATCAAACGTCAACATAACAGATAATCTACAAATTATAAAGTAAAAAACCTATTTTGTTGTTCAGGATTTAAGAAAATACTTTTACACTAAATCCCAGTTACTCAATCCATCCCTGAATAATGAATATCCAGCAACCATTAAAGTTTATTTATAAAAGACTGGCAATACTTTCTGCGCAATAAAAGTAATGTTTGCCATCGCGTGAGCGTGAACTGACAAGCTTTATTTGCTGTCGTCACAGCAGTATACCAAACGAACAAGAAAGAACATACACTTTCCAAAGGTCTTTGGAATTAATAGTTCCTTTCCAGAACTGCTAGTTTTCATAACACCGGCAAAGAAAGGCTCGCTATAGAAAAGGGGTTGAGCTATTTGAAAATTTGTTCCTGTGTGGCTATCTGTGGTCCCTGATAATATCTGGACCTTAAAAAATTATGGTCGCCGCAGGTCGCCTGCTTCCAAGTGAATTATGGACTCTCAGTATCTATACACTCATAAAAATCCCTTTTTATAGCAAACACTAGTAAAAAGATTTAGTATCCGCTGAACCTTGAAATTAAATGGCTGTAATATTGCTTTTAAAATCTTTAATTTTCCGAACGTAAAGCCGCAAAATGAATTTTTAACTTTAGGCAGAGAAGCAACCTTGTCAGTGTATTTTGTTTTTATCGGAAAGTTTTTGCGTGAAAATCGTACGACACTCATCAATGACCAATAGAAAAATTAGTTCACGAGCCGTATCCAAGACAACAACAAAATTTCTTGGAAATTTTTTGTAGGTAGATCAGCCTAACTTTGAGGGCTTGTATCGTTACGATTTTCTTACCGAATCTGCATTCGAGCATTAATTCATATCCGGAAATTATTTTTCGTGCATTCAACAACGTCCTAATTTGCCCTCGCGTCCCGCTCGGGCAAATTAATACGACGTTGTTGGAACGCACTCAAAAAAATTTCCGGAAAGAATTAATGCTCTTATGAGATTATATGTGAAAATATATCTACTACTACAAATTTCAAATAATTGTCGTTGTCCAAACGTAAATCAATTTTCTACATGTTCTGATTATCACTATAATCTGAATAATAAATATTCTTGCTCCAACAGAGGATAAAAGTTATGTAAACTGAGTTCTATAAAGGCGTAGAGAATGTTTTTACCAGAGAGGGAGAGACATCAACATATTAAGCAATGATCGAGAAGAAATTAATTTTCCAACAATTTGCAAATTTTACAAGCATGGAAAATATAGCTACAATGGCACTGTATGAAGTAGATTCATAGCACGGAAGATATTGATAATAGTAATGGAAAAAACCCAGTAACAGAAAACTAATCTAATAGATCGTGTGCTGGTACTTTGGCTCAATTTTCCAAATGCATTGTTAATATCAGAGGTAATAGAGGAGTAAACATGGGATATAACGATTATTTGATTGTATGAAAATGATGTATATGTATAAATATCATGGAGAAAAGCTGAAAAGAACGAGCAGAAGAAGTGTAAAAAAAATAAACATAAGAAGAGCCACCCAACGGGTTCAACGAACGATGGATAGATGAACTAAATAAAAGAAAAGCTTGAAGGGAAAAAGTGGTGCAATTGCAAAGTAGTTAGAAGATGAAGCAAAATGCTAAGGGTAAAAGGAAAAAATCAGAGCAAGTATATAGGAGGATCAAACGAAACAGATGTAAGAAACAGAACTACGAAATCTATATGAAGGGATCTGTTCGATGAAGGGAGGCTCCAACGATACTGCAGTGTTCTATAAAGACAATGAAAGACATATGAGACGAACCAGAAATGTCCGAAAGATGAAAACAATATGTTGAAGAAGTTTTAAATGGTTAAATTAAGAATTGAAGAATGAAGAAATGCTGAATAACGATGGCGATGAAATAGTTGCAGACTATCAGAGACGAGATAGCAGGTATCATTCAAAGCCTTTATAATAAGAAGAGTTTAAGAAAAATTGTATAAACCCAGAATTAATTAAATATGGTAGGGAAGTCTTAGGAAGTAGGATACATGAACTAATAAACGGAATATAGCAGACAGAGCAGTTAAAGAGAAGATTGGAGAAAAGCAATTCTTCTCCCTACATACAAGAAAGGCATCATTTATTACTATTTATATAGTACTAACAACGATTACCAAGAAAATATAGGAAGAGTACTCAAAGCAGATCATAGTTGACCATCAGCGTAGCTTTAGAAAAACCAATTTAATTACGGATTAGATCTTTATTTTAGAAGCTGCGCAAGGTGCTTGTTATGAAAGTAATATAAAGATCTCACTTATTGGAACAACCAATAAAGGCAGTCTAATAGAGCAATTTAAAACTAAAACAAATAATTGAGTATGGCAAGGAGACCCCCTTTCTTTAACATCGTTGTTCAACCTAACTATAGAGCAAATCCCAAGAGACAGCTAATTAACGGTTTTGGCATAATCATAAAGGGTAGCAGTAGGGTAGAGTGTCGATGCTGTATAGACGACGTCACACTGTTGGGAAAAACCCACGAGAAATTACTAATAATAATGGGAAAATTATAAAGCTCTGCCACGAAAACGACCTTCGTCATTGACAAACACGAACTATTTCTACGACCATTGGAGAAAAGAAGCTCAAATTAGTCCACCGAAGAGTAAATTTGGATAATGGCAAGCAGGCTTTGTATTTCTAGGCACTTTAAGAACAGCACGTGATGATAATAGTAAAATAATAAAAACAAGGGAAATAAGCGAAGAGGGTGGTTAAGTACTGTGCTAATATACGAACAGTTGTAATGCCAGTGGTGACATTTGCAAACCCCGGGTAATGGATAAAGTCGACCAACTTAAATTGCAAACAAGGAAACGAAGGGTGTTAAGGACGATATGTGATGATAATAGGCTAAAGGATATAATGACTAATAAGAAAGAATAACTAAGTTACGCAGCTATTTCTGAAGAAATATTGAGCAGATTTAACGAGGAAAGATTTATGCGAAGGGATCCAAAGGTACAAGAAGATAAATCCAAGCAAAAAACTAAAGAATATGTGCTTAACAAGAACAAATGCAGAATTTAGAGAATTATTCGAGAAAGAAGAACGTACATAGGGTATTGAATGCCAAAGAGTGAGGTGATTACCACATGGAGAGAGATTATCATAAAATCGAACAAGAGAAAATATTCTCTACAAAGGAAAGACGGAAGGTACAAGAAGGAATAACCTGCTTAAGTTGACCTAATGAAAACCCCGGAGTATTTATTTTCTCGTATGATCTTCAACCTGTTGGTTAGTTGCTTGTTCAAAATATGAAATTGGAAGTTTTCACCACCATTGTCATTAGATAGCAAAATTTGACCATGCCATTATTGAGATCTAAGAACTCAACGTTACGCCTACTTTCGTAAGGGGCTTCATTAGTAGGAAAAGCAAAAGAGCACAGTAACTCAACTGGAAAACCACGCCAGAAACTCTTCTAACAGAAGCCCCTTACGAAAGTAGGCGGTCCATTGAGTTTTTCGACCTCAATAATGTTCAAAATATGTTTAGGTACACTTTCTTCTTCACGTGTTCATATATGAAATTCCTTTTGTACTGTTTTTGTCGGTTGCCTTCTTTTGCAAGGTATTATCTATTTTTGCATCGCTTACATCTTTCGTTCTTCCTAATTCTGAATTCGTAATTTTGCATTTCCCTAGATTGAAGATTATGTTAACAAATTTTTCTCCAACTATATTGAATATTGACGAAGCGTTTGTTTATTATTTAAAATTTACCATGTACTTAAAAACCAATCTTGCGTCCATTTTTGTACTAGCGCAAATATGAATCGAAAAGTGTACAGTTGCCAAGGTAACTGGTGAACATCCCGACATGACTTACTTTTGATACAAAATTATTCGACAATATGGCGTCTTACTCGTGTGGTTGGAGAAAAAATAGTATGTTTCGTTGGCACAAAAAAATGCGTGTTCGGGACGGGTAAGACTCGCCGGACGATGCGCAGCGTTTTACTTGTCCCGAAATCATGCATTCTTGTACTAATAAAACAAATAACTATTATGTAAAACTGCCAAGACACTTTTGTTCTAGAATTCAGGCATTTTATATAATGACTGATTAATGAGCTGTAGGCATTTTATGAAATATCTGGTTTAAAATACATTTAGCACCCATTAGCCAAATTTGCCAATGGGTTTAATGGGCGTACGCTAACTTATCACCCTAGCAAATTTTGTAGATATTTCTGGCAGGCGAGTTCGTCACCGGCATCATCGGAGACAGGCCAACTCATGTAAGGATGTCTATAACTCACACAATCATAGATTGCAACTAACCTAAACAAGTAGAATGAAACACAGCCTAAAAATGAGGATCAACGATGCCGGTTTATTTAACTTAACATCTAATTATACATATTGACTGCAACCGTGCAGACATTATATATTATGGAAAGGCATTTTATATAATGTCTAGGGATTATAATATATATAATAACTGAAATTATACAAATTGCTTGTAACATATACATGTAAAAAGAACTAAAGAAACAGTACTGTAAAATAATGTGTGAAATGTATTTGATGTTTAGTCATTACGGTTGTAATTGCTACTTTTAAAGCTTTCACATGGAATACCGTAGTATTCAGAAAGCAAAAGATTGTAAATGGCGTTAGTCAAAATGTTTGAGGTATTTTAATTTCTTGAATGGCCCATAATACAGTTGTACCTGCTACGCAGAAAA
Source organism: Agriotes lineatus (assembly GCA_940337035.1). NCBI lineage: Eukaryota > Metazoa > Arthropoda > Insecta > Coleoptera > Elateridae > Agriotes > Agriotes lineatus. Next base: position 32,738,508 of record OW679197.1, on the reverse strand, counting down.
GCTTCGATTTTTCTAATTAAAGCGGAGATATATTTTCATATAAATATTATTACAAGTAATTTATAAACCAAGAAGCCGCGTGGCGCAGTTGGGTAAGCGCCAGGCTTGCATTAAGTAAATTTTCGGTTCGAATCCTGCGGGGGCCGGAATTTTTCCGCAGCCTTGGGGATTGGAATCGGGCTCGCTGAGACCATTCACAGTTAATTAGCTGCGTTCTACTCAGAACCACAGACGTAAGAGATAGAGCAACAAGGTCAACACATCACCAAGACACAAAAGGCGCTCCAACTCTGTATTCCGAACCCGGGGCATGTTGAGAATTGTACCTCCAGATGCCAGCGCATAAAGCACCAGCCTCTACACCGCAAGGTAAATGAGGTTACAAATAATACATACATAAAACTTATAAACCATAGTTGGATTTCCGTACCCCATGATCTGGTGGAATCTCAACTGCTTCGTATTGGAAAATTTAAACGAAGAAAAACAAAACGTCGAGGTTTTTCGATGGAAGAGGAAGCTTCTTCTCATGAAGCTTCACAAGGAAAACAAATTAAACTGCACCAGCATTGAGCAATTACTTAAAGTTGTAATGAAGTAATAATTAATGCATACAACGGAAAAGTAAGTAATCAGATTAGCTGCTGACGATATCTAGTAATAAATGCATTGTCATCTATAGGTACAGCACAGAACATTCTGATACAAAAATGTTTTTGGTCAAGCGTAACATTAACAAAAATTCTTGGCAGCAACTTCGTAACCCTAAGCATTCCAAGCAAACAGCTTCAAAAGAATCCGGAGAGAGAAAAGGGTCATAAAGAGTGGATAATAAATTCACCTAATCATATGAGCAACGTTCAACAGCTTGCCGTGCCATGCTTCGTCGAAATAGCGGAGGAGATGCGTTGCGACGAAGACAAACTAAAAAGAGAAAATGAATATCATGTTGATTCATAATAACGGTCTTAAAATACCAAAAATATACTGAACGGGTTTGTTAAGAGCGTCCAGAATAATATTAGATCAAAATGTACATAAATTAGTAGTACTGTTTAAATAAAGCGATGAGAATGCCAACTCAAACTCAAGCGTCCAGAATAATATTAGATCGAAATGTACATAAATTAGTAGTACTGTTTAAATGAAGCGATGAGAATGCCAACTCAAACTCAGCGTAGCATAAATTTGGGTACCTTGACATAAAAATTCATCAAACTCTATAATCTGAAATAATATTAATATAACAAATTCCGTGCAAGAATAGTACACGGAATTATATAACCAAGAGGTCTGACTTTATAAGAGCGTTCGGTATAGATCAAGCGAAGTAATAAAAAAGCCCTGAAAGTAGAAATTAAGTTAACTCGCGGCTATCGTCGTCGAAAATCCCTCCTCGAACACACCGCTTTCATGAAAGAAATTAACCATTATCCGTCGTTTTTAACACAAAATATTTGCTATAATGGACTATATATAATCGAGTTAACCGTTTAATGCTTCTGTTACAATTAAAAATGTAATACGGAATCGAAAGACTTATACAGCAAAGGTAATGAAAAACGGGAAGGTGACGTGTAGTTATCCACCGGCAGTTAGGTAAATATAAATATCAGGTTCAATCAGCAAAGGACTGATGATCGCACTCTATCCGCCTGAAAAAAAAATTACACTCTAAATCTGTATCGAGTAATTTCTCCTCCGAGCGTAATCCTATAAACCAGCGATTTGCTTTGATAGACAATCAGAATATTAAAGTAATCAAGATTTGACCTATGGTGGCTACGCTGCGTACCAGGGACTCCCTGGAAAAGTGATGAATTCTTCGTTCAGTGAGCTTGAACTGCTATTTTACGTAGGCTCTTTTCTTGAAAACCCTCGTACATACATCTTGAAGCGGTAACCACATCAACCAGACGACAAAACCAAAACGGAGAGGACAGTGAAAAGCAAATAGGATGAAAATATATATATTTGTATTTATTTTTTTTACTATATCCCGAAATAGGAGGTTTTGGTGATCTAGAAGAAATTGCCACACACAGCAGCACTCAAAGAATATCCCGTATAAACATGTCGGCTAGCTTCAGAACGAAAAGTAAGAATCTTTTAAAATATCGGAAAAGAAAATGGCGGCCGAAGAGATAACCCCCACCTCGAAACTGCGTACGCGAGACTTTGAAGGCAAAAGCACGTCGTTCAAATATCCATAGCTACTAAAACCACAGGGCTAACCCGCAATGTACAACGGTGCGAGGTTGGCAGTTACTACAGCTACAAAAAATCGTGGAAAAACTCACATCAACACTTTTCGGCTCGTATCAGTGCTTGCCAGCACATTACTGAAGGAAGTGTTTAACATAAAAAATAGCGATAGTGGCAAATTTTCTTTCTGAAAAAAGAAATAATACTATTTAATGGAAGAAATTCCAAAAATAGAATTAACCAAATTTCATCATCAGGAATGCAGAAATAAATACTATCAATTGCGTTAAGTTATGTAGGAAGTGTATGACCTTGCGAAAGGTCATTCGTGTTGTTTTGTGTATATCAAGGTCAATACATGTGCTGCTTAGCCAATTGGTAAATACACGTTTGGGAAACTATCCCAAGCAATAACTAATTTGTTAATCCTGTTACGTGTTAAACCTACAAGTCTGCTTGCAGCTATTTTTCACAGCGTAATTCTCGTCTCGACCATTCTGTCACTGCAGGCACTCATACGTTTTTCCGGTCGTCGTTGATAAATGTCTGTATCTTTTGCTCACGATATCTGAAAGAATTAAGATGTATCTCCTCAGCCCTCGTTCAACCTATGGAATAACTCTTTTCGTCTTTTCTACTTTTTTTGCGGTTTCGGCGTTTGTACTTAATTGAAAAATTTTGCAGCAGCTTCCTCTTATCTGTTTGGAGTTTTATAACATTACTTTCGAGTCCACGTGTCCATCATCTGTGTCCTGGCGCTTCCGGCTCTGTTAATCTTACGTTCTGGAGACTGGCGTTTCTACTTCACTGCTGAAAAAGGTCGGCATTGGTTGCTGTCTGCATTGCGCTACAGTTTGGTACCTTGCAATCAGGTGACCGGGAGAGGATCAGAAGCCCCGTTTGGAAGATGCAGTACGTAGCTATTACTAAATTGTTGTGCCAAGTATCATGGTTCTCGATAAGAGTACTTCAAAGTCCTTGATTTTTACTGACTTTATTTGTTGTTACACGTTACATCTGGTGAATTCTTTACTAAGTGCAAATGTACTCGACAGGGATTCTCCAAATGTCCTCGAGTGTTGTTAGCTTGTGTAATGATATCCACCGTTGCTCATTAACTCTTTAGCTTGTCCATCTCGATTCGTGCCTTTGCAAATTACAATTATGCATTACATTTTTTTTTGTTCTGCGATGAACAGTAATATCAATTTATATATAAATTATGGGATGTGCCCTATGCTTTTATTTAAACATTGATTAGTTTTAAACGGTCGGTACTTATTATTATACTACTCGCTATTATATATACTGTTCTCTATTATAGATTTTACTATTGATTTTGTTTATTGACCTGGCCATTAGATGTGTTGATTTAAAATTATTGTGATTTTAACTATACTTTCGAGTTTATGACTTCTCTTTTCTATCAGGAAATATTTGCGATGCTATTGCAATTATGATTTTGAAAAGAATACATACTGTCTTCACTTTTAGCTAGCCGGCCCTCGAATTTGCACATGTAATCACAATAGTTTGAGAATTATTTTGTAAACTTTGGTAGCAACCTACCAGGTGGATCATCAGACAATGTATATTGTTTTAGACACAAATCTATGTCTTCGTTGGCATACCTGCAGCCACTGTTGATAACTGGAAGCGATATGGAGGGTGTAAGTTAAGTATATCGCCTCTATTAGCTGCAAGAATTTGAACATGAAGATGGCCTATCAACTCCCTTGCGTTTTTATCTTCAGAGCGTACACTTGTACAGCATGGCTTCTATGAAAATAATCTATTATTTAGTCCAGTAAATTCTAATAAGGTGTATTTAATATTAACATAAATCTGAAATTGACTCAATCACCAATTTAAAAATATTATTCAGTGTGACATTTGTTGTGATTACACATTTTTCCCTTGGGATTTTCAATAGCCAATCAAATTTTAGTCTTCCTCCACTCTATTGTCAGTAGTTTTGTTAAACCACTGGTTTTATAATTGGCCAACGACAATCTTTTTGATTATCCAGATGTTATCAGGCCTTTTGTGCTAAATAGATATCATTGTTTCCAAAATCTTATATTTGTATGCCTTTATATTTTATAATAATTAACTATATTGCTTTTTTGGGATTACTCGTATGTACATAGATTGGGTTTGTTTCAATATCTGTCGGATATTCAGTAAATACAGTGGGTACATATTAACCGGTAATGCGATAGATATCTTTTTTAACTGCGCATATCTGACAATAGTGCAGTGGAAATGCATATAGAGACAGTCACCATTATTAAATCGGACAATTGACTGCAATATTGATCTTTTTGTGCTCTATTAATGTATGTATGAAAGGCCATGTGTGCTTGTCATTCGAGCAATCCTTGTTTGATAAATTGAATGCAAATGACTAGATGATAATGCAATGTTGTCTCTTTGTTTGACGTTCTTCGCGGATAGCATGCAGTTCCGGGCCCGGAAAATCTTTAAATAATCTCGACAAAGGCTTCAATTTGTATATTCATGAGACGATTACGTGCAGTGGGCGTCCCGTTGTAAAATCCCCGGATGCATATTCTTTGTTATTAAAATGTCGAAGCTGTTGCTTAGAGTGACATATCGCAACCCCGACGCCGGCGCAGGGGCAATTTAATTTTAATTTCGTCAGGTCGTCCTGCCGGTGCAATATTAACACCGGGCCGAGACAGACCTCATTATATTTTCACCTTATTAATAAAATATGCAGCCCGCTATTAATATAATAAGGCGAACGACACTGTTCGTGCTACATATTGACGCGAGCTTTCTTTGAAATGCTAATTGAAGGCTACGTTTGAAACGCTGACTGGCGTCGCGACGCGCACGCTAAAAACAGAGGAGAAAATTCCGGCAAAATTGAATTCGTGTCATTAGCACGGCGCTGATAACGGAGGTTACATTCATGTGAGAAAAAGTTCTCCCTGCGAGGCCGGATAATGGCCGAAGATGCAAGTCGGGCAATTCTGGATACTTTGTTCTAAAGTATCCGTTTCCGCTCAAACTGCAGCGGCGTATTGCATTGTAAATGCATTTTGCTTGCGCATCTATGAGAGGCTTTTACGGCGCCATCAAATTGATACGTACTTAAACCGCGCGCGGTCATTTTTACGCTCTCCTGGCAATTAATTCCGTGGCATAAAGCTTGATGCGCCGCTGTAATATTTTTATTGCGCTATTTAAAATAGAATGAAGCGAAAGAGGCGCTCGCACGCGGCCTTTTTGTCATAACTCGTTATTTCGATATCTGCAAAATGACAGGCTATTCTCATATTCAGCCCGTTTGGTTCAGCGTGCGGTCTCCCAGGAGTGTTACCATTTTTACTGCTTATTGTTAGCTCGGAAGCAAAGAATAGTAATAGCTCTGACAGAGCCCGCATCAAAGGGAGGATGGAACGTTTCTAAACCAGGCGCGCTCTGTCGCTGCAATTTTAATCCAACGATATGCTTTCGTTTGCTAAGTAGAAGTGGCAGGCAGAGCTAATTTATTTTCCTTTATCCAGTGGTCCGACAAAAAGTTTGCTTTATATTCTTGCTTTTATTAAATGGCTGACAATATAGCGCAGCGGAACACATCTGCCTTATCGATCTTACAAAAACCTTGGAAAGGGTTACACAATCAATAGGAGAAAAACAAACGAATGACGAGAAAATTGCCCCAATGAACAAACTGACATTAGCAATGAAACGAAAATAAAAAGTAATAACAGTTTAATGAAATACAAGTATACAGGCGCCAACGGTGAGGTAGGAAAACTCAATGTTTCGTCCACTTTCGGAAGGGCTTAATCAGAAGTATGGGAAGTAAAAGAGCACGTTAACTACACGTGTTCTTCTATAGATCACAAAGCAGAAGTTGAATAAAAAAGAGGGCATGCGCGTGGTTAGAAATTATAGTGTTCCACAAGGAAGGAAGAAGGCAATATTCGTTTCGATTGAAGTTGTTCGTGGTGATTTATTCTATATCACAATGGGTTCGCGAGTATTTCTGTTGAAGAAGAATAGGACCTGCAGACAATAGGAGTTAGATCAAGAAAGATCTTATGGCCGATATCACATCCACGTTCGGCGGTGGCTGGTGATGAGATGTGTTACTGGTACAAAGCGTTACGCATTACGGCCCTTCAATTGTATAGTTTGATTTTCTGCATTTTGGCTACTCCCTTCCAAACGCTCGGAGTTTTACAGTTATAGAGGTAGTCTAAATCGTTTTTAACGGCCTCCAGGTGATTCGTTGTCATGCGTAACTAGGCCAAGTAGCATTCAATTGTCTCCGTGCACCTGCAATGATGTGTTTTGCTCTTCGCTCTTCGCAGCTAGCATTTTTTTTCCGATCGCACACGTACTGTCGTGCTGCGACTCTAACCTGGTTTTGAGGTTGTTTATTAGTGATTGGTATAGGCAAGAATAGTGTGCTAGCTTACCCGCGCTACCGCGGAACTTTATCGGCCGTATTCATCGAAGATATTTGGGTCTTAATTAATTACCCATTGCATTTGATTACGGATTTTTCTGGGGTCGCGATTTAAGTCTTGATGATGTAAGCTGAAGGTATGTGTGTGCTAGAGCCGACTTTGAAGTCGTCAAATATAAACACCTAGTTTGCGCAACTGTGGACTCCGCTTCCCTTCTTCGATTAGCAATTGTTGTTGAGAGTCCTTGCTGTGTCCACGCTTGCTTCTGGTGACTTTTTCTGGTGCCGGAATCTTGCTCTTTGCTTTCCGGTGCAGTTTAGTATTAGTGCTGGAAGTATTAAGCCACGATCTTGTGTTGTGAAGGTAAAAACGAATCTGTACATTCGCACCTAAAGATTGAAATCACCGGCTAGTATTGTATCACCTCCGAATTTGTCAGTAATTACTGACAAAAACACCTTTAAGCCGCTTTATCGAAGTCTTTTGCAACATGAACTTCAACTTGATCTCTGAAATGCTATTCTTTCTCAACGCTTTTGCTTGATGTGGAAACACAGACGTTGACCGAATTCACATGTAAAGGACTTGAAGCATTCGATTTTTGTACATCACTCAACAGAGCAGACTGTGTACAGCGTACGGAAGTAATAAATCCGTGAACCTAGTTAAACAGCAAAAGCTGTGATATTTTGGACAGTTCATGCGCAATAGTGAGTACTACAACATATCATATGGGCTAGGGTGTCGTATCTATTTTGGTTGCAAACCCTAAGACAATGCACTGAATTAACATCAAAAGAGTTTTCTGAGTAGGTCGCTGGGCCAGAATGATGGACCTCTACCGTCAGCTGAGGAGATGGCACAGGAAGAAGAAGAAAAATCAATCTTAATTTACGATGTTTTCGTATTATTGATAGGAACCTTAAAAAAACTGTAAGCTCGTTTCGTTCCTACTGTGTTCTTCACTTTTCTGATTTATACGTAAATTTATTGAATAATCAACATTGATACCACCTTTCTGGTTTAGTTTGAAGAAGTGTTACACGTACGTACTTATTTATTTATTTATTTATTTCGCACTCAGCCAACAGCCGTTAGGCCAATTATAGGCGTCGCTGTGCAGTTATGAGGACTTCCAACCCCACTAACGACTGTCATGATGTTGTATGACCGCCGGGACCAACTTTTTTCCGTGATAGCCGTACCACGAGGCGCCGAGAGATGCAGCCGTGGAACTCCCATCCAAGTTCTGACCAGAGACAGCGTTGCTTAACTCTGCTGATCGAACATGGACGCTTGTTCAAGCTACACCACTCGGGACCCCTTATTAATGTATTCGAACATCAACATATAGCATGAATTGGATGGGAAGCAATAAAACGCAGTAGTCTTCTCCACGTACGTGGAGAAGACTACTGCGTTTTATTGCTTCTAATTAAGACACCTCCACTATCAGCATGATGGATCACCTCCCTATGAATTGGATGCTTAAAACAGAAATTATGAAAGTTAATTATATTAAAGTCACAGGGAAGTTTTCTGAGATGCTGTGTATATGTATGTATAGCGTGATTAATTCCGCTAACTGATGCATAGTAAACCTGCGATCATTTTGTCTTAGATTTCGTTTTTAATAGAGTTTTACATGGTGCTCTTTTGCCCTTTCATTCTTGTCCTCCATATTATTACTCTTTTGTACCATCTATTATTTATGCTTCTGTCAACATATCTTGTCACATTTAACCTATTTGTGCAGTTCATCATCCGATTCAGCTGTTTTTTTTGTGATCAGATAATCAAATACTTAGCATTACACTTTTTTCGTACGTTTTATGGTCCGGCTTCATAAGTTAATTGAATAGATACACTGATTGTAAGTTTTGGTTTTTAGATTTCAGGCATTCCCGACTTCAAAGAGTAGCTAAGCTTAACAAATGGAAGAGATGGTAACGTTTATTCTATATTGTATGAAATTGTGTCATCTATCATTTGTTTTGTTTCAGTTGTTACGTTTTTCGCAAGTATGTAGTTGTACTCCTTTTCTACGTGCTGTATTGAATTAGACTTTGCTCTTTACTATTGCCTTAATCGTTATTTCCGCTTTGTTGATGTTTATCACTAGGATAATCGCGTGCCATTGTGTATTATATTCTGCTATTATTTGTTGCAATTCTTCGACGTTGTTGTCTTTGGTGGGCTCGAAAAGTTTCTGTTAATCGGTGAATGCTATACAGGGTGTATTAAAACCTGCGGCTAATAATTACCGCACGCAATTCTACGTTGAAAAACAAGAAAAAACTTTAACGCCAATTTGGTCTTAGACGAAGAGTCTTTAAGTTATAAGCACTTAAAGGTTTTTTAATTTGGCAACGCTGTACAATTTAAAGCTAAGAGACATGCATTTAGTTACCCTTGATCGTATATGTTTGTTTGTTTGTTAATGGACAAGGTCTAGGCATGCAGAGTACCAGGTACCTTAGACACCGACTGCTTGGGTCATATAGTCAAAGTCCTACTTAGAATTTTGCCGAGACTAAGGAGTTCCAACCCTAGCAAGGGATCTTTTACGTGCTACACATCGTAGTAACATGGGACCCACGGTTTTACATCACTTCCGAATGATGGCATTCTGTAGAGGCTTTCATCTGCATTTTTTATTTTTGAAAACCTCACCGGGACCGGGAATCGAACTCGCGACCCTTAGATCAGCAGTCAGGATGCTTACCACTGAGCTACCGACCCCGGCTCGTATATGTTTGTGATTCTGCAATTAAATCAAGTATGTGTTCATGTTTTTCATGGATATCCTCTAAAATTATTGAAATAATTGACAAATTAAGATTGAATGCGTTTTATTTAAATTAATACTCTGTTTTGGCTACAATAGCTGTTCAAAATGAGCACCTGCAACTTCTGCACATTTGGTACACCGAGTAAGAATGTTTGGTATTAGATTTTGCAGCATGTTACGATTGTTTATTTCTCTAACTGCATTATTTATCCGTTCAATAATTTGCTTCAATTTCTACTTGATAAACATGATCTTTTAAAAAGCCCCAAAAGAAAACGTCTAGGACATTTAGGTCGGGACTTCTTGCGGGTTATGGTATCGGAGCATCACGCCCGATCCACCGCTCTGGAAAGTTTTGATTTAACCAATCCCTAGTTTCAAACCCCCAGTGGGCTGGAGCTCCATCTAACTGAGCCCACATATCTCTTCTGACCAGTAACGGTACTTCCTCCAATAATGAGGGTACATCGTTGTTCACAAAATTATTTAGTCTATTTCCGATAATTTCACCCCATACATTGACGCTGAATCTAAACTGGTGATTAGTTTGATGGAAGACATGAGGGTTTTCATTGGCCCGGTGGTGCATATTGTGCATACTAAACATTCCGTTACGGGTAAGTGTGGCTTCATCCGTCCATAAAATGTTTTCAATGAAAGCCGGGTTGACTGCGTGTTGCCGTAATAACCATCTGCAAAACACCATCCATTGCGGATAATCTTCCGGAAGCAACAAATGGACTCGCTGGAAGTGGAACGGATGTAAGAGATTTTCTCTTAACACTCGATGTACAGCAGTATGGCTAATATTAAGTCTTCGAGCTACAGAACGGGTACTTTGTCGAGGTTCGTCTTCAATAACCTTCTTCTATTTCGGGTTGTAATACATGTCGTGGTCGCCCTCCACCAACTCCCTGCATAGGTTCCATTCTCTCTGTTTCTCTTAAGCGGCGATGTAGTCTTTCAATAACATGAGCATTAGGATGTCTCCTGTTTACATAACGTTCGGCATATAAACTTGAAGCTCGGTGAAAATTACCGCCACATTCGCCTAATATCAAATACAAATCTGCGTATTCAAGAAAACTGTATGCCATGTTTTTTCCCAAAACCAAAAACACAAAACTGAAGAATCAAACAAGGAACAAAGTAAGTTAGAACAATAATAACAGCAAACAACTAATAAATAATGAGTGAAGCAGGTTTTACGAAAAGAAAAATGACTTTTACAAATGTCAAAAATGGCATTAATACATCCAGTTACGAATTTTTTATTGTTACATTTTAAAAATAAACCGACCTTATAATGCATAGTTGCAACGTCTTCCAAAACTATAAATCGCGAAGATTTTGCATTCTTAAATAATATTAAATTATACGTAACCTAATGACCAAAATGTTATAATTTATGTTTGATTACTTATTTTAATTGTTGAATTATGTGTTGTTGATACTATTTAAATCTATTTCTCAACCATAGTCGAAACAAATTTCAAAGTTTGAGCATTAATAACTCCTTAACCAAAGTTAAACACTAAAATTGTATTTTTGTTTTTTGCTTGTTTTTCTACGTAGAATTGCGTGGTGTAATTATTAGCCGCATGTTTTAATACACCCTGTAAACTGCTATATTTTATCAAGGCACAAATCATTTAAAGCTTTTTAACTCAAACACATTAATTATTGCAAGCGAAAGCGCAATGCGAAAGTAACATTTTACAAATGAATAAGAATAATGGATAAATAACAATGTAACTAACAGAGGACTCAAATGTGAAAAAAGGTTCTAAAAGAAAATTAAATGTTTGCAGTAAAAAATAAATGCAACAATTTCAAGTTTTATCCCAAGTCCAAGAGGTTAAAATATCATAAATTATTTTTAACATACACCACTGGTCTATAGTCTTATATGAATACTAAATTACAACGAGCATTCGATTTAGACAAACTGTATTTGTAAAATATGTCAGAATAGTACAGTGTGGGACAGTGCGTATATTTTCGAAGTACGAACATATGTGACCGACATACGATTCGGTTTGAGATGTGTTTTTCAAAAGTGTCGTGAGCACAGCGCACTGGCGGACTTACTTGCAGGTTCTCCAGCGCATATCCCAAGCACTGGTGGAGTCAAAAGACCTGTAGAAGTCACGTAGCACGTTTCCGAGGCAGTAATATGCTTCGACCCACTTGCAGAAAAGCTCGGGCAGAAGCAAAGATATCCAAGATTGTTGAAACTTATCAACAGCAGGCGAGACCTGGTTAAAGCATAGCTAAACCTATTTACCTAATTGGCTATATCTGGGTCAACTTTCAACGAAAGTAGGTCACTGGGGCAATTAAGTAATTTCAGCTGCGTAAGGCGGCCAGATGGAACCTGAAATATTGTAGCTTTTGGAGGCGGTGCAGAGGTTATGCAGCTTAAGTACCCAACAACGCTCCGACCTTTTCAAGGCGTATTTGGATCAAAGCCATATCCCAACTGCAGTCACCTGTACGCTTAGAAACTTTTAGCCCAGTTAGAAATTTGCATGTAAAATTAATTAATATGTAAATATGGCACGTTTTTATGATGCAAAGCCATCTTTCATAAGCATTTCATGCGTTTTTAGCACATATTTCCAAATATTATTGATTACGTTTGTTTAATAACAGTCGAATGATCTTCCAATGACGCGTCCTCCAATGAATTATGGCCTGACATAATGTAAGCCAATTGTGCTATTATTTAAACAATTAATCTTTGTTTTAGGGCACTCAACCCTCCAGGGGGTATATAAGCACTTCAAAGAATTTTAGCGCATCTGTGGTCTTTGGTCGTTGGTCTTTGGTCTTTTGGCTTTTGTCTCTTGGCCTTCATTTTGTCTTTGATTGACTGTTTGTAATGAAACGTAAATACAATTTGTTCACGATATAAAGCATCCAACTGATAAAATTGATTACTAAAGTGTTTGTTTTTTATTTACTCGAGTGAAATTAAGTATTCAACGGGAGCTTACCTTGCATACAAAATATATGAAGCCATTATAATGAGTCCAGAGCACGTGCACGTCACAGAGCACTTCCAATAAGGGGTATTAGCACAGCAACAACCCGGTGTATTTCGTCAGTGGCAGCCATTTTTCCGAAAACCGAAGGCACACCATATTTGCACCAGGTTCAAGGAGGCCGTGAAAAAGTTCAGGGCCGGACGATAGTAATTTTACCCATTTCTCTGCCATTTGCAGATTACCTAGTCTGCGAAATTGTTAAATGCTCGTTGCTGCACATGCCAACAACGATTCAAGGTATAAATTTCACTCGAGTAAAAGAAGTAATTCTCTTTTGATCTCAAAACCCATAGGAGCTCACTATTTGAAGAGTAAATTGTTGTATGTGTTATGCAAACCAAACAATCCGTTCACATTCCAATGAACCCTAAGAAAGAAAGAATCCGTTTCAATTTTTGAGTCACACGCAGGTTTAGTAGGAAAAAGTATTTCTTAAACCGAACGATATCTGTTTGTGGTATTCCTAGCCCATAAGCATCGTACTTTAAGAAATAAGCTAATTAATCACAGCTAAGGTACGTGTAGCCCTGGGTTCATAGCAACATTTTATTCCAGTAGATTTTTTTACAATAGGTACGGTGTAGGTACAGATTGCTCAACTCAGTATTTTTATATAACTAATAATAATTAGTAAAATAATAGCTGGATGATATCCCAGCATTTATTACGGCAGATTTTTGTCGCCAAGGCGTGGTACATTAATAACCTAGCACATTAGGTTATATTTTTTATTAACAAAAAAGAAATTGGGGCAAAAATCACAGCAATGTAGTTCTATAGATTATATTCCTTGTATTCTATTAGTAGCTTGACAGTTTGTAAGTGGTCCTAAGTGCCAAATTCGAAACTGAAACTAAACCCAACTCACTCTTGTGGTCGTTGGAAATCGGTCTTTGGGGTCAGACGATTGTATAGATTCTTCGACTTATTAATTTATATATTTCACGTTCTCAAAACTTTATAGCTGACCTTTTTATAAAGACCTGTATGCGCAAACTTTAGAAATAATATCATGAATGCTACAAAAGGGTCGCTGTGGCGCGAGTATGTAACTACTGAATAAGTTAAAAGCTCATGAAGCTGCCCACTACAATATAATACAACAGACTAAATAATTTGGCCATACTTGAAAGGTTAACTTTGCAAATTCTAACTAAAGGGAGTTATGAACTATGGTAGTTCGGGCTATAGTACTTACAAATGCAAGTGCTGGAAAGTCAAACACTAACAGATTGCCCAGAGGACTACCAAAGGGTGCAGATGTAGTCACTAAGTCTGCAGCTGAAGGAAATGGCAAGTAAAATGTCATAATCAGTTCTAACAGATATCCACAAGCAGAAAGAGAACAAGAAGGGTTGTTGTATTTATCTGCATGGTGCGAGAGCGAAAAAATCTTAGAATTTTAGTTTACTAAGCTTTATTATTATCAGACAAATAACTGGCCTAATGTAAGGTGAAAAAAAAGGTAGCTGCTACATTAGTACAATAAGCTTATGTTAATCTTCAATTTCTTTTCATTTGGAGAAATAGTCCTTTTCAGACTACACTACTTTAAATTAGACCTTTCCAACAAATACAGGATCATCATAATTAAACACAACAGCAACGTGACCAGTAATATTTAATTAAGTGAAGTTAGCGTTCTACGTTGCATACAAGCATCAATTTGACTTTGTCTTAATCAACAATAGTTCTATTCAGAGTTAAGTTACTTACTTTTAATAATATGTTAATTCCTTAATATGTGGCACGCCACTGCTATTTTCAGAGTTAGTTTTCTAAACGTGGTTGCCAACAGTGTTGGGTGGGTTGCATATACAGGGTGGGGCAATGGGTGTTTAGAGAGTTATTATGGATATACTAATGAAGCGACCAATGTCAAAAACATATATTTTTATTGCACATATAATGCAATTTTACAGCAAAAATTATTTTTTAAAATAACGTCTGTTAAATGACCACCTCGTTTTTCTAAACTTCTTCGTGTAATGTTCAATTCTACTGCTGTATTACCTGTTCAACCGTCCCCATTCATATTATAGAATACTCAGCTTTAAACGTAAATATTTGCTAAAAATGTTCATATATCTTTACGGTGGCATCTGTATATGAATACTAACAGTGCTAACCATCCAATTACTTTCAACATAGTGACAAAAAAATACTATCGACGAGTGAGAACCCAAATAAGTTAGCATATACTTCTTCTAAAAATTTATTTAGTCTAAAAATTGGTTGGTTATTTTTTAGAACAAAATTAAACGCTAACTTAATCATAAAGGTCAAATCTAGTCTTTATATTCCTTGATCTTATGAAAAAAACCACCAAATAATTGAAATTTCAGAATTCAACAATTTGTAAAGCGTTGCTTCAAAGCGTAGACTGTGTGTTTTTAAGTAAATGTAGGTCATGCCATATTTTTATGTTTATTTGCGCAAACAGTCTCTTATTTACAATTTCTCCAAAAATATTTTCAATGAAATTGTTACCATAAAAATATTATTTTTCACCCATTATATGTGATAATAATGTAACTCTTACTTAAAAATAATTTTGTTATTTGATTCATTTCTCTTAAGGTACTATAGTTTTTAATTCGCATATTTTACAAAAATTGCAACATTTAATAACGGGCGTCCCAAAGGTCCTGAATCTGCTCGTGCCATAAATTTGGAGTGGCATGTCATTTCTTAATTCACAAGCACTGACACTTACCGAAAAGTGACATCGGTCATTGTGAATTTTATTTGTTACTGCAAAGATGGACATTTTAATATTGAAATGAAATTGGCCACAACTTAATCGACGACTACTCTGAGAATTACTGGGAAAATCGTTACACTGTATCACTGGCCTTCGATAAAAGAAGTAATTCGATTCAAAAGAGCTAAAATAAATTCATCTCCGAATACAGCAATCCTCTGGTTTTACCTCCTGCGAAGGTTCTAAACCTTTCCAATCCCACAGTTTTAGTAAATCTTCCATTTGAACTTTTATTATCCCGCTCAATATCGTTTTTAGTAAGACGTGAACTTTGGAAACTTTATTCCTCTCGTCTGTTATGAATGCAATTAGTGCCTAATTTATGAGTTATTTAATTTTTGGAAATATATTTTGTAGCAGTCGTTTTTCAACATTTTCGAGAGGAGTTTTATTATAGAATAATAAACGTAAGAAGAAAGTATATTTTACAATTGTACATAGTATGAAATCCTAATGCAGGCGCCTGTTATTCCTATTCCGTGCAAAATTACGACAAAGTAAATTTGTTTGCACTCATCTATCGCTCTGCAAAATTGATCATCAAAACTAGCGCACTGCGCAGTGAGGTGCTGATTCCTGCTATTTGATCGATGCAATTACGTTTGCACGTAATCAAAGAGAATTATTAATTTTTATTTTCTGAGTTACAAAGGTTATATCCCTCGAGCTATACGTATACGTTTTGTGTAGATAATCCGTTTTAATCTCGTTTTCCAAACAAATTTTCAGCAAATTGCTTTGATGTGCTGCAATATGGACATAAACAACAAGTGCATTACCCAGTTGTCATTTCGAGTGTTAAAAATTATTATCGAAACGATTGCAGCAGAAATCCACAGCCGTTTGTTTTTTTTAATTCGTAAAATTGAAGCTGACGTTTTTGATTGACGGTATTAATATAATATGAAATGAACAGAAAACATTTTAAAATTTCGCTTTAGATTAGGAATTGGAAACTGCTATATTTGCGTTTCCAAACAAAATGCATTCAGTTATAAATCCTAACCTAAAGCGGGATTTTAAAATGTTAACGTTCCTTGTAAAGTATTTATAATTGCCAAACTCTGCAAGGGCCCAAAAATACCGCCTTGACTAACTTTCGGTGAGATGACCCAACTCTGATGAAACTGTAATCTCATATTCTGCCAGCTAATGCTTTGTATATTTAAACTCTACTCGTCCATCCCTAAGCGTTTCGGATTTAAGTGTTCTACGTTTTAAGGAAAATTTAATTGCCGGTTTTTAGTCGCTCAACCTAATAAAACCTCAAACGAAATTGTGCTGGAAAATACACGCTAATGCAATAATTTTTTAACTTTGTTTGCTATTTGTTCTTGCTGTATGTAATTCCGAAAAGGTAATATGATATTCACAAAAACGATAATGTAAACCTGGAATGAAAGCTTGCGCCTTATTTGAGAAGAAGCGTGGACTAGTCAAGGACCCCATATTTGGTGATTTGCTAAGAGGTTGATGAACGTTTATGTGAGAACACAAAAACAATTGAGTAGTTTGTATAGTTCTTTGTTGCACTACCAAACGGTAAATAACACAAGAAATGCTTATATGACGATAATCCACAAAACTGGTTCTTTGGCTGTTACCAAACATAGTGTTTTATCGGTGTTTATACAGTGTCTTTTATCTCCTGTTTGTTTATTCTGAGCATTCCCCAGATTTTCTTTTAGCTTCCCTAAATATCGTTCTCCATTCATTTGGTAAATCTTTCCCGGTAGTCTTCTCTTATCTTTTTTACTTCTGCGTTCGTTATATTAAGTTCGCTTGTATATTTGTTTCACTTTTCTTGTGTTCTATTGCGTACTCTGCATACGTCTTTTTCTTACTTTAGCATGTTTCTTTTGTTTCTGGGGAGAATTGCGGTGTTTTGTTGTTTGTATTGATTCTTTCGCGTCTTTTTTCTATAACTTAATCAATTGCACCAAGGATATTATTCTTTAAGGTTGTCCACTGCTGATCTACATGTTACACATTTCCCTGTTAATTTGGTGTAGATTTATTTTTTCTTTTAAACGGTTTTCGAATAGTTGTTTTGTGCTCCAAATTCCTAATAATTCGATGTTGTATATGCCCATGTCATGTGCTTTTGGCTTTGTTTAGTTGAGTACATTCCATTGGAGTTTAAACAGTACCAATTTATGGTCGCTTCCCACATTGGCTCCATTAAGGTTTCTCACATCCAGTAATGACGTAGGGTGGATGACAGATTGTTTGCGACTTATATTTTTCTATGTGAATTTGTATTATATCAAGGTTAAAACCGTATTATTAATTCTCATTTTGTTTACAGCACAGATATATTGTAGTAGGCACCATTATCATTTTCCTTCGAGGAAAGTCTATATCCACAGAGTGGCACAGAGGTCGATGAAAAACACATGTTAGCAGGAATAGCACCCCATTGCTTTAAACATACAAGAGAAGTCAACCTTATTCGGTTTTGGCCGTAATTGTATAACACGCTTAATTAACAACAGCGACTTCTTTTCAAGATTACGACCTTTCTCTCGTCACACTTCCGCCCTGGGTCAACAACAAGTCCTTCTCTCTTTAGCCTTGATCGTTCTCTTTTAATACGTGAACTTGGACTTTAAGTTGAGCCGAGGAAGCCAGAAAGACAGAACAAAATTCAACAAAACATCACAGTGAAAGAAACAATTTCACCAATGGAGTTCGTATGCTTCCTGGTGCTATTCTTCTCTTTCGCCTTCTCGTAACGCCTGACAAATTTGTCGTACAATCCTTCAAAATTAGAAGGCATCTACAATAGGTTCATACATGATCGTGGTAAGGTTTTTCTCCACAATCTCGCTATAGTTAAGAAACTTTGTGTAAGGGATAATTTTGTCAGCTTTTGCATTTCCTTGCTTCATGGAGTCTATAATAATTTTAAGAAATCAGTTACGTTCGATCTAACTTAATGATCGCAGACAGAAATGCTCACTGATTAATATTTTTGATAAAAAGAAAAATTCGGTAACCGAATTCCTCGTTCGACAGTCAGGGGTTTTGTACTGAAGAGGAATAAACCATTCAATTACATTATCTAATTGATATATTGATATACTTTCCCATTATCCATTTTTGTTTATATTCCAATGTATACTGGTAGTTCTTATTTGTCATTATCATCATGATCATTATCAGCGTCTAACTATTCCATTTCTGGACATACGCCTCCCCGAGTTTTTTCCATGATAGTCTACTTGTAGCTGCTGCCATTCCATCGTGTACCAGCTATTTTTACTAAGTCATCCCTCCATCCGGCTCTTGGTCTTCCTCGGCTTCTCTTCCCCATACGTGGTCTCCATTCGGTTATCTTTCGGCTGCACCTACCGTCCTCTCGCCTCATAATATGCCCAGCCCACTGCCACTTCGCGAGCTGCTACTCGTTTTACTACAGTGACCTGTATGATTAAATGCTGGCATAGAAACGAAACTGCTATGTTTGTTTGTTAATGGACAAGGTCTAGGCATGCAGAGTACCAGGTACCTTAGACACCGACTGCTTTGGTCATATGGTCAAAGTCCTACTTAGAATTTTGGCGAGACTAATAAGGAGTTCCAACCCTAGCAAGGGATCTTTTACATGCTACACATCGTAGTAACATGGGACCCACGGCTTTACATCACTTCCGAATGATGGCATTCTGTAGAAGCTTTCATCTGCATTTTTTTATTTTTGAAAACCTCACCGGGACCGGGAATCGAACTCGCTACTCTTAGATCAGTAGTCAGGATGCTTACCACTGAGCTACCGACCCCGGCTCTGCTATGTTAACCATTAAAATAAATTCACTGTATATAACAGCAATGAGATAACATGAATAACAAAATAGAATGCTTGAGTAAGAAAGAGATGGCCATACGAAAAAATTATTTTAGTCGGCATGTTTAGTTGACAAATGTCATAATTAAATTAAGCGTCAAGCCTTCTCGAATATTTGCTACTATGTTTATCTCTTTCTTACGCAAGCAATGCGATTTATTTTCTTGTTCATGTTATCTCATTGCTGTTATACAGTGTGTCTAAAAAAGAACTACATCTAGTGTGCTTTGAATTTCCCATACAAACGTAAAATGTGCCGCTCTCGCGCGCTACTGTTAGCTAGTAGTAGACCTAGTAGACGGAAGAATAACATAACCTCAACAACAGTCTTTGTTGACAAAATTTACTTGTGGTTTTCGTTTACTTTTAAATTAAGATATGTGCGCATTTTAACGCATTATTCAACAGCATGAATATCGTAAAAAGTAAGACAACCCTTATTAAAAATGATTAATCCTCATTGTTTTCCAGAAAATAAAAAATATTTCTCAAATACAGAACTTCAAAGTAATGGAAGGAATATAACTTAATAAACTAAAGGTAGTCCTTAGAAAAGGGTTAATTATTGACTACAACAAGTGCTCGAAGTGTCCACCATTTTGCTAATACACAATGCTACTCGACGTTTCATGTTGTCAAAAATGTGATGCAACATTGCAGGTGTTATATCGTTGCATTTAATTCTAATGCACTCCATCAGCTCTTCCAAGTTATTAATCCTTTCTTTATAGACCTCATTTTTAAGATGTCCAAAGATGCAGTAATTTAATGGAGTAAGGTCAGGTGAATTTGCTGCCCAAACCCCTCGACTAACTACTCGATTGAGAAAAAACTGCTCGAGAAATTCTAAATTTCCGTTGTCGTATACGCAGTGGCCCCGTCCTGCTGAAAGTAACCACCATTAAATTCATCGGGGTGCAGTTGATCCAAAAAGGGCACTAATAGCTGTTCTCGATAACGTTGACCATTTATGGTGTTATGAAAAAATATTGGTCCAATGATCCTACGACGTGATACAGCTAACCATATTCCAACTTTAACAGGATGTAAAGGGGCGTCAACATAGTTATGTGTATTATCGAACCACGCCTCGTCACTGAAAAAACTTAAATCAAGAACATCGTTGTTGTTTAAATTTTCTTGGAAAAAGTTGCAGTAATGTATTCGACTAGCATGGTCCCTTTGTCGAATTTCATGTACAACAGACACTTTATATGGATGCATGTGCAGTCGCTTCTTCAAAATGTTGTGAACAGTACTTCTAGGGACATCTGTCTGAGCTGAAATACGACGCACTGACATTTTTGGGTTTTCTACGACAAGAGCTTCGACATTTTCAATAATGTTTGGTTCAGTGCAGTGGCGTAGCGACGGGCCCGCAGGGCCCGCGGTCGCGGGGGGGCCGAGAAAATTAGGGGCCCTTTCTCATTCCAGCATGTGTCAAACGTATCTATACATGAAGCTAGGTAATGGGTAATATATAACAATTTCAAGTCAGCACGCTGAGACACCTGATTTCACAGGTTTGAAACCTCTGAAGAATATTTCAGGGTTAATATTTTTTACAAGGCAATAGATGTTATAAAAATTCAAATTAATAGAAGGTTTGAGGGAATGCAAAATATAGTCAAATATTTTCTATTTTTACAACCTCAAGTTTTAATTAGCTTAGATGATCTTAGCCTTTTTGAAAAAGCGACTCAGCTACAAGAGAGATATGGGGATGATCTTAGTGCTGCATTTCCAAATCAATTGGAATTATTTAACAAAACCTTTAAGGATGAAATTGAGAATATGAAAAGTGTAAAAGATTTGGCTGAGCTCATTATTTTGAAATATTCTGACATGAGCTCCACTTTCACGGAGGTTATTTCCATTTTTTTATTATTCTCAACTCTACCTGTCACAGTGGCGAATGCAGAAAGGAGCTTCTCGAAACTTAAAATAATCACTAATCACTTGCGTACGACTATGACCCAGGATCGGTTAAGTTCATTATCCCTTTTATCGATAGAAGCAGCACGAGCTGCGACTATGAATGTAAGCAAGGTAATTTCGGATTTTGCCCAAATAAAATCAAGAAAAAAATGTTTTGTGTGAATTCCAAACGTTATTCATCATATTTTTATATTACACTTATGAATTAATACAAATTCGAACATTGTTAATATTGGATTTACATTTACTTTTTCATATCCACTTTTGGCATGTTCATTTTTAATTAATTAATTAAAGTAATTATTATGAATTATTGTTTTTTTAGTTCTATTCTTCGTGTTCTTATTATTATTATTTTTATTATTATTACTATTATTAATATTATTATTATTATTATTGCCATGTCAAAGCTGTATAAGATATAGAGGGGCCCCATTCAAGTTCTGCGGGGGGGGCCGAAAATCATAGCTACGCCTCTGGTTATGACAGATGCTAATTAAATGTCACACTCTTAACCTATTTGTTTTAGTAACTTTTTGTAATTACATTCCTAGACAAAAGATGCATTTTGGAAGTACACTCATGAAATTTTAGAAATCAAAGGCCACTTTGTGTTTTTATGTTTAGTGAACAGACTATAGTTGACGTATTTTTAAAAGATTGAGTTTTTGCAAGGCGTTCTAAATGACGTGCGAAACTATTCTTTAGAGGATGAAAAATAGGTAGCTGTATTTGGATATATAAATGATGACGACTTGGAAGACGCAGTTTTGCTCAATCTACTGCATCCACGCCGTAATATACATTTGCGATCAGTTACTTATGGCAGACTAAACGTAAAGTTTTTTTCCTATAAACATTTTCAAGGTCAAATAATTTAGGGTTTATGTTGGCATAACTTGGATTCCTTTAAAAAAATCATATATTTAATATCTACTATATTGCTAGCGGCTATGAGTGGGGAGCTCACAACGGAAGTGAGACAGACAACCAACTCTTCGATGTATTTGGTGAGCTGTGCGCAAGCGCGTCGTCCGCGCGGTGGGAAAGTGAACCTCACGGTCAAGTTTAAAATTCGCTTCTAAAGGCGGCTTCGAATTCTCAGGCATGCATACCAGACTCGTAGTACTCAGAGTGAGACTATGTCGGCGCCGTAATGTTTTCGCCCTTTCCCAGACCCTACTAGCAATATAGTAAGTAATATACAGGGTGTTCGGATAATAGAAAACCATATATTGATGGTGAGTTCTACGCTTTAAAATAAGTTTTTTGGCCAGGAAGCCAGAAGAAAAAAAGAATACGTTGCAAAGAGCAAATAAGAAGTCAGGCAGCAAGACATAAAAAATCAAGTGAAAAGCAGACAGATAGACATGAAAAAGCAAGTGAAAAGCAGACAGGACAGGGAAAAGAATTAGTAAAAATCTGGTGTGATACACTCACACAACTTCCTTTTACAGTGATCTTATAATTAGTCAAAAATTTCATTTTTAATTTTTAACCATTTGTTAAAAATTTTCAAAAATTACAAATTCTACAAAAACGGTACAAAATCGAGTGTTAGTTGAAGAGACAAATTTTCTCTAGAATTTTAAGGTGAATTCAAAAATGTAATAATATACCGGGTGTTTTATTTAAAATAGGAGTTAATAAAAAAAAATAGAAAAAAAAACAAAAGAAACCCACTTTAGAAGTATTTAACTGGAAAATCACCTATTTCGCATCAATACACATTAAAAATGTAGTAAAAATGTAAAGTTTAAAAACAATCGTTAGAGCCGTTTTTGAAAAAATCGAAAAAAACTGAAAAATCACAAGAGTAAACACCTACTTCCGGTTATGCGATTTTCTTCAAAAGCTTGCTGTCTCATCTAAATAGTACACAAAACTTATATATGAAGTTTCAATGCCATACCTTTTTTCGTTTTTGAGATATTCTGTTCACAGACACACAGACACACAGACCAATGAAAAAATATGTTTTTTGGGATCAGGGGACTCTAAAACGTGAAGATCTGATGAAAACTCAATTTCAAATTTTTGGGGTGAATCCAATACTTCCTTTATTGTAGAAGGAAGTAAAAAATGAATTCTATAAAATAATCAGTGCATTAACGCGAGTGAAAAGAGCAGAGTAAATAATAAAACGTGTTTGTGGCGCAGAGACCTTTTAAAATTAAGAAATGGACAATATTTTAGTTATAAGAAATTTGTAAATATAATTTGTAATCAAATTCATTTTCATAATGTATTTAATTTGATCAAAACCAATTTCCGGTGCCTTGGTAACCATAGCAATAGATCAGATTTTGTTTTTAATAACCGAAATAAAAAACAATGAATAATTAAATTAAGCTTGACATGTAGTTTTGGGCTCCACATCAATTAAAGTTTTCATGTAATAAATTAAGATATTTCGAGCTAAAAAGTATATCATTGTGTTAAGCAAGTGTTGAAGTTTACGTGGGAACGTTTGTGGCGATTTCCCCAACAATAAAATTAAATTTCCACCGAGAGCACCTACGAGGTTGCCGGTAGCCATCCACATCAGGATTCCGATGTTGAATTCCGGCCAAAAATAGGGTCCAAAGCCAGGGATTTCTACTGCGACGCATCAGGCAGGAGTGCAGGAGACCGACCAACAGTAAAAACCCCGGAGGAAACAACTCCAGAGGAAGATACCAGCTGGAGCCCCTTTCCGTGCATTGCGAAGAACACACCAAATTGTAAGGTACTGTTTTAATCAAAAAATATCAGTGTTAGGATCGGGAAATTTGTGTGCATACGAAACCAGACCTTGCTTATCAAGATTCAAGCATATCCTAGCACCCAGCGAAGGCGCAATTCAAATTATAAGCATTTACGCAAATTTGAGGTTAAGCGAAGGTAAAAGCAATTGCGAGATTTAGTCGACGTCCCTTCTAACGTCATGTAACAAAGTAATACCTAAAACAAATGATAATAATAACCGCCAAAGCGCTACGATTTGAATAAATACCTCTGCGAATGTTCACAATTTTTGATTATTTTAAAGTCAACAACGCTGACTGCACGATACGAACCATTTTGTAGGTTTTGACATATTGCATACAATAACTACTGTGTATTGGAACTAATTCAGGTGTACAGTGGCGCACCAGATCTAGTAAAAATTGCAATCTATTAGGAATTCACCCCTAGGAATAGAGTTAATTGTTCTACTGAGCTAGCGTTTTGATAATAAATAAAATACTTATTGCCATGTTTATAACTAACAAAACAATCTCAATATCTTCGGAGATACAGAATAAATATAAACTTCCTACCAACACTATATCTGCAGATCATATTGTTGATGTAAAATATCAAAAAAATTTACAATTTCAACTAGCTCCAAAATTCAGTGAGGAAGATCTATTGCCTAATCATTTTGAGAAAATGAAAGTTAAAAAATCAACAAACGTAATAAACCATGACGTCAGCAGTGCTTTAAAGCTGTTAGCCGAAGAATTAGGGAAACCAGAATATCTTACTACGGCCTGGTTTATTGATATAATTGATCGGTGGTTTCAAATTATGACATCGCGCCATCCTACAATGGCTTTAAGTAAATTTCGTCCAGAAATCTATGAAGAAACAATAACATTTTTAGAAAGTTTTATTACTATTATTCAAGATTTAAAAGTTGGTCCCACAATTGCATGGAAGCCTTCCCAAACTGGGGCACTAACTTCTCGTTTCACCCAAGATTGCCTGGAAAAACTTTTTTGCATTTTACGATCAAAACAAATAATTCCGAATGCTTTACAACTTAAAAACAATTTAAAACTAATAACTGTATTACAATACTAAGAGATGTATCAAGAGGAAGCTATGAAGAAGACGAAAGAGAATTTATATCAGGAATTCTTGATGTTTTGTCAAAACCGTCAAAAACGATTAGTAATGTACCAGTCATACCAGACTAAACTAAACTCTTTTTATAACTTGTAAATATTGTATTAATTCCGCTGGTTCAAAAACCCCTTTTAATTTCAAATTTTCTAAGCTAACACGTCTAAAAGGTTATAATAAAAACTGTTTATATTTTTGCAATGAATTGACATTTCTGAATTTTATAGAATTGGAGAGCATATTTAGAAAATATTTTAAAGTTATTGAAGGTCAAAACATTAATATAAAAGAATTTTACATTTCAAAAATGGAAGAACCTGACCTATTTTCACACATTGCTACTTGTCATGCATTAAAGATTAATATTATTAAAAGATTTATAATATTTCGCTTAAAAATAAGTGGTAAACGTCGTCTTTCTGGAAATAACAGATATTGAAGCAAAGCGTTATTTCATCATTAATTCTGTTTTATGTACATTTTGTCAGTAATTTTGTGAGTTATATTAGGTAATAAAATAACGTATTATATTGCACTTGTTTTTTAATAGGTAATTTTGGTTGTTTATTTAAGCAAGAACAAATATTTTTACGTATACAAGCAAGAAATATAAATTAGTACAGGTATTTCTGCTATTTTTCTTAAGAAATCGGATATATTTTGATTAGTTTATGGTGAATTAACAATGCGCTTGTATTACTTTTATAGAACTTTAGCACAAAAATGGCCGCCACGCACGTATGGCCACACTGTCTCTGTATATAGTCACTGTACTCATATTAGATATATGACTGTAATTAAAGTGTTCTCTTCCTCTTTCTAACAAGGTACCAACTTGACAGTGCTTTGACAGTTCACGAGTTTTGTGAATGGATAGTATAGTCTGTTTTTTACTTCCTTTTACTATAAAGGAAGTATTGGATTCACCCCAAAAATTCGAAATTGAGTTTTTAACAGATCTTCACGTTTTAGAGTCCCCTGAACCCAAAAAACATATTTTTTTTCATTGGTCTGTGTGTGTGTCTGTCTGTCTGTGAACAGAATATCTCAACAACTAAAAGAGGTGTGACGTTGAAACTTCATATATAAGTTTTGTGTACTATGTAGATGTGACACCAAGCTTTTGAAGAAAATCGCATAACCGGAAGTAGGTGTTTACTCTTATAATTTTTCGGTTTTTTTCGATTTTTTCAAAAACAGCTCTAACGATTTTTTTTAAACTTCACATTTTTATTACACTTTGAATGTGTATTGATGTGAGATAGGTGAATTTCCATTTGAATACTTCTAAAATGGGTTTCTTTTGTTTTCTTTTCTGTTTTTTTTGTTAACTCCCGTTTTAAATAGAACACCCGGTATATTATTACATTTTTGAATTCAGCTTAAAATTATAGAGAAAATTTGTCTCTTCAACTAACGCTCTATTTTGTACCGCTTTGGCAGAATTTGTAATTTTTGAAAAATTTTGACAAATGCTTACAAATTTAAAATCAAATTATAAGATCACTGTAAAAGAAAGTTGCGTGCGTGTATCACACCAGATTTTTTGCTTTATGATTCAGAGCAATCTTTGCAATTGCTTTTTTGTAACAGTGTAAACAGTTGGTGGCAAAGAAAAAACACTAGCAACGTCAAAAACCTCTTACAACTGTCAATGTGTTAACTTATAAGTAAAGTCAATTTTTTTTAAATCAGCTATCAAAGTGTTGTCAAGTTGGTATGAGGAATTGAAAGTAGCAAATAGTACATTTCACAATGTAGGTTGACAGCGTGGAGCCGTTCAAGGTCATGCACGTTCGACATTTCAATTACGTTAGACAGAAATAACCTCAATTTTAACATGGGGGAAACTGTTATACAGTTGGTCGGTAAATATGAATTTAGGGTAACACAGTCTGGTTTTTTATAGTCTTGATACTGACAGCTGATTTTAAAAAATGGACTTTAGAGAACGGATATTTAGGTTAGAAAAAATTTAAAATAGGTGCTTATTTTAGGTTAGAAAAATCCATATTTTGGGTGCAAAAATGTCAAAATACGTCCCGATTTTAGGATTTTAGGCGCCACGTTGCGCGCCATAAATATGAAATGGTGCAGGCTCTTACTTTGTGTTACCTATGAGTATATGTTTATAATTATCTTTTAGCAAAGAGCATATCATATAATGAGAAGAGACTCAGGCTTATGGCTGTGATCGTATTGGTTGTTAATTGGGTTGCATACCCACATTTCTCAGATATATTTGCAGCGAGCAAACGTCCCTTGGACTTTTCTACCTGACACCAGCTGGCACAACCATAAAATTATCCCAGCACAAAGATTTATTGGCCATGTTGCCACATTCTCATAGCGTTCTGAGAAGGAAGTAGTGATGGGCAAAATAGAAGGAATTTTACAATCAAGATATTCGAATACGAGTTGTTGAAATGTTTGGTTTTGTTATTTCATATGACTAGGCGTTCTAAGAAGGGTAGCACGATACACCTAAACACGGTATGTCAGCTAATTCGCCCTAAAACCGACTTGACATCATCCCCGAGCCGTTCATTTGAACTTTTGAAGTTGAATTTATTATTGCAATACATACGAACGTAACAACGTGTCTCTATTATTCGTTTTTGACACGTACAATTCTTAATGAAATTATTGTTAATCTTCACAATGTAGTGGCAATTGCAAGTCATATGGGCCCCAGTAATAGAAAATTATTATCGGAGTTTGGAATTGGCTACGAAAAAACTTGTTTTTTTTGGACATCCAAGTGATAATTCTTTAAATATTTATGTGTTTGCAGATGCAACGCATCTCATAAAACTTGGTCGCTACCATATTTTAGATTCGAGATTAATTGTTGATAATTTAATAATTAATAAGCTTGGTTTTGAAGTGTTGCTAGTTTCTGAATTAACGCTTACCCACAAACTTAGCCGGCATCATTTACATGTTAAAAGGTCCCAGAGACAAAAAGTACGGCCAGCTTTTCAATTATTATCCAATTGCGTTGCAAAAGCCATTGCGTATTTAGGAAGAACTGAACATTTACCGTTAAATTATCCTTGGGAAAAAATTTCAAACGTAATGCAAATATTTAATGATTGGTTCGATATAATGAATTCAAGGTCAAATTTATAGAGTGCCCTAAAAAATAGTTTTATTAGCATTGATTTAGATAAGCAAGTAGATACTATAAACAAGACATCGCAGTTAGTTCAATTAATTAATAAGAGTAGGCAAACACCGGTCACTTCTCCATTTTCAAAAGGGCATATTATTATCAAACAGAAGTCTAATTATTTCAATATGTAGATAGCCGCTACAAAGTAGAATATCTTTTAACTAGTAGAATTAATCAAGATGTTACCGATTTTTTCCTTATATACGTGGCATCGGTGGTTCATATTGGGGAAGCATTCTTCAGCAATTTTTACTAATAATAAAAATGAAGTATTTATGGCTAACCCAAAAGCAAACAAAAAAGTACATATTTTAGCCAGAAGTACAATTTGCCTCGGTTCTCGTATACGTATATAAGTATAGATATTGACCTACCCGTTCTAGCGAGTTACAGCTAATAAATAAAGAACTACTTATTTTTTTGTTGTATTCGTAACACTTTTTTATTAAAAAGATCATTGGCCAACTTTTTGTATAACTGTTGTGGAAATAGTTATTTAACCAACAAGTGTGTTAATGAAGGCGATTAATAATCGAAACTGTTCAAAGCACGAACGAGCGATAGCGAGTGAGTGCCTTTAATAGTTGAGATTATTAATCGCCCATTAACAAACGCGTTGATTACAATTTTTTTTCGTTGGCCACAAATTTTTTTTGTGTTGAAAAATTTGATTGGTACAACTAACCTCCATGCGAAATATCATCAAAACGTCAAAATCACAAAAACAGTTAATTAATGAAAAAGAGTGTATTAATCAAAAACAGTGTATTAATGATATCAATTAATCCATCCTTTTTTAGGAATTAACAAGCGGTCAACGAAAAATTAATTATTCGCATTTTAATTTACAAAAACAGTACCTAGACGTAGTTTTATTAAAGTTAGCAGTAAAATTTGCAGGCAAATTTCGTTTCATGACTGCCAGTGTGAGCGTTGAAACTTATTCAAATAAAAAATATTAAATAGTTATGTGTGCAACTAGTTTTGGAAGTCATACTTTTTTTCATGAATTTGCAGTGTGATTAACGCAAGAAAATGAGTGAAAAATAGTTGCTTTCATACGTGTCGGCGCCTTAGAAATCGGGACACGTAACATGTTGTGTTGTAATATTTAAGTTACTAGCAACCAGTGAGACAAATGTCTCATTTAATAAAACAAAAAAGACCGTTTTTCACGTGATTTCTCTAACAACAATATACCTTAAATTACTTATATATTAATTTTATATTAAACTATGTGCCCGACTTGGTTATTTTTTAACTGTAAGTTGGTTGATTCGTCAGGAATAAAAGCTTTTACAAAAATATTCTTAAGAATAATTAACAACTAAAGTATTTCACAGAATCAGTAATGCGTTTTTCATACTGGGAATTAAAGCTCTAATTTGATTATGAATTTAATTCCGTAATTGTACTTACATTTCTTCAATGTGTAAATATTTCTGTATTGCTTCTCACGTTTTTCGGTCAGCTCCATTCTAAAGTTATTCAGAAACACGTTGGATGCTATTGAAGCATTTACCTGTAATTTACAACTTTATTCGTAAAGTGACACAGTGGCGTCATTTAGATGAAATTAAATGTCCTAAAAGCACAGCTAATATGAGTCCTGAGGAAGCCATCGATAACAAAAAAACTGAAAATGGACTACCAACTTTAAAAAGGTTGCATAAGTACTATTATCAGATACAGGGCCAACTGGCAGTAACTGACAGACAGCTCTGCTATTTTATTGTGTGGACGCCTCACGGTTTGCTCGTGGAAATGGTTTGTTGTTAATGTATTTTATATAGCTACACCTATAATAAATTGATTAACCTGTCAATTTTAGATTTTTAAAGATGCTGATTTGTGGACCGATAAAATGCTACCCAAGTTGATTAAATTTTACAAGGATCATATGACACCCTTGATTTTAAAGAAATTTTGAAAAATAGATAATCATTTTCGTTTTTGATTATCCATTCACGACAGGTAGGGGGGGGGGAGGGGGGTAACCCCGGGTGAGATACTATATTCCGTTATTTATCAGATCAGTAAGTGTTTCTTTTATTTTCATGTACTACAATGGCCCATCACGCCCTACCTGGTCCAGGGTATATGTAACCTTCGTGTTTTTTTCTTACTTATAAAGCAACTGCAACCAGGGACGGAATAGCCATACAATAAAATAAAATAATTAGGTACATTAAGTATACATACGTATGTATTTTTAAAATAAAAATTATTCAAACTACGTAATTTTTAATTTAATCTAAACGAATTAAATTTCAATGGTTGTCTCTCATTGAAGTACATGAGCTGTCAATTTATGTTCCTGTAAATGTAAATAGCAAGTTAAATAATAATTTACATTTCGACTATTTTTGTGATTCTGATTAACTTTATTTAATAACGTTAACTAGGCCTACTATGCTTTTTCATTTTTTTTATGGCAGTGGGTAACTGGGGGAGGTAAAATATTGAAAAGTTATAAAAATAGTTAATTTAAATGGTGACCAATATTTCAAGTCGATTAAAAAAAAATAAGGATAATAAGATACAGGGGTGTGAATGTGAGAAGTGAAACACACTGTATATGATAAAAAATATGTTTGTTTTTACCTGTCGCTATACAGTTAATATATCTTTTTATCATTGCATACGTGAATCCATATCTGAAGAATTCTGCGAAACTGATTTCTTCAAGATTACACTTCCTTCGCCTGAAGGAGCTACGTTCAAAATAGCTTCTATATTACGTGGGCTACTTTTTGAAGGCAATAAGATAGGGAAAACAAAAATTGAGTATCTCTAGGTGTCCAAGTTACCACCAAGCATGAGCAATTCCGCGTTTCATTTCTTTTTGAAGCCACAGCTCGTTTCAAGGGCCTACTATAAAGAAATGCATCTTTTTCACATTTATGAAAACCCAATATCAATGAAGAGATAAAATATGCTCTTCTTATTGATGCTACAGCCATCCTGAGAAAGTATTTAAAAGAAGGAAGTTAGTATCTTTATCTTGAAAATAATAAAAACAAATGGCAAACAAAAATTAGATTTTAACTCCTCTCTCAAGTGTCCTAATGGTCTCGCAGGGACGAAAGAGCGGGGGCCCCTTTATGGAGGTCATCTGACTGTCTTCAAATTTCAAAATGAAAAGCTAATGTATTATAGCGTATAAATATGTTTTCTTTGGAAATAAAAATTATTATTATTATTATTATTAATGTCAAGTCAGTTTTGTTACCTAATAATCAATGTATAAACGAAAACGTCGAAAAGGAAAAAACATAAATTTTAATTTTTTCGACATAGTACTTCAAACTACGGCGGCTTTTGTATATTATTCAGCACTAGAATCTGCAACTTTTCTGCAATTTAACCAACCTTCTATCTCTTACAGTTTTTAAATCCCAATGATAAGCATTAAAAATGAATAACCCTGTATTGCAATACAGTATGTCGCCAGATCGAGTTTACAAGAAAGTTTTCTATTTTCAATTTTTGGTAGAAATCCGCAACAATGCCGTTTAAACAAGCCACATTGTTTAAACGTTTTCCATAATAAGTGGTTTGCTACAGTCTCTAATCAAGGAGCAATCTGAACCTGAATTAAACAAAAGAAAGGTCTCACCAATTTTCACGTTGAGCTGTCGATGTTCGTTTCACACTCGCCTCTCAGGAGCACCCCCTTTATTTTCCGACTACCTTACATATTTTAAAACATGCTATATTCGGTTTTGAAACCGGTCAACCGGTATGTTATGACGTCTGCAGGTATCTTTCGGAAAACGAAAGAAACTTAAATCGCAGTCTTGTTTGCGATTTCGCAAACAACCAAAATAGGCACATGTTAAAGGAGCCATTGAAAATGTATTATTATGACTTGCGTCGCACCAATTATTAAACCGTAGAATACTTAAAACACAATCTCAATACGTAAATACGTTGAATACAGGATTTAAATCCAGATCTTACTAAACTGTAAGGTACTGTACCATCAGCTAGCTTGTTCTGAACTAAACTAAAATCAAATTACTTGTCCTAATTTCCTAATTCATTTTGTTGTAAAGATCACATGTTTCTTTACCAACTATAAAGTTTGAAGTATTTATGGCTAACCCAAAAGCAAAGAACAGAGTACCTATTTTAGCCAGAAGTACAATTTGTCTCGGTTCTCGTATTTATTTATAGATATTGACCTACCCGTTCTAGCGAGTTACAGCTAATAAATAAAGAAATGAAGCATTTATTTTCGCTAGAGATTATATAATGTTAGTCACATAATAGTATATTACACAACGAGAGCTGTAGGAAGCATATTACACGCGAGTTGGAAAAGTTACGCACAAGCCGCGTAGCGGCGCGTGTGTAATTCCACGAGCGTGTAATTGCTCTATAGCCCGAGTTGCGTACTATACTTTTTCTACGGTCACACTCATTTCGTTAAACGAAAAAGAAATATTTTATTAACTGTCAAATCATCTGTCACACCATTTTAAAAATTAGGCCGCTGCAGTCATATCCCTACACCGCTTCGTACAAACAACAGAAGCTAACTGTAACGTAATAAAAAAAATTACGTGTGAGTCATTATCATTACGTAACACTGTTTGTAACAACGAATTTACTAATCAAGTAAACAGTGCTTAATGAGCAATTTACTAATAAAGGAGTAGAAAAATATTTAAAACGACCATCTAACGAATTTAATGCTTTTATAAGTATTTTGATAAAACAATTTCCCACATTTTATGAAAATTATAAATTATGTAACAGAACAAAAAGAATGTATAACAATTATGAAAGATTTTAGAAATTTAACCTGCGAAACTCATTTACATTATGTCATTTCTCTTTTATTAAAATTATGATTAACAGCATTCACAAAAATATAATTCAAAAGGTACATTATAATAATTCTAAAAATAAACTTCCAATTTTGTCATCTCAATAAGGCAGGCTACAGTGAAATGAATGCTTCATTTTACGATGTTCCACAGATTTTATTCGAGATATTATTAACTAAAAATAAATTTTAATTGTACAGAATAACTTGTTTATAACTTGAATTGAATTTCCTATAGCAGTCTTGCACGTGTGGCGGCGCGGCAAACACGATCGTTGACAAAGAAAACAAAATACACCGTTCATTTTGCATGGAATGTTCCGCCTTTAAAATAATCGTCTAGCGGTCATATTTATTTAGCAGTGCCTCGATTTTTTTGCTGAATATCAAATTGATATCATACGAACTCTAGCTCCAGTATATCTGATTTGAAAATAATGATAAATGATGTAGATAGGGGAGGTTTTTTGGAATTACCTAAGTCAAAAAATAATGCTGTTATAATATTTAAGATCATTTAGTAGCTTATTTGTGTATAATGATGTTTTCTTTTACGCACAGTAGTAAAAGGCCATAAATAACTCTACCCTTAGCTTTAAGAGCAGTTGGGTTGGATGTCTTTTGTTGTCGGGCGGGTTAAATCTAGCCCAGATTTGCCAATGGTCCGTTTCCTGTTTTAAGTGACACTTTTGAAAGAAGCTGTAAACAAACGGAGGAGGTCGGCTCAGGGAGCGATTGAAATAATAAATGTTTTATTGATTTTACGGTGTTTTTTAATTTCTGACAATTAAAAAGATTTTTCGAAATTATGCACGCAATTATGAAACTACAGTAAACTAGAGCTGATATTTACTTGATCACTCGATATACTATAATCACAGAATAAAACAATTATTCTGTGCTATAATCAAAGAGCACTCAATGCTCTTTGCTATAATGCTGACAAAACTAATATACCTGATTTTGTGAGGCCTGTGAAATCTGACACTTTATGTGGGTGACCGCCCGACTCTGTTTTGGCTAAGAGACAATGGGAAATTTTGTCTGCGTTTTGTAACCCAAGTTACTTTCGTTCGAAGGTTGTGTTAACCTTGGCAACACCGCACTTTAGTTTAAACCAACGAATTCTAGAATTATGGTTTTGCTCTGAGCTGTTTAACTGGGATCCCTCCTGCCAGAGGGATAAGACCTGGGAGCCTAGCGGGCGGGAGATTTTAAGCTATACGCTAATACTGCCCAGCGCTGAGTCTCTTCTCATTATATGCTCTTTGCTTTTAGTCAATTTAAATTGCTCTATGTCTTTTTATTTGGATATTAAAAAGTATTCTTTTGGCTAGCTCTTGAAATTCAGGGTGAATTCCTTTTATCTAGATTGCTTATTCTGAAATTTGATGTTCCGATTTTAATTATGACAATTCAAAAAAACTTCTGACAAGTAGTACGTCAAACCAACTTTAAAATTCAATGACAAACACCTGATCGTTACATTTGTTATATGGCAATCTCAAACAATAAGTAATTCCTTAATAATTAATTCACTTTTAATCTTTATTTTCTTTCAGTGCTTATTTAATTACCTAAACCCATTTACCTTTTATTTGAACTTATCAATGTCCTCGGCATAAACCAATTACTTCCTACTCTGCTACTGATCACAAACGCTCCACTCAAACCACGGCGAAGGCCTCTACTGACAACCAAACCACCAAAACTTTCCAGAATCAGGAACTGACTTATCACATTTTGAAACGATAATTTTAGTATAAAACTAAAACCCAACAGTCCAAAATAATTATTTGACAGTTGCAAACGCTTGAACAAGTATATCTAGACACATCGTGTGTACGGAGAGACGCATGTATATGCACACTAAGGCCAACATTCGTCTATCCTTTGATGTGTGGAATATTTACAGCCTCCTAAGTGAACGTTCACAAGCGCCAACATGTATGTCCATTTGTCATGTGCTGATCATACACACTGTGTGGCAAACGTGCATTTGCCCAACGTTGGCAGACGTTTGACACATCGTCTGTAGGGGCCCTAAAGCTTATATTAACTCTGTAAATGTAAAAAGAATTAAAATACTATTCTGTACTGAAGACAATTAAAAAACTTATTTTAGGCAGGTTAAAACTTTAAATAGGTGCGAAATGCAAAAAATAGGCAGCAAATAGGGCGTTAGGTTTTATAATCTCTAAAATAGGTATTTTAGGTGATATCAAATAGGCCTCAAAATGCATAGTTTCTATTGAGATGAATTTATATGTATCTAAAAGTGATGTGCCTAAAATACTCACAAAAGGCTAAAAACCTAAAATCCGCTCTCTACCTATAAGCAGTATTATACTCAATAAGAGGTACAATTACATTGACATTAGATAAGATATTACTTTATTTTAAGAACGTTTATTTAAACATGATTGTTATCCAACAGTACAGAAACATCATAAAAATTCCCAGACATCAATTTATCTTATAGGTACTAATGTAAAAATCTGGTGTGATACACTCACACAACTTCCTTTTACAGTGTTCTTATAATTAGTCAAAAATTTTAAAAAATTACAAATTCTACAAAAACGGTACAAAATAGAGCGAGACAAATTTTCTCTAGAATTTTAAGGTGAATTCAAAAATGTAATAATATACCGGGTGTTCTATTTAAAATAGGAGTTAATAAAAAAATATGAAAAGAAACAAAAGAAACCCATTTTAGAGTTATTCAACTGAAAAATCACCTATCTCACATTAAAAATGTAATAAAAATGAGAAGTTTGAAAAAATCGTTAGAGCCGTTTTTGAAAAAATCGAAAAAAACTGAAAAATCACAAGAGTAAACACCTACTTCCGGTTATGCGATTTTCTTCAAAAGCTTGCTGTCTCATCTACAGAGTACACAAAACTTATATATGAAGTTTCAACGCCATACCTCTTTTGGTTTTTGAGATATTCTGTTCACAGACAGACAGACACACAGACGCACGCACAGACAGACCAATGAAAAAAAATATGATTTTTGGGTCCAGGGGACTCTAAAACGTGAAGATCTGTTGAAAACTCAATTTCGAATTTTTGGGGTGAATCCAATACTTCCTTTATTGTAAAAGGAAGTAAAAAATGTATTATTAATAGCTACTTGTTGATAATTTTTGTTTACAAATCTGTGTTGTAGAAGTTATTATTTGTACTATAGTTATTAACAACATAAAGCCGTTAGTAAGCATCTAACAAATGAGGATAAATTTGTGGCCGAGGCTAATGAATTTATCCTAGCTAGTTAGATGCAATAACGGCCGTATGTCGTTAAATATTTTTCATAACATCTACAAAAATTGAAATTTTAGAGCAATTTAACTGAAGAAATTATATAGTATTAGTAACGGGTGTTTGCCGGGCTCCGTAGCTCAATGGTTAAGCATTCTGGCTACTGATCTAAGGGTCGAGAGTTCGATCCCCGATCCCGGTGAGGTTTCTAAAAATTAAAAATTGCGCATTAAAACCCCTACAGAATGCCATCACTCGGAAGTGATGTAAAGCCGTGGGTCCCATGTTGTTGCTACGACGTGTAGCATGTAAAAGATCCCTTACTATGGTTGGAACTCCTTAGTCTCGGCAAAATTCTAAGTAGGACTTTGACCATATGACCAAAGCAGTCACTGTCTAAGGTACCTGGTACTCTGTATGCCTAGACCTTGTCCATTACAAACAAACAAACGGGTGTTAGAAAACATCTTATCAGAGTCACCTATGGAGAAAAATTACGCTTGGCAATACTGAAATGTATTGTTGGTGACACTGTAAGTCTATGTCAAATTCGATGTTAGTAGGTTAGGTTTTGCGTCAATTTTGACACAGACTGACGCAAAACCTAACATGCTAACCTCGAATTTGACAGTATCACCAACTATAGGTACATTTCAGTATTGCCAATGTTAAACTGTTACTGTTTTGTTATTTCTTAACGACGTGGGCTGTTATAGATATTAACGAAGTAGTGTACCTAGGGGCGTTCTGGACCACTTCGCATGTCACCCGAACGGGCAAGGTCAGGGGTCTAGCCTAGGCCAAGGTCACTGGCGGGGGCGGGGTCATTGGCCTTACCTAGGTCACGTGCCACTTCCGGGAATTTTTGGGCTAAATGTCAAATTTTGAAATTTTTACAAGATTTCTACGCTTAGCCAGGCTCGACCGGATGTGACTCATCGTCTGACAGACATGTCTATTCTTGCAGGATGTTGTTATCAGTAGGGCTAAATGTCAAATTTTGAAATTTTTACAAGATTTCTACGCTTAGCCAGGCTCGACAGGATGTGACTCATCGTCTGACAGACATGTCCATACTTGCAGGATGTTGTTATCAGTAGGGCTAAATGTCAAATTTTGAAATTTTTACAAGATTTCTACGCTTAGCCAGGCTCGACAGGATGTGACTCATCGTCTGACAGACATGTCCATTCTTGCAGGATGTTGTAGAACAATGACATCCATTGTTTGAGAAATCTGCACGACATTGGACAATGAAGCCATTGTTGTCTGGAGATTAAAATGTGCAAAGCTGGTAAATAGAACAATGACATCCATTGTTTTAAAATCAGCACGACATTGGGCAATAAAGCCATTGTTGTCTGGAGATTAAAATGTGCAAAGCTGGTAAAAATTCAACAATGAAAGCCATTGTTTGAGAAATCTGCACGATAATTGAACAATGAGGTCTTTGTTGTCTGGGGGAATTTTTGCTGACCGCCATTATCAGATAAACAGGATGTTATTGTCTGAAGCTTGAGACTTGTCCAGACATGTTTGAGAAATGTGCAAAGCTGTTAAAAATAGAACAATGACATCCATTGTTTGAGAAAAATCTACACAACCGCTAAATTGAATGGAGCCTTTGTTTGAAATTTTTTGCTGACGCTGGTCTCCATTATCAGCTGCGACGATGAATAAATAGACCGGCTCGGCTGTTGCAAGAGTTAGTATTACAACCGCACGCGCGCGAACATGTCTGCGACAGACAGCGTTACCGAATTAAGTGCGAATTCAATAAAAACAATCAAAGACGCGATAGCGATTGTAAAATATAGTGATGAGGCTGACAAATGGATTAAACATGTAAATAAAACCATTTTAATTGTTAGTCGATTTATCCGTAAGCATAGTTTTAAAAATGAAAATCCATTCAGGCTAGAGGCAAATTTAAGTTTATTAAAGGGGCAACGACAATTATTGCGAAATTTAAACGCAAAATTAGCAAAGAAGGGAGCTGGTGTAGGGAGTGGTCAACAACAACAACAACAAAAGAACAAGTTGGTATGGGAAGATGTAGAATCTTGTTTTAACAGTAGAATAAGAACAGGTATGATTGTAAATTTAGGTTATAAGGAACCACAAGAATTTCTTGCAAAAGCATACAGAAGTTTCTCAATAAAAGTAAAACAAATTATAAAAGATAAGTTAATGCTTAAAGCTAATGTAATATTTAGTGCATATTTTATAAAACCTAGTAGTGGCGAGATAGATTTAAAAACGTTTGCTACTAAAAATGAAAAAATTGATTCTGGCACCAATTTAAAAGAGTGGTATGAGACTAATGTTGAGAATAAGTTGTTGACGAAATTAGAAGATTTTCAAGAACGTGATTCAGGTTGGAGTTTGCTGGAGATATTACATTTAAAAGTAAATTTAAATCATTACACACCATTAACAGTAGGTAAATATATTGAGTTACCTCAAGATATTAAAAATAAAAAGGCTGTCATTAACGTAAAAAATGATGATGAATATTGTTTTTTGTGGTCGGTAGTGTCAGCATTATATCCTGCAAATAAGCATTCTGATAGAATATTTACATATCCACATTTCAATGAAGTTTTAAAGTACTCGGGACTAAAATTTCCAATGACATTAAAAGATATATCAAAATTTGAAACAATGAATGATTTACGTATAAATGTATATACGCTAGAAAGAAAAAACAAATTTGGTAAAAATTAGTATTGCCCATATATATTAGTAAAAATACTCAAATTAATAAAGATGCTATACATTTACTAATGATATCCAACGATGAGGGGCAGTTCCATTTCTGTTGGATAAGAAACTTATCGAGATTGGTTACAACTCAAATGCATAAGAAACACACTCAAACTTTTGTATGCGATACATGCTTAAATCATTTCGTAACTAAAGAATCATATTTAAGACATATTAGAAATTGTAATGGTGTAAATGAAACTAAAATTAAAATGCCCGAAGAAGGTACAACAATAGATGTGCGACTTTCACTCTGATGATGCAAGCTGCAAGGTCTTGCGAAACGTTAGTGAATATGGATGCACAAACAGCAAAACGGCCAAATCTGCCTAAGTATCCTCGTTCTCAAGATACTCAAACAACACGAGCCACCAAAGAGCATGGCCATCGCGCGGGTTTTTGCTCGACTTCACAAGGTGCAAGGCACATTAAGCCAGAAAATGCTGGGTGTTCATATACAAATACTACGCGGTCTAAGCCGAAATTCTATGTTAAGAAGAATAATTCTAGTAACCGCGAAAGCCTCAAACAATACAGAATTTAAAGACTATAAATACCAGGAAAAAGTACCATTTTCAATATACGCGGACGTGGAGTGTGTTTTAGAAAAAGAACAGAACGTTGTTTCCGAAAATGCGGGGGTTTATCAAAAACATGTTCCATTTAGTATTGCGTATTATTTAAAATGTTCATATGACGATAGTTTATCTCGATTTAATATATATCGTGGTGCCGACTGTATGGAAGGGTTTGTAAAAGAATTACAATCTATAGCATATCAAGTTAATAATATACTGACAAATATACAGCCTATGGACATTAGCCAGCAGGAAAACGATTCATTTCAAAAATCGGTATGCTGTTACATTTGTAAACAACCTTTCACCGATAAAGACGTGCGTGTACGTGATCACAATCATCAGACAGGTGAGTATAGAGGTAGTGCTCATCAACACTGTAATCTTAACTATAAAGATGCACATTATATTCCCGTTCTCTTTCATAATCTCAGTGGTTATGACGCTCATTTTAGTATAAAACCATTGGCAAAACTGATTATGGGAGATATTAAATTATGTATTGTTTGAGGCTTTCGCGGTTACTCGAATTATTCTCCTTAGCATAGAATTTCGGCTTAGACCGCGTAGTATTTGTATATGAACACACAGAAAATGCTGGGTGTTCATATACAAATACTACGCGGTCTAAGCCGAAATTCTATGCTAAGGAGAATAATTAGATATTAAATTGTTGCCTATAAATAAGGAAAAATTTATATCTTTTACAAAGCATGTGGATGGTACAAATATTAATTTTAGATTTTTAGACTCGTTTCGATTTATGGCTAGCAGTTTAGAACAATTGTCATTAAATTTACCGAACAATTTAAAAACTATTACACGTAAATTTTGCAAGAGCGAAGAAGAATTTGAATTACTACTACGTAAGGGTATCTTTCCATACGACTACCTAGACAATTTTGAAAAGTTGAATGATAAAAGTCTTCCTGACAAAACACAATTTTTTAGTCAGCTGCATGGAACAGCCATTTCAGATGAAAATTATGAACATGCACTGCGTGTTTGGAACACATTTAATATGCAAACTCTAGGTCAGTATGCCGATATGTACCTTACAGTTGATGTTCTACTCTTAGCTGATGTGTTTGAGAATTTTAGAGAAAATTGTATGAAAACGTATGGATTAGATGCTCTACATTTTTACACAGCACCAGGATTGGCATTTCAGGCAATGTTAAAAACTA
The DNA here is from genome assembly GCA_940337035.1 of Agriotes lineatus. Taxonomy (NCBI): domain Eukaryota; kingdom Metazoa; phylum Arthropoda; class Insecta; order Coleoptera; family Elateridae; genus Agriotes; species Agriotes lineatus. The sequence continues at coordinate 32,697,788 of OW679197.1, read as the reverse complement.
CTAAAGTTAAACTTGAGCTGCTGACAGATGTAGATCAACTGTTGTTCATAGAGAGGGGTATTATAGGAGGGTTAGCACAGTGTTCGAATCGATACGCTAAAGCTAATAATCGATATATGGGTGAAAAATTCGTAGAAGCCGATCTTGAATCGTATATCCTATATTTAGATATTAATAACATGTACGGAGCCGGGATGTCTGAATATCTACCGTATGGAGGGTTTGAATGGGTAAATGATTTAGATATTCCTAAAATTGATCATTTAAATACTCCGGAAGATTCTGAAACAGGTTATATTTATGAAGTCGATTTAGAATATCCCCAAAATTTATTTGAACTTCACAAAGATTTGCCTCTATGTCCTGACCATTATACACCACCAACATCCCAGCAATCAAAATTGACAACCACTTTATTTAAAAAAGAAAACTACGTAATACATTACCGCAATCTGCAGCAAGCTGTAAGTTTAGGGCTAAAAATTGTAAAAATTCACAGAATATTAAAATTTAAGCAATCAGCTTGGCTTAAACCATACATAGATTTAAATACAAAATTAAGACAAGCCGCCAAAAATAATTTTGAAAAGGATTTTTATAAACTTATGAATAACGCTGTATTTGGCAAAACTATGGAAAATGTTAGAAAATACAAAACAATAAAATTAATTTCTAAATGGGAACGTAGGTACGGAGCCAGTGCATACATATCAAAACCAAATTTTTACAGCTGTACTATTTTAGATAAAGACTTGGTACTTATAGAATTAAATCAGTTGGAAATAGTTTTTAATAAGCCAATATTCGTTGGATTTTCAATCCTAGATATTTCAAAAATTTTAATATACGATTTTCATTACAATTATATTAAACAGAAGATGGGTAATCAAGCAAAACTGCTGTACACAGACACTGATAGTCTCATATATCACTTTACCCTTCCAAATATATACGATTTTATTCGGGAAGATATTCACAAATTTGATACAAGCGATTATCCTCCGAACAATCCATATAACCTTCCACAAGTTAATAAAAAAGTAATAGGTCTAATGAAAGACGAAATGAGTGGTAAAATAATTACCGAATTTGTTGGTCTACGTGCAAAATTGTATGCTTTCAAAACATTAGAGGATGCTGAGAATGGAGAATTTAATATTTTAAAGAAAGCTAAAGGTATTACCAGAGCTGCTTTGAATAGAATTACATTTGAGGATTACAAAGACTGCCTGTTTAATAACGAAACAGTATTTTGCGATCAGAGAACAATTAGATCAAAAACCCACAACGTATTTTCTTTAAAACAAAGAAAAAAGGCTTTAGACCCACATGATGACAAACGAATAGTCAACTGTATGTATACTGACACTTTGCCTTGGAGCTACTGTCCACCAAGCACATTATAAACATGTTCGAATATTTAAATACTAACCATATAAGTTATATATTTCAGCCTAGCGTTGTACATCGCCACCACACAGATATTTTTAAATGGCTTGAGGAAAATATCAGAAAAGCTCAAAATGGTGAAGCCGTTGGTTGGAGAAGCGGCCCATGTTCCGGTCCCTGGTCTTCAACAACAGCTCAAGACTATATTGATACTTACACATTGTTAAGTTCTGTTTCCCTTATGTATAAATAAGATGTATATTAATTGAATAAAGCATATATTTAAGTGTACATTTATTCTCCCTCTCCTTGTCAAGTTTTGCTTTGCATATGAGATAAATACGGTGTATATATTAATGAAATAAAACACATATTAAAAATAAAATGTCTTTTATTTTAATCTTTAATAATTACATGTATAAGTTTATTACCTAACTTAATTTCTATCTTTATGGGATTTAAATCTAGAGGCAGTGTTGGTTCAGGAAGTGTAAAACTATATGTTGCTTGAAACGAAGGAGGTGGTGGTGGTGACGTGGGTTGTGGTGGTGGTGACACCTGTTCCAGTTCAGATTGCTGTAGTGGTGCGCACCCCTCAAAATTTTGTGTTGGGCTTAACCACCCCTGAATGTTGGCACAATTTATACAGTTGCAGCCCTCCACCTTTGTTATGTTAGACGACCAGGAGTGTGGTTGTCCCATTGGAGGAGGTGGAGGAGGAGGAGGATACTCCATATTTTCTTCAGTCTCACTCCAGAGTATAACCTTCTCCTCCTGGCTCTACGGATCGTCAGCCCATGAGTCAAAACCCCAACTATGATTTGAGAAGCAGTCTTCGGTCATTGTTATCGTAAAACTAATATTTCTATGATTAGTATTCTTATATACAGTGTGTCCAAGATAAGGAGGGCCAGTATGGGGATCTCGGTAATGGTAAGAGATACAAATTTGGTTAAATGGGAAGAAAGTTGCGCAATTAAAGGACTAAAAAAATGACGTCTAGAAATCCTTGATATCATTTTTCGTTTTTGAATTATCTCAAAAAAAACGAATTTTTGGATTTTCTTTTTAATTTTTTCTGGCGTTAATATTAAAGTTAGAGCGAAACTGATTAAACTTCTTCATAGCAACTTTTAGTGGACTTAATGATTACGTTATCAATTTTTTTATCCGACGTTTCGTCTTCGAGAAACCATCATCAACTTCATTTTTTTAAATACGGTCCTGGTTTTTTGATGCAAAATTTGCAAAGCCCTTGTTACTCTAAACTCAACAATGTGCCACATATTATGGTTTAATTACGTTTCGAGCTTTTTTCTGATCATCATCAGATTTTTTTTTAGATACGGACCTGCATTTCTCATAATTTTGTAAAAATAAGCTCATACAGTAAGTTAGGCCTTTTTACATGCCATTTTAGAGATATTCAACTGGAAAATCACTTATCTCACGTCAATACACATTAAAAATGTAATAAAAACATAAAGTTTGAAGGAAATCGTTAGAGCCGTTTTTGAAAAAATCTAAAAAAACAAAAAAATCGCAAGAGTAAACACCTACTTCCGGTTATGCAATTTTCTTCAAATGCTTGCTGTCGCATGTACATACTATACAAAACTTATATATGAAGTTTCAACACCATACCTCTTTTCGTTTTTGAGATATTCTGTTCACAGACAGACAGACACACAGACAGACCAATGAAAAAAAATATGTTTTTTGGGATCAGGGGACTCTAAAACGTGAAGATCTGTTGAAAACTCAATTTCGAATTTTTGGGGTGAATCCAATACTTCCTTTATTGTAACAGGAAGTAATACCAGTAAAATTAATTGTTTTTACATATTAATCAAGTAGGCTTACATAGATAAAAAAAACAAACAACAATTATTTAAAAACAAAACATAATCCTGATAATCACATAAAATGATCAAAATGCTGGTGATTGTTAGCTAAACATAGTTGACACCATTTGACGACACGACGGGTTACTTTAAGCAAACTTTCTTATTGTTTTTCATCATGGCTGCTTACCTACTTGATTATACATTTAAAAAGTAATATCACGATGGTTTTTGTGGTTCAAGTACTTAGTACTTAATTAACATGTTACTATAGGCCATTCACTAAACACAAAAACATTAACTATTTCTTTAAGTTGGCATGTACATACAATTTTTGTGCAAGGAATTCTGTATTCTTGTTTCCACACCTGCATAAAGGCGACTTTGAATTTAAACATGACAATCAATGACAATTAATAAATCTCATTATTTCAGTGTCAAAGTACATATTATTCTAGAAATTCTTGCCTGAACTTTTATAAAAAGTAATAAAAATACATCAATAGTATCCAACAGAGTATTTGTTTAACATCCTTAAAGGTAGTTAAGTTATAACATTTATGACAGTTGATAAATAAATGTCATACCCCTAACCTATTTGGTTTAGTAACTTTTTGGAAGTACGTTCCTAGACTAAGATGAATTTTGGAAGTACACTCAAGGTTTTGTAAAATAAATTTCACCTAATTTTGTTTTGATCCATGTAAGCCTACTTGATTAAAATGTAAAAACAATTAATTTTACTGGTATTTTTTAGTCAATCATATGTTATCTTATATCGTTGAAAAGAGAATAAAAAATCTGGTGTGATACACGCACACAACTTCCTTTTACAGTGATCTTATAATTAGCCAAAAATTTGATTTTAAATTTTTAAGCATTTGTCAAAAATTTTCAAAAATTACAAATTTTACAAAAACGGTACAAAATAGAGCATTAGGTGAAGAGACAAATTATCTCTAGAATTTTAAGCTGAATTCAAAAATGCAATAATATACCGGGTGTTCTATTTAAAATAGGAGTTAATAAAAAAAAATAGAAAAAAAAACAAAAGAAACCCATTTTAAAAGTATTCAACTGGAAAATCACTTATCTCACATCAATACACATAAAAAATGTAATAAAAATTTCAAGTTTAAAAAAAATCACAAGAGTAAACACCATACTTCTGGTTATGCGATGTTCTTGAAAAGCTTGCTGTCGCATCTACATAGTACACAAAACTTATATATGAAGTTTCAACGCCATACCTCTTTTCGTTTTTGAGATATTCTGTTCACAGACAGACAGACACACAGACAGACAGACAGACAGACCAATGAAAAAAAATATGTTTTTTGGGATCAGGGGACTCTAAAACGTGAAGATCTATTGAAAACTTAATTTCAAATTTTTGGGGTGAATCCAATACCTCCTTTATTGTAAAAGGAAGTAAAAATTCTATTTAGTAACCTAAAAATCAAATATGGAAGGGACCATAATTATACCGGGTGTCCATTCTCAATGTCGAACATAGGCAATTAACATCTGTGCATTCACTCGTTCTTCATTGAAATAATTAATTTTTCTGTAGATAATTTTAACAGACGTTGACAGAAAATATCTGATTTAAGCCAACTAAATACCAATTTTTTGACAAATGCTATCGAACTTGGCATAATATATTTAAAATTCCCAAGTTTTAAATTAAAATTTTAAAATAAAAATCGCATCTTGAATATTATTATTGGTATCATTTGATGCGTAATAATTTTATCTTTCCATTGATACCATTACCTTCCCTGTAAGTTGCATTGGCGAGCAGGAATCGGCAAAAACGTTCAATACAATGTTATTCGCCTATGTTCGACTTTAAGAACGGACACCCGGTATATAACAGCAATGAGATAACATGAATAACAAAATAGAATGCTTGAGTAAGAAAGAGATGGCCATACGAAAAAAATATTTTAGTAGGCATGTTTAGTTAACATATGTCATAATTAAATTAAGCGTCAAGCCTTCTTGAATATTTGCTACTATATTTATCTCTTTCTTACTCGAGCAATATGAGTTATTTTCTTGTTCATGTTATCTCATTGCTGTTATATCCCGTGTGTCCACAGGAGTACGCACCATAGAGATAAGATAATGCTAATAGAATATAAATATCAACCAGTGCTATGACCACCGATCCTTTTCTTGTACCATTTATAACAATATTGTTTCATACAGTGGCGAGTCGGAAGCCAGAAAACAACGTTTTAGCGTGCCGGCGAGCACAGCATTAGCCGATCTTTCTATTCTATTTGGTTATCCCTATGGTGCGTCCTCCTGTGGACACAGGGTATATTTGTGGCCCCATCGGTATTACTTTTTTTCGTATCTCTTATACTTACAAAGATATTTGACATACAAGAAAATGACAGTTTTTAGTTTTGACTGGTTCGACATTTTGAACTTTTTCAAACAGATATTAAATCAGCATATGAAACTGCAAAACATTGTCCATTTAACCAAATCTCCATCTTCAATGATAAGAAAGTTAGCCATGCAATCCCACTCGATCTGGGACACACTGTATGTAATTGCTTCATATGTGCCATTGGGATTTAAAGTATAATTAAATCGTAACACAAATTCCCTAATCTTTTGATCGAAAAAATCTTGATTCATTATATGCGATCGAGTCCCAAACTTTCATTTTTATCTGTTAACACACAAAAAATAACCACACATAATGAAATTCCACTAAATAACTTACAAACAAAATCTGACGCTTCCCATATAGTTACATTAGATATGTACCTTAGGCTTTGATAAAATTTTCCAGTTTTTAATAAATATTCGGTAGTTTCTTTCAAAATATCTACTATTAATGCCCAATCAGCTACTGCCGATGCACTCTGAAATAAAATTTAAATAAAACACCATATAGTGATTCTAAAATACCAACATATACCTGGTATCTGGGGCAACCATAAGAAGCAGCTCCCGCTCCAGGACCGAATAAAATAGTGGAATTTCGATCGCCATTGAATTATTCCAAATTGTCATACACCCATTTTAATGTCATTGCTTGATCAAGAATACCATAGTTCCCAGGTGAATTAACATCGCCTGTATTAAGAAAACCTACAAGAAAAGTCATGTTCATATTGCGAGAACAATTTAGCTTTACGATTACCTAACGCTCCTAGTCCACAACTTTGTAAAACGTACCCAAAATGTGTCCTTGAAATAAATTCGAAGCTCCTCTAACAAAATCGCCACCATGTGTATAAACCATTACAGGATATGGACAACCGTCGCGTACTAACATTGGGACTGCGCTCGACATCTATTCTGCTCTAACAACTTTTTGAAGTTTGCTTGCTTAATGCTGCAGATCCGTAACCAAGGTGTTGCGAAGGTATCTAGTCTGGGTTATCTGTATCCTTAAGTTGTGTTGGTTTGCCTAAATAAATTCGTTCGCTCTAGCAGTCAAGCCATCGTAATTTCTGAATTGGAAAATTTACTTGCCTGTTATAAAATGTCTTGAACAAATACGACCATATTTAATGTTTGCTTGTGTCAAATCAGTCCTTTTGAGAGCAGCAATCCACTTTTTTCTCTTCAAACTACGTAATTCTTCCATTTTTCCATTATTTGTGAGCTCAGATGGAATTCTATAGCAGGTTATGTTATGGCGTCAACTGTTTACAGCCTCCTTGTTGTGCGTGAAATAACAGTGTTGTCAGACGTCCTCAAAATATTGTACAATAATTAAAGGAAAACAACATAACACTAAACACTATGTTTGTAGTATTACTGTTTATTTAAGCTGGTATGACACAATAATACACTTCTACGAAAATGTATTCTCTTGCTTTAGTTGCAATTTCTTAGAATTAAATGAGGATACTGTACGAAATAAATAAGATTGACGCCGTATTTTGTCTGCCAATTCCGCTTTGCCTGGCTGATCTGCTAATTTATTTTTGACAGTTTCGTCTAATCTAATAAATGAGGATGAAAATGTACTCCTCAAAATATTGTACAATAATTAAAGGAAAACAACATAACACTAAACACTATGTTTGTAGTATTAATGTTTATTTAAGCTGGTATGACACGATAATACACTTCTACGAAAATTTATTCTCTTGCTTTAGTTGCAATTTCTTAGAATTAAATGAGGATACTGTACGAAATAAATAAGATTGACGCCGTATTTTGTCTGCCAATTCCGCTTTGCCTGGCTGATCTGCTAATTTATTTTTGACAGTTTCGTCTAATCTAATAAATGAGGATGAAAATGTACCAGAAATATTTTAAAAATATACTTTTGCAGAAACGGTTTCAGAATGTACCAGATTCGTAGAATTGTACCAGGTCTGGCAACGCTGCTAATATCAAGACCACGCCCACAATTGTAACTGCACATAGACCACGAGTTGATATGTTTGACCTTGGGAATTGTTCTGCTTTATTATAGAGTTATGATGATTATGATTATGATTATGATTATGATTATGATTGGAAACTTCCCATAAGTTACTATTTATCTGCAACAAGCGTTAAACACGAGGCTCTGCGTGATTTAATAGTAAAAAATATTGAGGCATTGCAAAAGATAGGTCTTCATGTACGAGTTACAACTTGTGATCAAGCAGCTAGTAACAGAGCTGCATTTGCGGATTTGGGAGTAACGGAAGATAGACCATATTTTTTTATTCATGACGTAAAAATTTTTGCCATGTATGATGTTCCACACTTAATAAAAAGCGTAAGAAATAATTTAATTGCTAACGATTTTTTTGTTGAGGATAAAATGATCTCGTGGAATGACGTAGACAAAACTTACCAAATTGACAAATCTTTTTAGTGTTGTTATTATTTTTGTTAAAAAGATAGAAGTTTTTTGCAGCTAGGGATAACTATTTACTAAATTTATAGTTCTCCATAGTTTTTTCTTCTCTAAAATATAACCCCACGTAACTAAATCAAATATCTTGGGGGGTTTACCTACATGTAATCTGGTTACACATTGCTAGGTTGCAAACAACAAAATAAATAAAGATTGTTATTTGATATTTGAAACATAAAACCTGTGTTTTATTTCTTCGAATACAATTCATATACAGTGTGTCCCCGGGTAGGTGAAACGACTCTTGTAAATGTAAAAAATTCTGGATTTCATTTTTCACGTCTTGAGGTTCATCCCTCCTTGGTTAAAGACGAATTTTCAACATATTTTTCTGTAGATTAGTGTGCCTTTTATGTAGCAAATACGACAGAAAGTTATTAAGAAAAGTTGTTTAGAATCAACATCCAAATCCAAATTTACAGGATTTTTGTAACAGTAATTCATTAACAGTGGTAGATTATAGTTTCTTGAAGCCATTTAAATATATATTAATTAGAATTGAAAAATATTTCTCCTAAAAAGCGCATTGCATAAAAAACGTAAAAATTATGCAAACATAATACTTTTCGGTAAATAATAAAAACTCTGAGATTTTTTAGAGTGTGTTATTTTTAGCTAACTGAACAATCTCAAAGCCAGAAAACACCTATTTTTTAACTTTAGCTAAAGAGTAAATTTTAAATTTTTTAAATATTTTTAAAATTTCACGTACAAAGGTGTAATATTAAAATTCATTTTTTATGTGAACACTTTAAAGATTTATAATTGGGAAAAATAATATACAATGTTAATTACTTTTTTAGATTTTTTATTATTTACCGAAAAGTAGTATGTTTGCATAATTTTTAGGTTTTCCATGCAAGGCGTTTTTTAAGTGGAATATTTTTCCATTCTAATTAATATCTATTTAAATGGCTTCTAGAAACTTTAATTTAGCCCTGTTAATGAATTGCTGTAACAAAAATCCGTAAATGTTCTTTTACAGTTGTCCAAATAAAGAGATTTGTCTTTGTCCAGTTACATGTTCTAAAAATCTCCTTATTTAGACAATTGTAAAAGAACATTTACAGAATTTTTGTAACTGAAATTCATTAATACGGCTAGATTAGAATTTCCGTCGGCGGTTGCCCCAAATTCAAGCATACATAAAAATAATATCTGCGTTGATTACCTGCGCCTCAATAATAGCCGAAACGGGCCATTATACCATGCACCGAAGTTTTTTAATTTATTACCTCCGGATATTAGAATGATACCGATTAATAAATTTAAAATAACAATAAAATCGTTCTCGTTAAAACACGCTTTTTACAACAACGAAGAATTTTGCGCGCGCATTGGTGACCTCATTGAAATCTTACTTAATTTCGGAAAAATGCCTTTCCCGATTTTAACAAATTCGAATATCTGGATTGTAAAAGGCCTTGTAGTTTGCTGGTCCGTACGAGCTTCTTACAATGCGGCAACAGATCTGGCAACATGGGCAATTTATCTTCGAGCTCGAGTCACTTGAGGGTTAGTGCCGCTGGTTTCAGGTAGAAAACCCGAAATAACATTTGCTTTCTCCACATTTTAATTCGAGAAAAGTGGTATGCAACCCAATTAATAAGCAATACGTTTACAGCCATAAGCTTGCGCCTCTTCTCATTATATGCTCTTTGATATGATGTTGTCTTTAGTTTTCCTGTTGTGGTTTTTTCTTTCATCTTTAAAATATTAATTTAATATATTCATTAAATTCTAACTGTTAAAGTTGTATTTTATCTACCTTTTACTTCACGTTAAAATGCAATTTTATCGTCTAGACGATAAAAAATTACATATTCACCTTGTTGGTAGCACTGCCAAGCTATGTGAAATCCGAAATTTGCAGGTTATATTTTGCATCAGTCTGTGTCAAACAACGTACTTTTAGTGACTGTATAAGGATCATATAAACATACTAGGAGATGATGTCATCAATATGTTATGACGTGCACGCACGGGCTCAAAAATTCAGGTATAATCTCGAATTTAATGGGAAGTTTGCAGATGCTGATTTTCACTAATCAGTGTATCAATATTAACTTCAATATGACAAACGAAGCAACTGAGAAAGTGATTTATCAGACATCGAAGATCTATCTTTGGACAAATTTCATGTTTGAAAAGCTACTTTCGCTGAGATAAGTGCTTCCAAGCATGAAACCCATTTTCAGGCAAAAGTTTCTCAATTTGGGATACCGTTCCTCTGGTACTAACTTGAAAAAGTCTAATCCCGTTTCGGTTATTCCCTGGTAAAAAGGATCTGACTGCAAATCACACAGTTCCAGTTGTAGGTCAGCTGTTACATTTTCAATAGAAATGGTGGGCGGCTGACTAGAAAATTAAATATCTCCTTCGATTTTCTTGAAGTCACCAAATCAATTTTCGAATTCTTCTATGATTGCTTTATTGTAGCTCACATGGGCTAAAAAAGAAATTTCATCAAAATCCTTCATTTTTTTAAAATGCTCTTTACAGTATGGAAAGAATGTGAAATATTGCTTCTCTAATGTAGACATTTATGTGACCATTTAAGTTGGCAATGTTCTGTGGTTTTCCTTGTAGCTTCAAGTTTAATTCGTTCAGATAAGATGCCAGGCCTGACAAGAATTTTACGCCTTTCATTAAATTTTCCAGATCAGTAGTATTGGACTTCACTTTATTTGTCAGGAAAAGGGAAATATTCTTGGGCAGAGCGAAGAAACGTTGCAAACAGTTTCCGGCATTTAGCCAACGAGTACTGTGTGGAGTAACAGGTCTCCGTATGCAACATCTATTGCAGCCAATAAATCACGAAACTTTCTGTGAGTCAAAGCTCGATTATAATATTTGTTATTTTACAAGCAACTTTCATGGCACATATTTGACGTAAGGATTTTCCACATATGGAGTCTTGGTGAACAATGCAGTGTATAACAGCCCAGCTAATCCAGCCACACTTCCTATCATAGCCCTGGCTCTTGACAATGCAAAAACATTTATCGAATCCTTCATAGGCTGATACCACTTTTTCCACAGTTTCAAAAATGCCATTACCCTTGGTTGTACCATGCAAAGGAATAAGACTAAGCATTTTCTTTACTACAATAAAGTCCTCTTGAATAGTTTGAACCAAATCAGAAGTTGCTTGATGTCGTACAACTTTTTAGAAACATAGTGATCAATGTGTTCCACACGCCTAGCAATTTTTTGATGAAATACTGCTATCTAATGATAACAAAAAGAGAAAGAATTTATTATTAATGTTTTACAAGATAATGGCTATCCAGAGACTCTTGTTCGGAACATTTTCAATACACGAAGCAATGCCACACACATACAAAGGAATGACACTCAAAAATATAATACTCTTACTATACCATATATTCCAGGCATATCTGACAAAATTAGACGAATTGGAAATAGATTCAATGTTAGGACGGTATTCAAAACGATGAATACTTTGCGGTCAGTTCTTACAAAAATGAAACCGTTCAACGAAGAACAACATTCAAGGAATTGTATATATAGTATTCCCTGTGAATGCGGGAAATATTATATCGGTGAAACATCCAGACCTTTAGCAGTTAGAGTTAAAGAACATAAAAATATGATGAAAACCTATCAATTCAATAAGTTTAAGCTGGCAGAACATGCTTGGGATGAAAACCATAAAATACAATGGCACAACACTAAGATCTTGTCTAAAGAATCGATGTCAACTAGGCGAAAAATTAAGGAAACGGCATATATTTTACTTAACGAAGAAAAATGCGTGTCTTCTTTCTCAATATTTTTAGACAATAGTTGGCTATCGATTCTTAAAGATGAGATCAAGTAGGTATAGATATCAACAAACGTCAATGTCAAACAATTCATTGGAAGTTGGTCGTTTTTCCTTCCAGTGAAAAACAGCTAAGTTCTTGTTCGTTGTAATTGTTATTCGTTGATAACGAGGGCAGATTGTCCCTCGAAACGTTCGTTCTTAATATTTTCGTTATTTAATATTTTTAATTTGCAGAGTGGCAAAATACCCAAATAAGAATATGAATTATACTGCTACTGTTTCGAATTTCTGTTTTGTTAAATTTTTTTTAATTAAATTGTTTTGGCACAAATCTTTATAAGCACTCCATCACTAAATGGTTTTTTTACTTTTACAATCTCCAGTGCTACTTTGTAAGAAGCCGCAAGACTGCATTTTTTATCAGTGTTAAACTTTCTGAAAAAATGTGTTTGTTCTGTAAGTTTCTTCTTATATTCATTAGTGATAGATAGCATTTCTAGACTCGCCAGTATACTGCTAAAACTTTTTCTCATCGAACAAAGTGTAATGGCGATTTAAATTATATTCTTTGGAAACTACGTACTTGCATACACCCAAGGCACTGAAATGTAATATTGGTGTTTTAGACCAAACAAAATTCTTTTACTAATGATATATTTGTGTACTTATGTGCTATGTACCCATGTTCTATTATTTTCCATGATTTATAATTTATATTTAAGATTTATGTCTTCTGAAAGTACAGTATCGATCCACGGGCCGCAAAAAATATGCTGGCGGGCCGCGGGCCTCATGTTGGACAACCCTGATTTAGATATTAGTTTAAGAATTTATTTAAGTTAAGATAATTTTGTTTTGAGTTCTCAATAAACTTTTTCCTGTTTTCATATAGAATTTAGCTATAAACAACGACAAGTCACAATATTAGTTTCAAAACCCGACAACCCCAATATTTAAAACGTGAATATCCTAGTCTGATGTATAGGCAAAGGAGCTAAAACGTTGGGAATGCCATATATACTTCATATGAGCCCACTAGATGCAAAACTCTGCATTTACACTCTTAGTAAATTTGTGTTATAGGCAAAAAACTATTACGTTGTGTTTGCTACACTCGTCGCCTGCGTACATAAACGAAGTTTTTGTTAATCAACGCAGGCGACGGCTACACTACACGACCTGCAAAAGTGGCCCAATAGATGGAACTACTACCAACAAAGATAGCATTATCTTATTTTGCTTGAAAATGTCCTAGTTTTAATGCAAACTGCATTTTAAAAAAGAACTTACATAGTTTTGCATCTGAATAACGACCAAATATTAAAAGTCAATTAAAGTTCACCTTTACTAATTCATAATTGACTATGTACAGATTGTTTAATTAACACGGTACCTACCAAAAAATTAAATTTTTTTAAAACTATTTTTATTTTTTACTTCCTTTTACAATAAAGGAAGTATTAGTTTCACCCCAAAAATTTGAAATTGAGTTTTCAACAGATCTTCACGTGTTAGAGTCCCCTTGCCGGTGTGCCTGTGAACAGAATATTTGAAAAACGAAAAGAGGTATGGTAGTGAAACTTCATATTTAAGTTTTGTGTACTATCTAGATGCGACAGCAAGCTTTTGAAGAAAATCGCATAACCGGAAGTATGGTGTTTACTCTTGTGATTTTTCAGTTTTTTTCGATTTTTGCAAAAACGACTACCAATTTTTTTCAAACTACATTTTTAATGTGTATTGTTGTGAGATAGGTGATTTTCAAGTTGAATATTTCTAAAATGGGTTTCCTTTGTTTTTTATTATCTCCTATTTTAAATACAACACCCGGTATATTTTTACATTTTTGAATTCAGCTTAAAATTCTAGAGAAAATTTGTCTCTTGAACTAAAGCTCTATTCTATAGGGTTTCTGTAGAATTTACAATTTTTGAACATTTTTGACAAATGCATAAAAATTTTAAATTAAATTCTTGGATAATTATAAGATCACTGTAAAAGGAAGTTGTGTGCGTATATCACACCAGATTGTTATATACAAAGTTAAAACAAAATACACAGTTACATAAAAATTAAAAGTACATAAATAATTTTAGTTTCACTGTTTAAAGCGGCAGCTGTTCATTTTCATTGTAAGCTTCAGTAGATATCTTTTTCCTGGTTTCTGTGGCTTCTTTAGTACATTCAAAATTTTGTAGAATTCTAATTTTGGGTCCCTTCTTCAGTTAATTTCAACAAGTGAACAGGGTCATGTGACTTAAATTTTGAGTTGTGATTGGTCAAAATAAAAACACAGAGTTTTGCATCTGATGATCTGACATCGATTTTTACATGCCTATATAATGTAAAATTCCAAGTTGTACATCTCATAATATTTCATCATGCTATACTCCTTAAAACAACGAATCCATTGATACCAATATCTAATTTTTTGTATTTTGTGCAAATACCGAGTTTTGCATCTAGTGGGCTCACATAATACGTCTAGGAACCGATTTTATTGGATTTGTCGGCTTTTGATTCTAGACGATTCAATTCAGAACAAAGCAAAGACCAATAATAATCAGGTGATTCTTAGAGGCGAGTTCCTTACCTGCGGATGCAATACTTTCTGCAAATGATCAGTTTGTTTTGTGATTTGAGATCGACAGTTGTCTATTAATGAATACAGATCACCCTTGATGTACCCTTATTTCGAGCCAGTGTGCAATCACATATTTTAGTTTTATACACCGCTGGATAAAAAAAACGTGACACATGTGCTAACAATAAATTGATCATCCCTATCGTTTGTACAACGATGACGATCTGATCCAACTCTTTTTATGTACTGCCCAGTTTCCTGGTATCGTTTTATAGAGTCATGCACTGTACTTCGGGCTGTGTCAAAGCGGTAGCGATAAATCAAACATTTCTGTTTTCATGTAAAGCAATAGCTTTTGCAATATTGTTGCGTCTCATGGTCAGGTTTTAATGCAAAAATTGTTTAATTGGCAGGAACAAACAAAAATAACAATAAACAAATAAAATATCATTTATACAGTGTGTCCCAGGATTGATATTACAAGAGGTGAGATGAACTAAAAATTTTTGTGTTTTATTTTAAGGTTCTGGGATTCGGTCCTGCTTGGTTTGAAAAGAATTTTAAGAATATTTTCAGTTTTTGAAAAACAAGTAGGCCTTGGCAGGGAAGCGAGAACTATTTTCTTTTCAGGTAAACTACCCTTTTTGTTCATGATACGGCAAAATTTTACCAAGAAAAGTTGTTCGGAATGAGAAATTATGGGGATATACAAAATTTCAGGAAGATCAATCCGTCAATTTTAATAAATACAATTTACATCGTTTAATCCATATATTTATACTACTATATTGCTAGTAGGGCCTGGGAATGCGTGAAAATATTACGGCGCCGACATAGTCTCACTCCGCCTTTAGAAGCAAATTTTAAACTTGAGTGTGAGATTCACTTCCCCACCGCGGGGACGACGTGCTTGCGTACAGCTCACCAAATACATCGAAAAGTTGGTTGTCTATCTCACTTACGCTGTGACCTCCCCACTCATAGCCGCTAGCAATATAGTAGTTTAAATATATGGTTTAATCTAAAAAATAAGTTTTTTCTAAGTCGACAGATCTTTCTGAAATTTTGTATAGGGTCATAACCTCTCATTTTGAACAACTTTTCTTAATAAAATTTTGCCGTATCCTCAACAAAAAGGGTAGTTTACCTGAAAATAAAATAGTTTTCGCTTCCCTGTCATAGCATTCTTGTTTTTCAAAAACTGAAAATATTCTTAAAATTCTTTTCAAACCTAGCAAGACCAAATCTCAGAACCTTAAAATAAAATACAAACATTTTTAGTCCATCTCACCTCTTGTAACATCAATCCTGGGACACACTGTATAAGCAGATCCCGGTTTACTTATTTTCACATATTCACTGTTTACCTACTGTGCAATTTTGATAAAATTTGGACTTAACTAATTACTCGATGACGTATTGGAATTCATGGATGCGCAAATGTAAGTGTTCCGTTTTTTTTTGTCCAGTAGTGTAGTTGAACCGCCCTTTTGTCCAGACTGCCAGTTGGCTGGAACAATTCATAGTTATAATTGCTGAAGTATTTTTTACGCATAAAATACACTTATGTTGAAGTCAGTTAATTTTTTATTATTCTATCAATTTATTTACAAATAGTTCTGTTAGACAACCATCTGAATCAGCATAAGACAGATGCCATTACATGTGTGTTTTATAAAGTTGACATTGTGGTGTACTTATTACTAATTAGGACTTAAATTTGTATGCAATATTTAACTCTTTAATACAAAGGAAATTGATAAAAAATGCAAACATATACTTTCTAAAGCTTCACAGCATGTTATAATTAAATAAATAAATTATCATGCGGTTACACTACACAGACACTATAATAAAACTATCCAACTTTAACAATTTATTGTAAAAATTTTCTAATAAAATTAAACGATACACAAGACACGTTAAAAGTTACATTTAATTAATCTTCTAATAAAATTATAGCGACACACAGCTTATTAACACAAATGGTACGCCTGCCTACGATGTAACCGAGTTCAGCGCCTCGCGCGATAGATATGTCTTGTTTCTTTTCGAGCTAATTTTCACCTCTTTCACTTTTGAAGCAAATCGCAAAGCATTCACACTCTCGCTGTAGCATTCTTCAAAGGGCGCGATGTTAACGAACATAAGAGTTTTGGAGTTGCCATCCAGACTGCTCTGCAGTAGGTATGTCAGCTTGGAATTACGGTATGGTATGTGGCTCTCCTTGTTGTGGAGGGCGGCCATGACGGTTCCTAAAGTTGACAAGCTTTTGTTGATGTTTTTGGTTTCAACTAAACGCTCAGTAGTGCTTGTCTTCGCACTTTCGGAACCCGCAAGGTCCACCAAGCTTAATGAGCCCACATACACAACTCGCATCTCCTCATTCTCCCCAGTTAAAACGATTTTTGTCACAGCGTGTGATCTTGAGCTGTGCTCGTTGTAGTTGGTCACGGCAACGGCCCTGTTGCTATTTGCCTGCTCCATTAAGTGATGTAGCTCAGTAGCTGAGTGGACAGGCTTAGTAAGCAAGTTTGTCACGGTGGTGCCTTTACCTTTAATAACAATAATAGTTACATATATGTATGTATAAGAATATATGGAGAAAATGAAAGCATGAAACAGTTATGCAGAAAAAAAGAAAAAAAAGCACACAAAAAGCTAGTTACTGTTAGGAGGCCCAGATGAAATAACATTGATGGGCAGAACATTTTTGGGAAACTCTAAATGTAGATATGGAAGATAAAATAGAAATAATATAAGAACATAGCACAGGAGAAAAAATAGAAGATAATAACTTACAGTACAGAAAAAGTATTAAGGCATTTTACTAGCTTTATAAAATAACAGAGTAGCAGCAAACTACAAATTAATAAAAGAACTTCCATACAGAAAAATAATACCAATAGACTGGAGGGAGGTAATTACTACACCGATATATAAAAATCTGGTGCGATACACTCACACAACTTCCTTTTACAGTGATCTTATAATTAGTCAAAAATTTCATTTTTAATTTTTAACCATTTGTTAAAAATTTTCAAAAATTACAAATTCTACAAAAACGGTACAAAATCGAGTGTTAGTTAAAGAGACAAATTTTCTCTAGAATTTTAAGGTGAATTCAAAAATATAATAATATACCGGGTGTTTTATTTAAAATAAGAGTTAATAAAAAAAAATAAAATAAAAAACAAAAGAACCCACTTTAGAAGTATTCAATTGGAAAATCACCTATCTCACATCAATACACATTAAAAATCTAAGAAAAATGTAAAGTTTAAAAAAAATCGTTAAAGCCGTTTTTGAAAAAATCGAAAAAAACTGAAAAATCACAAGAGTAAACACCTACTTCCAGTTATGCGATTTTCTTCAAAAGCTTGCTGTCTTATCTACATAGTACACAAAACTTATATATGAAGTTTCAAAGCCATACCTCTTTTTGTTTTTGAGATATTCTGTTCACAGACAGACAGACACACACACAGACAGACACACAGACAGACAGACCAATGAAAAAAAATATGTTTTTTGGGAACAGGGGACTCTAAAACGTGAAGATCCGTTGAAAACTCAATTTCGAATTTTTGGGGTGAATCCAATACTTCCTTTATAGTAAAAGGAAGTAAAAATGTGACTCACAGGATACTTGCAGCTATTGTTAAAAATATTTTAAAAAAGACGAAGAAAGTTTTCTTCCATTACATCCAACATAGTCTACTAATATCCAAGGCAAACACATACCTTCATTGAATCGGATCTCCAGCTGTTTGTTCGTCTTTCGGTCCAGCAAGTCGCGGATTGTCTCATTGTAGATCTCAAGGAAACTTGTTTCCACTTTGTAGCGCCAACCAAGTTTCTGTAGATTCGCTATATGGTCGAATATCAGCTTGATTGTCCGGGGAATCATGCCGGCCTTGCCCTCGTCGATCTCACCCTGCATTGTGTAAGTTTTTCCAGAGCCAGTCTGCCCGTATGCAAATACACAGACATGGTAGCCATCCAGAGCACTCCGCACCAACTGTGAGAGTTCCTCGAAAACCTCGCCTTGCGTAGTCTGAGGTGGAAAGACCTGCATAGAATCAGATATTTCACTAGGTCGTTCTAATTCCGGGTGATTAAGTAGTTATATAAAGTTACAGATATAGTAACTACTAATTATTGATACTTGTAACAGAATTACTCTCAACTATATTATTTTTACATACACTCACTAAATGTACTTTTTTACATTTTTGTAAGACGAACAAATTAAAACAAAATATGTGAGGTAGCCAGACGGGAGCTTATTAGGAATGAATAAATGACAATGACAAAAGATGAAAGTAAAACTTGTAAACTTGAACGGGAGGACAGATTTATGTATCTTGTGTTTACAAGGAAGGGAGAAGTAGGGGAGGAAATTCAAGCAAGATTGGTAGCTACAATCCATGTATATACACATTGAAATCATGTAATCATTGTCTATAGACAATAAAGAAAATAGATCAAAAGATGATAGATATGCAGGAGCTTAGTTGGGAAAATTTAAACAAGCAGAAGCTTTAGTGTACTGTACAGTACATGAAGGGGAAAAAAGAGAGTGAGTAATAAAACATTACGAAACAGCAGTTACTTATGTATTAAGGGCATAATAGATAGATTACAGCACGAGGAAATGTTTAAAGTGCGATGTGAAATGGAGTTTTATTTTATTTTGACCCTCAAAATTGGACAAAATTCAAGGATTAAATATTTTAGCTACAGACTACTGTGTCATCGTTGTGTTGACTCTGTGAATGTTTGGCGTGCTGTGGTTTCTATGCAAATTATTGGTGTTGCTATACTGCATTGTTGGTACTTGTTATACATAATGCTTAGCAACTTTATAGGCCTTAGGGCCACAAAAACCATTTTACGCCTGCTATCAAGGATCAATATACAAGATTATGCTTCTAAAATGAAATAAACTAACAAATAACTAAAGACTGGATTTATATGCATTTGCATATTTTTTTGCCAGTAAATTTCGTATTAATTTAAAGTTTTCTTTTCGTTTCAGATTATTCTTAATTATATATCATTTTTATTGTGCATACAATTGTATATTTTGCGATAACTGCATATTTCTTTGCATATATAGTACTTTTTGCAATTGTTACAAAAATTTTAAGATCTTCAAGCTTGTTCGTGTTTTTCAAGAAGTTTAAATTTTACCTTTTCTTAGAAATGCTAAAATATTGCTTTGTACATCTTTTACCTGATTTTACTCAGTACTTAAAAGGACAGAAATGCTGCATTACATAATACAGTGGAACCTGCCTAACCTACAAGATTTTTTATTTCAAGTTTGGAACCTGCTCAAACTAAACAAGTTCAGCAGAGGTAACACAAGCTAAAAACAGCACATTTCATTTGCCAGCGGTCATGAAAAACGAAGGTCAATTCAAGATGGTTAATGTTAATTTTCAATTAATCTATACAATGCGAGTGTAAAGTCTGGAACTGTCGAAATAGAACTTTTATCAAATGTTTTTGAAAGAAATCATCAAACACGTCAATTTTCATTTTAAAAAATACATATTTTACTGTAATTGTCACTTTTACATTTTCTTGTTTTTGAGTTATGACGTTCGCGATAATTTTTTTAAATGGAAACTCTACATTTTTATGATGAATTTAGACAGAGCATGAAATTCTAAGACCAAATACGCTAAAAAAGTATGATGAAACAATGAGTTAAAATTATGACAGTTCTTCATAGTTTGCTTATCGGTTTTTGTTGTGTGCTCTTAATTAAATAAATAATGTTGCAATATATGAGTGAAAAAGAATGAATTGATATTTTAAAACTGAGGGGTACAGGTAACCGTATGATTTTCTCGAAAATTTCAAAGTAAAGTTTCATACTTTTTTAGCGTATTTGGTCTTAAAATTTCATGCTTTGTCCAAATTCATCATAAAAATTTAAGGTTTCCATTTAAAAAAGGCATTGCTAACCAGGGTGCCTACTACTATACAATTTTAAAATTCCAGGAATTCAAAGACCATTTTGTAAAATGCCAGGTATTTTCACACTACTCCGCCATATTTTTGTTAGCTTCACACACGTTGTGGTTGTCAACTTGTCATGAAAAGACAGAATATAGATGTATTCTTAAAATATTTAGAAAGTGGTTTAAGGAATTTTAAAATGTTACCCCTGAGGGGGCCAAAAGGAGTAAACTGTGTTTTCACGAATTCCTCAATATCTCTTAGAGCCGATAAGATATCGACTTGGTGTTTGCTTGTGTAGGTATCCAATACAAATATCTAAAACCGCATTTCAGGATTTTGCCCTAATCAACCCTTAAACATGGGAATCTGCATTCGGGGTGAGTTATAAAACCTCTTGTAGGTATGTCCTGTGTTTGTTGAGTTAGAGCATTCGTATTTGGCATAGAAATATCTTTTTAAAATATTTAGAAAAGGGTTAAGGGTTTTTTAAAATTTGAAAAGGGGTAGGGTGTTTAAAATTATTTTTTTTTTCGCCGTGGGTTCATTTAGGATAACACGAGCTGAATTTGTTTTTTTGAAATTCGACGAGGTGCAAAGGGATAAACTGTGTTTTCAAGAATTACTCAATATCTATTAGAATTAAATAGGAGAATATCCGAAATTCCACCCCCAAGTGGTGGAAACGGGTATCTTGCTATAATTTATGAATACATCTAATATGTACAATTGCGGCCATTAAAAAGTGAACGATACCTTGTGAAAATTTCCGTATTTTTTGTTAGGAGTTACTATGTAAATAATAAAAAGTTCTCATAAATATTTTTTAATAAAAATGAGGCTGAGAACTAATTAATAGATATATAATGAAAGTGAAAGTAAAATTATTTTAACTTAACAAAATATTAAGAACGTTCACTTTTGGATGGCCGCGGTTGTACATCTATTTTTTTAATTTTATCTCGTTCTTATACTGAAACTATAGTTTTATCAATCTATACAAGAGGAACGACAATCACATACACATTTCCAAGGGGTAAGTACATGAAGCATAAAAGAGTTATGGAGTACTTTTTCCGTTCCTTTTTACCAACAATATTGTTTTGCAGCGTTCGTTATTTTAGCGTATTGAGCGAGGGGGACGGGGGCGCCCTAGAATTCATTTGAGATTTAGAAGAAAAAACAAACATTTGTAGTCTGTACGAAGAACGGGTATCTTGCTAGTTGTAAATAAATTAAATAATGTTCTTTTATTGCTCGGTTTAGGAAAACCAGATGTATGGTGTGTCTCGGAGCACTGGTGCAACTCTAGTAGTATTTAGAGTATTTATGTGAAAGATTACATAATTGGCGCTAAATTTATTCGCAAGACAAAAAACATGGGAGGGTTAATTCTAGTGAAAAATGATCTTAAATTCAAACCACTGGTATACCTAAATAAAAAATTTGGTGTGATACAAAATAGAGCCTTAGTTCAAGAGACAAATTTTCTCGAAAATTTTAAGCTGAATTCAAAAATGTAATAATACCGAGTGTTCTATTTAAAATAAGAGTAAAAAAAAATACAAAAGAAACCCGTTTTAGAAGTATTCAACTGGAAAATCACCTATCTCACATCAATGCACATTAAAAATGTAATAGAAATGTGAAGTTTGAAAAAATTGTTAGCCGTTTTTGAAAAAATCGAAAAACACTGATAAATCACAAGAGTAAAAATCATACTTCTGGTTATGCAATTTTCGTTTTTAAGAGATTCTGTTCACACACACAGACAGACCAATGAACAAAAACAGGTTTTTTGGGTTCAGGGGACCCGAAAACGTGAAGATCTGTTGAAAACTCAATTTTGAATTTGTAGGGTGAATCCAATACTTCCTTTATCGTAAAAGTAAGTAAAAAGAAAATGTTATTTGAAGTCTTTGCGGGCTACGATCTAACTTCCTTCATAAATTAACCAACTCAAATAGTAGGGACCTCCGCTACACCTTTAGATTATATTGTAAGTAATCTGCAACAAATTTCAACAAAAATAATTGATCTCTCTTGTTAGCCAAAGTAAAGATGGAAAAACCCTTTTTTTGTACGACCGACGGGAAATCGGACGAGAACAATGCCTGTCTGACAAAACTACGAAAGGTAAGTAAGCAAAACGTTTTAAAACTTACTAGCTGAATGCGAATGGCAAAACGTGTACTCTAAATTTGAGATTAACGAAGCATTTAATTTATTCTCGGAAACCCTGCAGGACTGCCTTGATTCCTATTGTCCGATTTCGCATAAAAATAGAAGTAATCTTACGAAAATTCATAACTGACCATGTGGCATTACATCCTCTATTATTAGGGAAAGCCAAAAACTCAAGGACTTGTATGTTTTAAGTAAAAATGGTAACGATTATTAAAAAGCACGTTAACGAAGTGAAAAAAAGTTATTCTAACTCTTTAATATTATCATCTGAAAATAAAAGTAAGACTGCCTGGTCACTTGTTAAATACTTGCTTAGACCGAACAAAAACAGGACCTGGGAAGATCATCTTGAGGAAAAATCGTGTTCAAATAACAGATCCACTCCTTATTGCAAATTAATTTGGCAAATACTTTTCTTCACTGGCTCAGGGAAAATTATCGACACATTTATTAATTGGTCAACAGCATGCACTACCACAACTCCAGCGACTAATTCGATGGTATTCCTGTCCACAGACCAGAATGAGGTTTTAAAGACACTTTCGAATAGTGATGTGGATCGGGTAAATACCCAGTGGGTAGGGTATTTATAAATGGGTATTTACCTGGGTATTTACCCCTGCCTCGGGTAAATACCTGAAAACTGAGTATTTATCAAATTTATAATATTTAGAAAGCTAAGCTAACTTTTACTCACATAACCTTATCTTAATAAATAAACTACATATAAAGGAAGTGGAATATTTTAAGTAAAATAACAATTTAAATAACATTGAATAAGCATTCACCCAGGTAAATTAATCGTTTATCGGGAAAAAACATTGGCTGCCAAAATTTATGGAAATAAATAGTTAGATGCAATAAATTGCGCCTGTTCGAGTTTACAAACAACATTGTGATGGCTGACTCCGAAGATTGGGATAATTTAAATTGTTTGTACATTATTTTCTGACTTGTTTCCTTTTTTGAAAAATGAACATAACATTAACTTGAAAAATAATCCTTGTATTTATTAACATTAATATTAATATATACTTATAGACACATTATTAAACAATCTTAAATAAGGCAAACAATATCACAAAATAATATAAACAACGCTGTATACCGATGGGATCATAAGTATGCAACAGCAATGAGATAGCATGAACAAAAGCACATAATACTTGAGTAAGAAAGAGATAACCGTACAAAAAAGTTATTTTAGTATGCATATTTAGTTGACATATGACATAATTAAAATGAGCGTTAAGTCTACTCAAATATTTGTTTCTATGTTCATCTCTTTCTTATTAAATCATTGAATTCTGTTTTTTATTCATTTGATCTCATTGCTGTCATATACAGGTTGCCTAAAATTGAACAGAACATGGCAATTTCATGAGTTGGAAAAGGTTCATAAGACCATAAGAGTAACCGAAATAACAAATGCAATAATTACTTTGGTAGCTAGGCAACAAGTAGGTACAATAGCTACTTGTTGCCCAGCTACCAAAGTATTTATTGCATTTTCCATTACGGTTACTCTTATCGCAAATAGTATTTGAACCTTTTCCGACTCATGGAATTGCCATGTTCTGTAGAGTTAGGTATGTCCCCACCGGTATTTTGGGCAGTAAATGTTCTCAGATCAGCTATTTTCTTAAACATTTTTATAAAATTCGCATAGAGCACCTTCACTTACCAATCAATTATACTGATAAGATTAACTTTATAGTATTTGTAAATAAGTCTATAAATACCCTCTTAAATACCCATTTTGGGTATTTACCCGGGTAAATACCCCAGGTATTTACCCCTAAAAATAAATACCCGGGTATTTTACATCACTACTTTCGAATATGAATAGTAAAACGTCAGCTGGTTTGGACGGAGTTAGTGTAAAATTATTAAAGGAAATTGCCCCAGTAATAATTACACCACTAGTCTATCTGATTAACTTAATTTTTGATTTGGGTGTATTTCCCTATAAATTAAAAACAGCACTAGTAATTCTTCTATTCAAGAAAGGAGACTCTTGTAATACTGTCAACTACAGACCTATTTCATTAATCTAATCTATTTCAAAGCTTATAGAAAGGGTGTTGTACAATTGTCTTACTAATTATCTTGATTATTATTAGAATGTTAACACGGCTTTCGAGTAGGGAGATCAACCGAGATGGCTTGTTTTGGGTTTCTACAATTTATACATGAGAATGTCAACAAGGGAAAATATGTTGTCGGTATTTTATTCGACCTTAGTTGTGCTTTCGACTCAATTAATTTCAATTCTCTGAAAGAAAAGTTAGATAAATTCGGTTTACGTGATACTGTCAACAACTTAAATCATTTCTTATGGTGAAAATCGAAAACTGACGGTGAAACTTCAAGACAGGCTCAAATGAATTCTCAACTGACCTCACAATACCTCAAGGGTCTATTCTTGATTTACATTTTATTTACAAACTAGCGAATCAGCCGAGCTACGCCTCTGTGAGAAAGGGTGCTACATGTCACAATCAAAAACGCAACAACCTTACCAATTATACATACTTAATGTTGATAGATGAACCTTTTTTCACCCGCTCTCCACTGCCCACCCTCTATCCTGACTTTGCTCTTTATTTTGCCCGGTAAGGTTCCATTTAAAATTATAGGATTTAATTAAATTAAACAATTTAATTTTACTTTACTTTTTTTCAAAATAAAAACTGGCCTACGATCTATGTCTAAAAATTAGTAAACTTTTAAGCTATCATACAATTTAATCGGTCCAGTATCTTCGGAGGAGATAACGAACAAAGATACGTACATAGATACAAACAAAGAAAGAGAACATCGATTTTATGGTATTGATTACATCTTATGACTTGCAAACAGTTTTTCTAGCTGCATGCATTAAAAAGACAACTCCAGTTAGAAAAAAGTTGACTACAACTGTAAATAAAAAAAATTCTACTTGTATTATTGTAAAAAATCAAAGTAGTTTGTACAGATTTTTTTTAAAAAACATTTGACATCAGAATATCACTAAACACTAAATGACGTTCCGGTATGGCAAGCGCCGAGTAAAGAGTGGCCAAATCGAGCTCCATATTTAAATTGCGTTTCTGACAACTACGTGATATAAATTCAGCAGATAAGTATTAATAGTGGATAAGTGTCTTCGCTGATTGTTCAAGGTGAAAAACAGCAAACAAAGTAAGATTAATCTAGTTTTAAGAATAAATAAAGACGTGAGAAGTTGCTATACACGAGCGGGCAGGTCGGAACCACAAGCGGGCGCGAGCTGCTACCTTGAGCCAAGCGTATAAGTGTCTTCTAACCATCAGTTGCGTATTAATAACAGTTTACATCTTTAACACAGAAATAGAAACTTCTCACATCAACTTCTGTAAAAGTGCGCAAAGAATATTAAACTAAACAATCCACACTGCTGGTAAAAGTCAAGATCCGACGGGTTGACCGGATAACATAAATAGCAAAACAATGAATTTTAAAACTCGAAACACAAATAACCAACAAAAGCAGTGACGGACTCGGACCAATTTTAATATTCTTAATCGAAAATTAATTATAATATTACACACACATTAGTGATCGGCCGATACGGATTTTTTTTGCCGATACCGATAATCGGCCGATACCGATATTTTAAAGGGTCTGTAATTATTTAATATACGCTGATATAAGTAAAAATTGTCAACTCCGCATCGATGCGGTAATTCCTCGGAGTGTCGTGGTGATTACCCGTTTTACAGACAGTGTTGTCAGCATGGGCGATTTTTCGCCATTTGGGCTACTCGGATAGTTCTGTTTGCTAAAAAATTTATGATTTTGCGACAAAGCAAAATCTGGGCTATTTTCCGAAAAATATTGACGATAATTGGGCTAACTATTGGGCACATCTGATTTCAATTCTATATTTCGTAATTCTTACAAAAAAATACCGAGCTGAGTGAGAAAAATTTCATGAATTTAAAAGTATGACATGATACTACCCAAAACAAACTTCTGTATATAAGCTCGATTTTTTTAGGTTGGATAAAACGGGGTGTAGATGACCATGTCTTTTCAGGGTGTCTAGCAGATATGGCATTCAAAATTCCCGTATAATTCCCGTATTTTCCCGGTCATTTTATTAGGATTCCCGGATACTTTCTGGTCTTACGGTCTGACTTTTCCGGGTATTCATTAAAAAAAAAACAACCTGTCTTCGCGCGTCCCGTGCATTTTTGCAATTATTCCAGATAATCCGAAAATTTTTACGGAAATTTCGCTTATTATTTCCGTAAAATGGCAAAAATTACTTCAAATGCCCTTTGATAAAAGAAATTCCCGGTTGCCTAAGAAATTCCCGCATATTTCCCGCATTTTCAAGGGCACTTCCAAATTCCCGTATAATTCCCGGTTTTCCAGGAATTCCCGGTCGCTAGACACCCTGCTTTTGTACTGTGTGCCGTTCAATGAATTTTACAAATGCTGGTGGAACATTCATATTTAAAGAAATTTAAAAATTAATACCATTAAGTAATGCTGTGGTCGAACGCGTATTTTTTGTGATGACTGTGGTAAAATGCAAATTGAGAAATTGAATGAAGACAGAATTGCCAGACGCAATACTTCGACTTAGAGCTAATTTTGGTAATGAAAATATTTGTTGTAAACATTTTAATCCTTCAGACGACCTTTTGCATATTCTACCGGGTGATTACAAATGCTTTTCCATCAAATTGTCTTTGAAATATTTGTTGTATGAATAATATGTTAGTGGCACTGTAAGTCTATGTCAAATTCAAGGTTAGCTAAACCTAACCTGCTAACCTCGAATTTGACATAGACTTAAGTGCCAGCAACATATTCATACAACAAATATTTCAAAGGCAACTTAATGGAAAAGCATTTATAATCACCCAGTATATGCAAATCAGAAGAAGATACAAATGAGAAAGAACTCTTAAATACATTAACAGAAGAAATTCAAGGAATAATTTAATACTGTTTACCATAATGTTTTCCTTATTAGGTAGTAGCAAAGAACATATAACATGTTATATGCTCTGTGGTAGTAGGTATAGCTTTATTGCATATTAACGATTATTGCATAAGTTGTAAGACGCATTTTTTTAAAATAAATAACTATTACATTAATTTACCGTTTTCGTTATTGAATTATTTCAGGAAATTATGAATTTAAAAAAAATGTATCTAATTTAGTTGGCTATTTTTGGCCTACCTAGACATATAGAAAAGGCGATTCGGCAACGTGAAATACTGGCAACACTGTTTACAGAAAGTGTATTGTTTCATTGTTTGAGCCAGTGTTGCACAGTGCTGCTGCAGTTGCTGCTCAGATAACGATTGTGTCGTGCGGTATTATAATCTTTGGTGATTCAAATAAAAATACGATGGGAGAAAATAGCGAAAATAAGTTTTTACATACAAATAATTAATAAAATGGTTGATCTCAAATTTGCCGATATATATCGGCAAAATTTCGCCGATACCGATTATCGGCAAAATTTGCCGATATTGCCGATACACCGATATTTATATCGGTATCGGCCGATCACTAACACACATATAAAAAAAAGTCATATGGAGAACATTTTAGAGGAAGTAAATCTAAAATTAGGAAAATTAGATAAGATAAAAGAGAGAAATACAAGGATAGAGAAGAAGATTGACAACTTCCAAATTGAACTATCAAAAATCAAAAAAGAAAATGAACAATTAAAAAAAGAAAATAAAGATATAAGACAGAAACATTAGAACAAAATAAGAATATAGAAGAAATGGAGAGAGAAATAAAGAAGACGAAAATTATTATACATCGAGTATAGGAACTAAATGAAGAGAAAGACAGCTACAATTAAAAGAATTAGTGCGTATTATACTGAGAGATACAAGATTAATATAGACGTGGAACAAGAAGTGTTAGACATGAGGAGAATTGGTATAAAGTACATGGAAAAGAGAAATATCAAAACAAAATGGAAATCCTCAGGGAAGCAAAGAATTTAAAAGGGGGAAAATTTATATAGAAGAAGACTACTCAAAGGAGTTACAACAACAGAGGAAAGGATTGATAAAATACTTGAAATTAACAAGAGCGAAAGGTAATCTAATCAAAATCAGATATAACAAACTGATCATAAATGGTGTACTATACACTGCTGAACAACTCTAAACCGTAGAAATAAATGAGGCGGAAAGAGAAGAAGAGCTAAATGAAAAAAACATAAAAGAGGGAAATAACAAAATAATGGAAAACAACAACACGAATAAAAGAGTAGAAATACAAGGAAATGGAAATGAGCTAACCAAGAAAGGAAGAATGCTGAGCCAAAGGTCATCCGAAAATACAGAAGACGAGAAATTGAGACAAAGACTGCTAAAGATTACCAAAACAGGACATATCTAAAAAAAGTTGCAAAATTTAATAATAGCTGGAAACAGAAAACGAATGCAAAAGGATAACGAGAACAAAATTGATGATAAATTCAGTAAAAGGAGAGAGAAGGAAAGGGTAATAGAGAATAGAGAAAATAGTAGTAACGATTTAAATAACCAAGAAAAGACAACAGGTAATGGAACATAACACTGACAGAAAAAGAAATAACAGAAGAAATGCAAAAATTTGGTATACAGATAATGGGAATCAGCAAAGTTAAAAAGAAGGGAAAAGGCAACAAACAACTGCCAAATAAATACAGCCTCTTTTATTCAGGAGTGCAGGAGGGACAGAGGAGCAAGGAAGGGGTGGGTATAATTTTATCAGAAGAAATAAATAAAGGAATTAGTAAATATACACTAATAAATTCAAGAATAATAGAATTAAATGAGAAGGTTAATTAATATAATATATGTGCCAACAGAGGGAACACCAGAAGAAGAAATAACAGAGTTTTATTGTAATTTGCAGACGGTCCTAGATAAAATGGAGGACTGGAACGCAAGAATTGGAAATGATAAACTTAGTAATAAACAAAATGGTCAAAAAATGTTGGAATTCTGCCAGATAAATGAATTACTCATCGAAAACACGATATGGAGCCAGAACAAAGAAGACAAATATACGTTTATAGCCAAAGAAAGAAATGCTAGGAGCATTATAGATTACATAACATACACGGAAACTATACAAGGAGAGATAGAAAAAGTAAAGACAAAAATAGAAGCAGAATTGGGAACTCAGCACAGATTAGTCACAGCAGTAATAAAAAAAAATGGAAGTAGAGAGAGAAAAGACCCCTATACAAAATAAAACAAGAAGAAAATATGAAGAAGTATCAAACGGCAACCGATAAAGAATTTCAAAAAATAGAACGAGAAGAAGAATTAAACTAGAAGATAGACGAGATTTAAAGAAATAATATACAATAAGGCAGCTGAAATATGTGGAATGAGAAGATATAATAATAATATGAAGAAGACACATTAGGGAATGCGGAAGTTAGACAAGCAATTAAAGAAAAAAAAGAAACCTGGAAAAAATATTTAAACTTAAAATGAGAAAAGGAAAGAAGAAACTGTATAAGGAAAAAAATATAACTAAAATAATGGTTAGAGAAGCAAAAAAGAAAAACTGAGAAGATAGCAGACAATTATAAGAAGATGGAAAAATTAGAAGAAATATGGACAGAATAAATAGGAAAAATAAATCTCAAAATAAATGTAAAACAATGTACATAAATAAGAAAGACAATAGAGATAACATAATCTACATAAAAGAAGATTGGAGGAAGTTTCAACATACGAGTATTTAGGTAGCATGATAGCAGTAGATGGAAGAAGACATAAACAACAGAATAAAGAAAAATAATATATATTATAATGATAGGTTCTTCCGGGTTATGCCGTGGTCGTCGATTTGAACTTGACGTTTTGCTGCTCATGCTGTCAGCTTCTTCAAAACTTCTGAAGAAGCTGACAGCATGAGCAGTAAAACGTCAAGTTCAAATCGACGACCACGGCATAACCCGGAAGAACCTATCATTATGGACAACGGCCGTGAAAGCCTCCATTCGACCAATATATATTATGCCCTAAACAAAATTATCTTCAGGAAAAAGGAAGTTGACAATAATGTAAAGCTAAAGGTATATAACTCAGTGCTGTTACCAATATAACATGCGCTAGTGAATCATGGACACTTCAAAAGAAGCAGGAAGAAAAAATCATAGCAGCAGAAATGAAATTCCTACGAAAGATAGCTGGAAAAACAAAATGGGACAGAATACGGAATGAAGAAATAAGACGGGAAACAAATCAAGAAACAATTAACGACTAAAATAGAGAAAAAAAGCTGAATTGGTATGCTCATATGAATCTCAATACAATAGTCAAAAAAGTATATGAAGCAAGAAACACAGAGAGGAAAAGGAAGGGAAGAAGAAGGGGGAAGGCAGAATAGCAGAAATAAGGAGAAAAACGGGAAAAACATTAATACAGTCGAACGAGCTTGCCAGGGACCGAAAAGCGTAGAAGAAATGGCTTAACAACTAAGGGAAGATTAAATATCCGACGCTCATATTGAACATAAAGGATTTAGAAGAAGAAGATATCACTAACTGCCGATTCAATATAGTTTGCAATCAACTTTCAGATGAAGGTCTTGTTGAACCAGACAACCGCGGAAGGCACTAACCAAAAAAATAAAATCAATCTTATTAAAAGATTTACGAGATACAAAAGTCATTACTTACTCAAGATCGTAAAATACAAACACATGTTAGCATGTAAAGAACATTACTCTAGACACATTTTCTGTACATTTGAAATTTCACGAACCACATTCTGATACTATACGGACTTGACACACAAAAGTTCAACGAAAAAAGGAAAAAAGAAAAAAGTAAACAAAAAATCTGCAACAAGTGACATTGTTGATGAACCTACTGAAGATATGGATATTAACGATGAAGTTCTGTATTTGGAATCTGATTATGATGAATGAATATTAATATAACTGTCAATTATTATGTATACCAAGAACAGCAATTTTTTTATTTTGATTTATATTTGTGTTATTTTGTTTAATAAAGGAATTTTACTAAAATAATATTGTATATATTTATCCAAAATATAAATGTACATGCACAACGGTCTAAGTACAATTTAAAAAAAAAAAGCGGTTAACCTTTGTTTAAATAATATTTATTTTTCTATAGCACATGTTAAAGTGTGATTTTATCAACTCAAAACAAAAGGTCAAGTTTTACTTTAACAGCAAGGGTAGATAAAGTAGCACTTTAACATCAAGGATAGATAAGGTAATTTAATTTTCTAACTTTTGTTTAAATTAAACATGACAGCTTCGTATTATCGTAGCAACCCAATCTAGCTACTGACATTTTGAAATGTGATTGACTGCAATTATTTTCTTTTGAAATTGTTAAAGTTCTTGCTATAGAAAAAAATATTGTATTATACACGACGATAAAGTTATTTCTATCCACTCTTGAATCATTAACGTCTCGACTTCGTCTCGACGTTAAACGATTCGCTCGTAGATAAAATTTAACTTTATCGTATAATAAATTACTATTAATATACCCAAAACATTATCGTTGCTTCACTTATTAGAGTAACATAATGGGTTTGGCAATTTATAAATCCAGATTTAATTATTATGAAATAACTTGGAAGCCTAATATCTCTAAATGTTAATTTTGCACTGAGATCCTTGTGCTTATACAAATAACTTTTATTGAAAAGATTTTGCGATAGCACTATGACAAAAGATATTCAACCAACATTTATTCAATCCTCTTTTTTAAATGAATTACTTATTACTTACGCAAATTATGCAATAATGTCAAGAATACAAATTTGTGAGAGAATCTTCTCGTCAAAAATGGTAAGAGCTACTTTCCGATAAAATGAAAAATACGGTTGTTATTCACGAAAAACAAGATGTCGGAAAAGCAGCAAGGAGTTAGCGGTTTTAAGCTTTTCATGGGGTGCACTAACATAATTTTTTTTTCTTATTGAGTGAATTGCAAGTATACTGGACTTGTAAGATTTGATCATTATAGGGACGGTGTGTTCGGCAGTTACAAGTCACTTCTTTGAATGACTCAACATTGCCGATGTCTTTTTCTTAGTTTAAGTCTGTGGGACAAGTTAATTGATTATAATTTACAGTCTTAAAATTTTCCCAGTCAACAGGACCATTAATCAACTTTGGAAGCCGGGCTAGAGGTGATTACAAGACGAACAGATTTATAAATGCTCAAGCTAATTGTTTAAAAAAACAAAGTAGCACTACTCTTGTTAAAATGATACTTATTGTTTGCAGTATTGGAATTCTCTCGTGTCTTACATTAAACTCAACAAACCTGCCTTAGGGTTTCATAATTGATCAACTTCGTCTAAGCTTTTAATCAGGTAAATGCGTTGATTATTTTTTGACCTTATATGCTACATTGTAACATTGCACAATAATAAATATACATCGACATTTTAGTACAGCAGAACATTTTTCATTTATTAGTACAAAAATTTGTGCATTTGTATATTTTTATACGCACCTTATCAAATAGGAACTCCAGCTTAGTGTCCGCCGGACGGCCACTGATGCAGCTTATACTCTCCTTGCTTTTTCTTATTTCCAGGGACTGTTCATCAATGTACGCAATGCTACACTGCAGTTTGAGATCCTCGTCAGCCAGGCTGGGTCTCACCCTGCAAAATACCCGGATGGTGCCTTTTAAATCCTGGATGTGGTTATGCATTACTCGGCGGGCCTCCTCCTGATTGTACAGCGCCGATTTATATTCATGGAGAGTGGTTGTGAGTTCTTCTATGGTGTTGTGGGCCGATTTTAACTCGGACTCTAAGTAGGCTTTGTTGCGCTCCAGAGATTCTGCATGGTAATTCATTTGATCTCT
This sequence comes from Agriotes lineatus, assembly GCA_940337035.1. Classification (NCBI taxonomy): domain Eukaryota; kingdom Metazoa; phylum Arthropoda; class Insecta; order Coleoptera; family Elateridae; genus Agriotes; species Agriotes lineatus. The sequence goes on along the minus strand of OW679197.1, from coordinate 32,664,256 downwards.
TTCTTGTTGCAGGGAGGAGTACATATCGATTAGGCTGTCATGCTCCTGTAATTAATGTAAAATAGTTAATCAAACAAAAAGTAAGGGTTTTAGTTACAATACGCTACAATTGCAGGCCAAATAAGGGTTGCAATAGAATTAAATGAAAGGGGGCGAATATACACAATCAGATTCACAAAACGATCTACTTAGGGCTACGTTCTCGCTTGCAAGAAATATTTTCGACGGCTTACTTTCAAGCACACGGCATTAATGTTAAATGCAAGCTACTATTACCTTTTTTAACGATGCGCGTTCCCCTTCCAAGGTTGAAACTTTGCCACACAATTCCTGTATTACTCCCAAGTTGTGAGAGTTTTGATGATCCAAATCTGTATACTGCTCCCGCAGCTGTGCATGCTCTTGTTGCAAGTCTGCAAATTTCTTCTGCTGCTGCTCAAAGTCCGCCATTTGCTGTTTCATGGTTTTGCATGACTCTAATAAAGTGGTGTGTTTTTCATTGAGTAGGTTATACCGCGCTTTATAGTCATACGGCGCTGGTTTGGCCACTTTGGGCTTAGCTGGAGCCTCTGCTGGAGCAGCTGCGCGTTTTACTGGCACAGTTTTCAAAGACTGTTTAATGGGGGGCCTTCTCGTATCTGCACACAAATTTGCCGCAGACTTTGCAGTTGCCACCGGCTTTGATTGTGCTAGTGTATATAATCTCTTGGAATTGGGCTCTGCTTTGTGAGCCCCCCGCAAGTCTGAATATGATTTTGATCTCCTTGTCAACGGTGGCCTGGCTGGTCTTGTGAGAGCCATGTCGTCACGTTGCCCATTTAGCTCTCGCAGCTGTAGCACCTTTGGGGCTATCTTCGCTTGACTTGCACATGCTGTAGCAGTTGTTGGAGCTTTAAGTTGTGGCATCCTTGAGGTTATCTTTACTTGACCTGCACATGCTGTAGTAGGTATTGGAGCTTTTAAACGAGATTGCATTGGAATTTTCGATTTGTCCATAGCTTGTTAGGTCTATAAAAATGTAATCAGCATTACACACCTGTTACCTGTATGATAAGAGCATTGTAATAACGTATTTGTTCGAGCTGATGACTTTCTTTACGCAAATGCATTATATTTATTACTTCTATAATCTCAATAATTAATGGTAATACTTACGCAGAGGAATTTCCAATTTGTTAATTGGCACTCCTAGGCAGTTTCATAAGTTTTAGAAGTTAAAACGTCCACTTCGTTCTTATAAATAAAACATATAAATCGGTTAAATTTTAAAAACCTTCAGTGGATTCGTTAATGAACAACAAATTATGCACATTTGGGGCTGTGGTCGCATTAGTAAGCACACGAACAGAGAACAATATCTACACATCCACACGAACGAGAACGTTGACATAAAATGTCGTTATATCTTCTAAATTTTAAACAAAAACCGCCGCTTACATCCTATTGGCTATGGTAGAATTACTCTTTGAATGTGATTGGTTGACCTTATTTCCTTCTAATTTATATGACCCGCAGCGACGATTTCTATTTCCAGTGTTATTTATTAACAAATAAAAATAATCTGTTGGCAAAAAGTGGTCTCAGCAATTTTTACAAAGAAGAATTTGTCGCTTCTGTAATTTTAATTGTAGTAATGATCATACGGCTGGTAAAATCTCTATACTTTAAAATAGTACTCCAAAAAGCGTCGTCGAGGTATATTTGAATCTGTAACAGATGCTTCTTTGGTTGCATTCAATGAATCAAGGTTTAAAATAAATGTAACATTGGGCGCATTCAAAAGACACAACAGTTGGCATATATTTGAGTTCGCTCGATGCCACAGAGCGGGATGGGAATGCCTGGCTCTGATTGGCCCACGGTCTCGCCAACTTCGTGTCCTTCTTGAATGACGTCTGAACGGGTGATTCGTATTAGTTTTAATTTTATTGTATTATTTTAATTATTAGTATAGGTATATTTTTTGACTTGCGTAAGTGCACTTGTTGAATATTAGCACCAATAAATATCTACCCATCTATCTATCTAGACGAACAATCAAGATTTACCCTGTTTTGGAGTTAAAAAATGCCTATTTTCATTCTATTCAGAAATTACTTAAGGTGAATTGTATGAATATAACTACTTATTTGTTATTTTGAATTTCGTCGTCTTTTAAACTTTTAATACTTGTTGTAGTTGCCGCTTATATTTTCTTGCAAAGCTTCTGCAGTTTGTGTTTTGTACTTCAAAAGATTTATGAAAATTTATTTTTGGTATAAACTATGTCAATCGACGCATTTTGGTTTCAATTTTATTATGTTCATATTATTTTTGGAATGTTAATCAATTTTAAGTTGCAATGAGGTGTTGACAGTATCAGAGCTATTCCGGGTGTAAATAAAAACAAGTATTACATCTATTGAACAATCATTTTACTTATTACTTATGTATCAGTATCTGTGGATCTAGTACACTACAGTAAGGTACGCGGACCAATCAGAGCCCGGCATTCCTGGCCCGCGCTGTGGCATCGAGCGTACTCAAATGTTGTACAACTGTTGAGTGAAATTTCCCTGAATGCGATCGCTCACTTAACCGTTCAGTCGTAGCGGTCGCCATTTTATGTAGCGCATTTCAAAACAGCCCACTGATCAGAAACCGCTCAGTAAAATGGATGTGTTTACCGCGCAAAACAAATTTAAATAAAGATTATTAGGTAATTATTGTTAGATAGTATCTACATAATTACCTACTTTCCTACTACACTAATTACTCGTTAATTTATCTTAATAATCTCATCAAATAATGTTTACTCCTTCATTTGAACAAAATATAAAGATATTACACTTTAATTTGTTATTGATAATATCATCGCTCATAATAGATTGGTTTATTTCGAAATTCGAATAAAAATGTAAATACAGTGTGTCTAAAAAAGAACTACATCTAGTGTGCTTTGAATTTCCCATACAAACGTACGCGCTACTGTTAGCTAGCAATAGACCTAGTGGACGGAAGAATAACATAACCTCAACAAGAGTCTTTATTGACAAAATTTACTTGTGGTTTTCGTTTACTTTTAAATTAAGATATGTGCGCATTTTAACGCATTATTCAACAGCATGAATATCTTAAGAAGTAAGACAACCCTCATTAAAAATGATTAATCCTCATTGTTTTCCAGAAAATAAAAAATATTTCTCAAATGCAGAATTTAAAAGTAATGGAAGGAATATAACTTAATAAACTAAAGGTAGTCCTTAGAAAAGGGTTAATTATTAACTACAACAAGTGCTCGAAGTGTCCACCATTTTGCTGAATACACAATGCTACTCGACGTTTCATGTTGTCAAAAATGTGGTGCAACATTGCAGGTGTTATATCGTTGCATTTAATTCTAATGCACTCCATCAGCTCTTCCAAGTGATTAATCCTCATTTTTAAGATGTCCAAAGATGCAGTAATCTAACGGAGTAAGGTCAGGTGAATTTGCTGCCCAAACCCCTCGACTAACTACTCGATTGGGAAAAAACTGCTCGAGAAATTCTAAATTTTCTTTTGTCGTATGCGCAGTGTCCTGCTGAAAGTAACCACCATTAAATTCATCGGGGTGCAGTTGATCCAAAAAGGGCACTAATAGCTGTTCTCGATAACGTTGACCATTTATGGTGTTATGAAAAAATATTGGTTCTATGATCCTACGACGTGACACAGCTAACCATATTCCAACTTTAACAGGATGTAAAGGAGCTTCAACATAGTTATGTAGATTATCGACTGACCACATTCTGTAGTTCTGTTTATTTACAAATCCACTTAAATGGAACCACGCCTCGTCACTAAAAAAACTTATATCAAGAACATCGTTGTTGTTTAAATTTTCTTGGAAAAAGTTGCAGTAATGTATTCGACTAGCATGGTCCCTTTGTCGAATTTCATGTACAACAGACACATTATATGGATGCATGTGCAGTCGCTTCTTCAAAATGTTGTGAACAGTACTTCTAGGGACATCTGTCTGAGCTGAAATACGACGCACTGACATTTTTGGGTTTTCTACGACAAGAGCTTCGACATTTTCAATAATGTCTGGTTCAGTGGCTGGCCTTCCGGTAGACTTGCCTTTTTCTACACTTCCTGTCGCCCGAAATTTTTCAACAACGCAACGAATGTGGTGCAGCAAAACAGTTTCTTCGACAATTCTGTTAGGAAACTGCAGTCGAAACTGCTTCTTACAAGTCGCATAGGAATATTGCCATTCCCCATTTATTAACTGTCCTGATCGAAAATATGCCTCTTGCACTGTGTACAGGGTGGCCAGATAAGATTGCAAAGTGCTGTATCTCGGAAACTATTTGTCGTAACGACTTTCGGTAAAAAAAATTATGACCAAAGTGGCCAAAAGAAGACCGTGGAAAATATTTTCAGATTTCCAAGATGGTCGTCAGGGGGCGTAACCGCCATCTCAAACCTTTAAAGTGATTTTTCACTGAAATCCACCTAGTAAATGTTACCAAAAAATATATGGTTTCTAAAGCTAAGCTTTACTCGAGTAATTTTTGTTTAACACTTTTTGATGTATCTATTAAAATAAAGTGGTGGGGGTTAATCAATGTTTTTTTAAATAAACAGCTGTAACTCCTAAACCACTGAACGGATTTTAACAAACTTGATCTCGTTGGAAAAAGCATTTATTTTTCCATAAAACCCATCTTACCTGTGATATGTCTAATTCTTAGTGATGCCGCTAGAGCTCGTTTTTTTTATATAATAACAGAAAATTGCAAAATTCTCTAAAAAATTAAATGCAATAATATGACTTTTTTTTCATAAAAATGTAGTGAAATGATACCTAAATAGGCTAGTAAAAATCGTATCTCGATATCTTATTCGTAGCCTGAAATATCGAAGACAGAAAATTTAGTTATCATCTAATTTTAAAAAGACGCTATTACACCGGTATTTATTGTGATTTATTTGTCTTTTTTCAAGATTCAATGATAAAATTTCATAATTTAATAATTTTTAAATAATAAAAGTATTTTTAGTTCAAACAATTAAAAAAAACGTGTAGAGGCATAATATAGTAATAAAAAAATATTCGACTTAGCAGCTAATATTCTAGAAATCGCGCCTGCTTGTTCTCAAATCAACATTTGAGAAAAATAATTAATATACAGGGTGTTGTTTGAATCGATTTTAAAAATGGCCAAGAGTAAACTACCTTTCTTAGAAAAGAAAAAAAAGTATTAAGATAAATTGTTTAGAATTAATAGTGACGGCAGACAAACTTTCAGACAAATCGGCCTATTTTGATTTTTTAAAAATATTTTTTGGATTTTTATACCAACATACTTTTTATCGTGGTTGTAAGAGGCACGAGGCACTCTAACTGGTTCATGAACTAAGATGTCAAAAAAATAATGGAGTGCCTCTTATAGCTACGATGGTAAAAAATTCAAAAACGTAAAAAAAAGTAGGCCGATTTGTTTGAAAATTTGAGAGTCTACCATCACCCTTAATTCTAACCTGCTAACCTCGAATTTGATGAAACTGACAACTCGTATGTCAGTTTTACCAACCTTGTTTTTCAATATATCATTAAATCTTGGTAGCAATGAAAAAATAATCCAAAATTTTTCGCTGTTTGCTCTACTCGTATTATACAGGTACACTAACTAGAATTAGAGACCCTGTATTTACTTTTTATACAGAGTCTCTAAATAGAATTGAACATTAGCGCCGTTTTGCGACCTGGAAGTTTATTTTAGCGGAAAATTCAAAAATCATTTCTGGCAATATTTTACTATATTGTATCATAAAATTTGATAAACCTAACATGAGGTAATCAGTGATAACCATAAAAATCCATAAATCATTATTGGTCCATGCTGGTTTACAAGATCGTATTTACATGGCAGCTTTGGTTTGCACTATCTTGGGTATTGATATTTACAATTTGTGGCCAAAGTATAATTACTCGGCGCTATTTTAGGCTAAAAGTCGACAAAAGAAGAAAATACGACATAATATAATAATTGATCTATTGCCCAACAACAAAGTCTCCATTTATAAGACACTTCACAAAAACGAAAATAATTACATAATTTGGCACACAAGTACAATTAGGTACCTATCTATAAATATACAAATGTAGGCATAACAATTGCTTGATTTCGTATTTAAACATATACAAACCTATATTTGTTGATAGTAACAATTTAATGTAAATTTTTTCAATATCTGTTCGCAATAGATATTTATGCATTAAGGAGATATGAATAGGTTTTTCCCTGAGGTTGACATGGTCCGAATGTAAAAAACATGAACATCTCCCGTGGTGCATACAATATTTTATCTACTCCAGTGGGATAAGTAACGCATTACGTCACTCATTTGACACTATTTCAGTTAGGTAATGAAGCTCATTACACCACTCAGTTATGTAATGGTTTCATTGCGCAACTGAGTTGTGTAATGACTTCATTACGTAACTGAAATAGTGTCAAATGAATGACATAATGACATTTATCTACTCCAGTGGGATAAGTAGCGCATTACGTCACTCATTTGACACTATTTCAGTTAGGTAATGAAGCTCATTACACCACTCAGTTATGTAATGGTTTCATTACGCAACTGAGTTGTGTAATGACTTCATTACGTAACTGAAATAGTGTCAAATGAATGACATAATGACATTTGCCTACTAAAATATTTTTGAAAATGACAGATCTGACATTTCTCTTAATGCACTTTTGCTCAATTTTAGGCAGTCGTAGATAAAATTTTGTACAATACATGTGTGATAATGCATCATTAATATACTTGTGTGCTTACATAACTCGTGCTACGCACTCGTTTGTAACTTACACACACGTATATTAATGATGCTGTTATCCCACTTGTATAGTAAATAACTATTATTTACTAGCATATTAGTAAAATTGTATGAAATTTCAAAATGTCATAATGACATTTAAAATTAGAATATGTAAGTAACATCAAGGATTGCCTCATTGTACGGTTGCTAAGACGTTATTTGTAGTTGCATAGTTACCATGAGTTTGAGGGAGAAATAATTTGACAAGTCCTTTGGGAGTTATGAGTAGCTTTTCATATTTTGTTTCTATGACGAAAATGTTGCTAGTAAATAAAATGAATTTTTTCTACGATCGTATCAAAATGACAACTTTTTGCACAGTTTCTAGTGTCAGAAGTGACTTTTGTAGCACTCTTAATATTAGCGCCTGAATTACGTCTTTTTGCACGTTGCCATTGGTGGCGTGTCTAAATACTGTATTAAAACACGCTTTGCCGAAAATTTGAATGTCAACATAACCTAAAAAGTCTAACACAATGTGACGGAAAAAGTGTCACCGAACTTAGTTTTTATATTTCTGTTACGATCGTAGAAAAAATAGCGTATGATACACGTGTATAAGTGCCATTAAAGCACTAGTGACGTTAAAAGCAGTCCGTTTTGAGTTTTGCTTTTAAACTCGTCGCATGTGCTTTAAAGTCGTACGTATACACTAGTATCATAATATACTATTTTCTACGATCGTGTCAAAATGATAACTTTTTTCACAGTTTCTAGTGTCAAAAGTGACTTTTGTAGCACTCTTATTATTAGCGTCCGAATTACGTCTTTTCTGCACGTTGCCATTGGTGGCGTGTTTAAATACTATATTAAAACACGCCTTGCCGACAATTTGAATGTCAACATAACCTAAAAAGTCTAACATAATGTGAGTGACGGAAAAAGTGTCACTGAACTAAGTTTTTATATTTATGTTATGATCGTAGAAAAAATAGCGTATGATACATGTGTATAAGTGCCATTAAAGCACTAGTGACGTTAAAAGCGCTCCGCTTTGCGTCGTACTCTATACACTAGTATCATAATATACTATTTTCTACAATCGTGTCAAAACAACAACTTTTTGCAAAGTTTCTAGTGTCAAAAGTGACTTTTGTTGCACTCTTAAAATTAGCGCCCTATTACGTCTTTTTTGCACGTTGCCATTGGTGGCGTGTTTTAATACTATATTAAAACACGCCTTGCCGATAATTTTATGCCAACATAACCTAAAAACTCTAACACAATGTGACGGAAAAAGTGTCACCGAACTAAGTTTTTATATTTCTGTTACGATCGTAGAAAAAATAGCGTATGATACACGTGTATAATTGCTATTAAATCACTAGCGACCTTAAAAGCACTCCGCTTTGCGTCGTGCTCTTAAACTCGTCGCACGTGCTTTAAAAGCGTACGTATACACTAGTATCATAATATACTATTATTACCAGTCAAAAAAATCTGGTGTGATACACGCACACAACTTCCTTTTACAGTGATCATATAATTTTTAGCAAAAATTTGATTTTAAAGTTTTAAGCATTTGCCAAAATTTTTCAAAAATTACAAATTCTGCAAAAACGGTACAAAATAGAGAGTTAGTTGAAGAGACACATTTTCTCTAGAATTTTAAGCTGAATTCAAAAATGTAATAATATACCGGGTGTTAAATTTAAAATAGGAGTTAATTTAAAAATAAAAAAAAAACAAAAGAAACCCATTTTAGAAGTATTCAACTGGAAAATTATCTACCTCATATCAATACACATTCAAAATGTAGTAAAAATATGTTTGAAAAAAATCGTTAGAGCCGTTTTTGAAAATATCGAAAAAAACTGAAAAATCACAAGAGCAAAAACACCTACTTCCGGTTATGCGATTTTCTTTAAAAGCTTGCTGTCGCATCTACATAGTACACAAAACTTATATATGAAGTTTCAACGCCATACCTCTTTTAGTTTTGAGATTTTCTGTTCACAGGCACATAGACAGACATACCAATGAAAAAAAATGGTTTTTGGGTTCAGGGGACTCTAAAATGTGAAGATCTGTTGAAAACTCAATTTCGAATTTTTGGGGTGAATCAAATACTTCCTTTATCCTAAAAGGAAGTAAAAAGTTGTTAATTTCATATGTATTAAAAACTAGGTGGGTAGGAAGTAATAAAAAGGATTTTTAAAGTGTCAATTAAACAGCAGCAGTTAATTGAACAACATTAGATAAATAGTGTCAGCTAATATTAAACATTGCCCTCAAGCAGATATAGTGTTTTATAAATTAAAATTATAAATATTTTGAGACATCTAAAAGTGACAAGATCAGTCAACGAAGTAGAAGCAGTAATTTTCCAGCAAGAGTTATCAATAGCTTGGAATATTTTATATGATAGGTAAAACAACAGTCGAACTGTAATCATTAATCATGTTAAAGCTTTATTCAATCTGGAACCAATTTATAAAGAGTCCGCGATAAAATTACAAAATTTAATTGATTAAATATTCAAAACATTTACGATCGCTGGAAAAACTAAATGAACCAGTAGATCAGTGGGATACTTTAGTAAATCATATTGTTGGAAAGTTGGATGCAGTTTCATTACGCGAGTGGAAGAATTCAGAAGTAACATTGACAAGCTGACTTTAAAAACTTTAACCAATTTTTAAGAGGGCGTGCACGTGCATATCTACTTGAAATTATTTCTAATCAGTTCACCAATCAAAATTTAACAAATAAGCCAAAAAACAATTTTAGACCAAAACAAACATTTAAAGATAGTTTTTCAAAATCAACATGCAAGAAACGGGTTGAATACAAATATTAAATAGTATCTACTACAAGAAGAATCATTCTATTTAAAATTGTCTAGATTACGTAAAGCTGTTAGCGAAAGAATAGATTTTGCAAAGAGTACAAAGTTATGTCTAAACTGTTTAAAATTGGGCCACTATAATCGCCAATGTAACTTTGAGCCCTATCGCACACGTCAAAGCACAGATTTATAATACTGACCAAACGCAGTCTGAATAGGAACGACAGCTCTTTGACCTCGCTGTCTAATTTTCCCAAAGAAATTTTGAAGAGGATCTTGGATTGAAATATTTAAACCCTTTTTCCTTTAACGTCCTTCTCAGTACTAGTAGGCAATTCAAAGTCAGAATCCAGTTCTTAAAAGTTGATGGGGTAGAAAATTTGCCATCGGTAGATCGGTACCCAGGCATATCATGCTTTTCAAGATTTCAATACTATTTTGCCAAAAGTCGCAGCATACAGTTTTCTCCACGTCTACGCAAGTTTTTAGAATTTTGCCATGCCTGTGAATCGCTCATAGCCATTGACACTGTCAAACAGGCTATCAACAAATTTATAAAACTCTGCAGTTTCGATAGCTCTTGATTCCATTTTTGTATCATCAGATACAGTATAAGCCGCAAAAAAGGAAGCAATCAAAAAATTCACTGAAGTTTTTATTATTGTACTCACAGGTGGTTGCCATCAAATTAATAGTCGATGATACTGTATGGCTGAAAACCTGAGCAGCCGCTAAAACCTTCAGTTTTTTAATCTAAAAACGTTTAAGTTAAAAAGTTATCAAACAAGAAATTATTGTTACCCCTCTAATGGTTTTTATGAGCTGTGTAGCTTTAACAGCACCCACAGACAACAAAGAAAATAGATACCTCACTCTCTTACTCAGAAGCAGGGTATAGAGTCCCTGTATATAATAAAATAATATTATACAGGGACTCTACATGGGTATACAGTAACTCTATACAAGACAGTGTGGCCATACGATTGATAGCCGCCATTTTCAGGCAAATTTGAGCGTAGAGATATACAGTGCCTTTAGGAATAATCGAACGTTTTTGAGTGGTCATTATTTTGGCGCTAGTTACTTAACTAGTTGATGTTAGCTACACATACAGTGTTATGTTTGGAAATTGACATTTTCCATTGGCGTTCGTTCGTGGTGCTTTAAGGTGTTGCATGAAGTTTACAACCGGTTTCAGTTATGGTAGTTTACAATACAGCTAAATGCCGTCTTCCTGTTCCTGTCTCCAAACCTCCCTGTCCTGTGCTTGGCCTTCTTCCAGGTTCCTCTCCTCCATGGCTCTCCGAATACCCTCATCCACGGTTTGCGTGGTCTACCTCTTTTTTTCTTACCCGGCGGCGACCATTTAAAGATCTTCATAGGCCACGTCGTCTTCTCCATTCTCATCAGATGACCAAATCAGTTTAACGCTTTCCGTTCAATCCTATCCACAACTGATTCTGGTGCCTCCATTCTGCGTCTTATGTTTTTGTTCGTCACTCTATCTCGTTTCGAGACCTTTGCGCTTGTTCGTCGATTTGAACTGTGTTTAATCTTCGTTTCATTTCCGTGCTACAGTCCATACCTCACTGCCATAGCATAGCACCGACTCTACCATTACTTCACCTATCCTTTTTTGGTTTTTGTTAGAGATAGTATTGTCCCATCAAACTGATTTCAAGCATCCCACTATCTCTTACTTTGTACAATTCGAGTTCTGATCTCTCCTATTCCCAAACCTTTTTCATCGATTGTATTGTAGCAACGAGGTATTTAACCTTTCTACTTGTCTGACTGCGATATTTACATTTATTAAGACTTCATATTGTGCTTCCGAGTTGATTACTAAATACTCCGTTTTCTCTAAACTTATGCTAAAGTCCCAATTATCGTAGCACAGATGTAATCTCTTTATCATACGTTCCAAGTCGAACGCATCTTGTGTATTACAACAATAGCACAATTCTAAATTGTCACATTTAAATACTGTGCAGAATATTAGTTTTTCAGGGCAATAGACGATAAAATTTCACCGCTTGCGACGCTAATGAATAATTTGACACTGACAATTTACAATTGTCAGATTTGAAAGGTTTTATTTTCTTCCATAACTATATGAACAGGTTCTGCCAACTTCTTTGAGAACAACTTAGAAGTAACTAAATAGTTTGCCTGTTAATGGCGGATATTCGCGTCGACCATAGCGGCGAAGACATCCCAATGGCCACACTGTCTTGTATATAGCCACTGTACATGGGTACAGAGTCAGTAGATATAAGAGAGTACCGCCATTCTTTGATTCGTGAAAATGCCGTCATCGCCGCCATTTTTGTTCCCATCAGCAATAACTGATTGAGTTATGTCTAAAATTTTACTTGGACTTGGCAAGACTGTAAGTCTATGTCTATGTTCTTAGATTGCGAAATTAAGTCATTAATTAATTTATATCATTTACCATTTTGTTATCACTCATATTTTATTTTCTTTGTTATTTTTTGTTCGGCTTATAAACGGAGACTGCTATATGTTAATGATTATGTTTATGTAGTGGTAAATTGTTATAGGGTGTCCGTCTTTGATGTACACCTGTTATTTACCCAAAATAAAATAAAATAAAAAAATTAAAAAAATAATATAAAAAAAATAAAATTGGAGGTTAGCAGGTTATGTTTTGCGTCAATCTGTGTCAAATAACAAACAAAACTTAACCTGCTAACCTCGAATTTGGCATAGACTTACAGTCTTGCCAATTTTAAGTAAAATTTCGGATTGCCAATAAATGTCACGTTGACGGAATTGTGTTACTAACCTCAAAGTAAAGCATATGACAGAGGAACAAACATGGGGGACGTGGCGGGTACTCTCCTATATCTACTGATTCTGCATGGGTACGAATTTGTGCGGCACCTGTAGTCCCTGAGAAGTTCTACAGCAAAACAAAATACCAAACTTTATAAATCACTGTAATTTTGTCGCTACACTACGCGAAACTTGGCGGGCAATTTAAATTCAAATTTGTGTAATATTTCCTTATACTAGTGAAACTGCTTATGAATATTTTCACATATGATCTCATAAGAGCATTAATTCTTTCCGGAAATTTTTTTGAGTGCGTTCCAACAACGTCGTATTAATTTGCCTGAGCGGGACGCGAGGGCAAATTAGGACGTTGTTGAATGCACGAAAAATAATTTCCTGATATGAATTAATGCTCGAATGCAGATTCGGTAAGAAAATCGTAACGACACAAACCCTAAAAAGAAGTAATGTCTAGCTACAAAAAATTTCCAAGAAATTTTGTTGTTGTCTTGGATACGGCTGGTGAACTAATTTTTCTATTGGTCATTAATGAGTGTCGTACGATTTTCATTTGAATTTTGATTTATTTGCATTTTTATTGACAAAATTAAGCAACTACCGGGTGACTATAAATGATTGAATTTTTTTCTTAGGTTGGCACTGTTTATGTTGGTGGCACTGTAAGTCTATTTCAAATTAAATGTTCGCAGGTTAGGTTTTGCGTCATTCGATGTCAAAACTGACGCAAAACCTAACCTGCTAACCTCGCATTTGACATAGACTTACAGTTCCACCAACATAAACAGTGCCAACCTAATAAAAAAAATTTCAATCATTTATAGTCACTCGGTACAAGTATATTATGATGATTTGGCAGAACCTGCAAACAAATTTAAATTCAAATTATAGTGAAGTTTCATAGCAATTCCATCAGCATTTTATATTGAAAACACACGTCTGTGAGAAACTACAGGGCAAACATATTTACAATACAGTTTTTTCAAGAATGTTTAGTGTTAAAAATCCTTGCTGTGTTTATAACCTTGTTCATCTAATGGGAATACTTATTTAATAAATAAAATTAACTGGCCCTGGTTAGTACTTTTATTAATATCTAGTCTACCTAAACATTTTAAAATTGCGATTGGCATACACTTAATACTTAATTTCTAGACATTTGCATTGCATTTAAATACAATGAAGTAAATACTATAAGTAACTCATTTAAATCTTATACGAATTTTTTTGGATAAAATCACAATAAATATTTTATTGCAAGATTGTACAGTAAATTTTATAGCATTGTACTTCAATGTAGTAACCCACTGAATGTTTAAATCGACAATTCGATGTATACTAGAAGAAAGTCCAGTAAGTTACTTTTTCTCAATAATACGTATCTTTCAGGATTTTTCTCTCAATGATCACACTTGGAAATATGTCGATGTATACCGGTGTCCGTTCTCAAAGTCGAACATAGGCGATTAACATTGTATTGAACGTTTTTGCCGATTCCTGCTCGCCAATTCAAATTACAGGGAAGGTAATGGTATCAATGAAAAGATAAAATTATTACGCATCAAATGATACCAATAATAATATTCAAGATGCTATCTTTATTTTAAAATACTAATTTAAAATTGGGAATTTTTAAATATGCCATGCCTTGCCTTTCAAGTTCCATAGCATTTGTCAAAAAAATTGATAATTAGTTGGCGTAAACCAGGTATTTCTGTCAACGTCTGTTAAAATTGTCTCCAGAAAAATTAATTATTTCAATGAAGAACGACTGAATGCAATAATGTTAATTGCCTATGTTCGACTTGAGAATGGACACCCGGTATAAAATATTAATATGATTTTTTAGCTGTAAAATCACGAGTGCTCAACTCTGTTGGAAAGATTATCATTTTATAAGCAATTGGTTACTTAAATTAAACAAAAGAAATTGACGAAAAGACATGAACGCTTAACGTGAGGGTTCTTTTCCTAAGAGTTTAACCAAGTTTAATTGCTTTCTAGTTTCTAGCAATCATAGCGAATAAAAAAATAAAATCTGGCTAGACAAGAGTTTTGCACGAACGATATTTGATTTAAGAATTAACTGAGTAAATTATAGAGAAACGTCAATACGTGAAATTTTACATTTGTCAAAATGCCAAAGCATCGTGGTTTTCTTTTCGGTGTAAGAATTCTGTTATAACTTGTGATAGTTCTACAATTAATTAGATTACTTATCTTTGAAAATATTTAGTTAATTATTTTTCAATATAACTTAATTTTTTAATTTTTTTACATCAGCATGAAGAAGAAAGCCATGAAATGATTTATTTTACCAAAACAAAGCGTGGTAAGTAAATCTGAAACTAGCTTCGTTCAAAAAAATTACTTAAATCTAGCTAAAATTATATACAAATACTAAATTAATCTGAAGTCTGCTCTCTACGTTACGCCGTTTAAAATATTTAACAAGGACTAAAGTTTTAAGAGGATCTTGGCTTTACTTTACTTCTTGTAAATTTTGCTTTGTAATATACGATTAATCTTATTTATATATCTAAATAAAACTATATATATACTAAATTTAACAAACTTATGACAAATATCTATATCCCTTACCGCTTTGTTTATACAAGATAAAGCAAATATTTTGTCATCTAAGTAAATCTTCTACTTCTAGGTTTATGATTCTGTGTACGTTGTTGGAACAAGAAGGATAGTTTTGCTCTTACGAAGTAACTGCATTTGCTTCCTCATTAATAATTCTTGGCTGCATTTTAGCAGCTGCCTTTTTCAGCTTCATCACCTCTTTGCGTAGCATCCCCTCATTAGGTGTTAATGAAGTCCGACTAGCTTGTAGTGTTTTGACAATTACTGGTAGTCTTTTCTCTTGGCTATTAGTAAACCTAAAACAATATCGACAAACCATTAAAAACATAAAAACAACTTATATTTTTGTTGTAAGTGTAGGTATGCCAGAAAAATGCTAAACAGTTTGTAGAAATGCTCAAAGAATTTTGGAAATTTAAAACTGCTCCTTCGTGGAAGAAAATACAAATTTGAAAGATTTTTTTGGCATATTATAGCCCTCTCAGCTCCAGTTAATATGTTCACTGTTTACTATTGCCAAATATGCCTATCTTGTTTTCCTCATAATCCGTAATGCTTCAAAGTGAGATAGATACAGTTACACTAAGAGCTATTTTGTAAAATACACGTTTTTCTAGTTGATTATATATTTTAGAGACCTGGCTAGATTTGGTATGAATTTTAGTGGGTTTTCCACATTTTCTATATAATATTTTCGATAGATTTATCAATAAAAATTATAAAATATTGTAAGCAAATAAGTAAAAAGCTAATAGCGATGGTACAGAGAATGCAAAATTAACAAAACTAAGATACTCAACACTAAATCTCCATAAACAAAAGGATTATTAGGTACCTCAGGTAATTTTCTGAAAATCTAGAAATTAATAATGGGAACATTTTTCTAAACAGTGTTATATACATCGCCGTTCTTTTGCAGTGGATCACTTAAATGTTAACCACAAACAATATATTTCGAAATACTATAATACCTAGTGTTGATCATAAAACAATAATTGTAGCCCTACTAAGCGTGCCATCACTAACATGTGCTCAATAACTGGCTTAAAATTGATATCAGAGGTTGTAAAAGCAGTAGGTGTGCATTTGGAGCATATTTAGCCATATAAAGCTGGGAATATTAATTTCACTGCATCCAAAAAATTCAAATTCAATTATTTAGTTTTGAGAAGCGTTAAAACCTCTGAAAAGCACGTTTTTCAGTTATTATTAACTACTGAAAATATTTTCGAATTATTATAATACCTAGTGTCCATTAAAATATAATAATTATAGCCCTGCTAAGCGTGCCATCATTAACAGGTGCTCAATAACTAGCTTATAATTAATTACAGAAGTTGTAAACACTGTAGAAATGCATTTGGGGCTTATTTAGCCATATAAAGCTGCTATATTAAATTTTTCTGCATCCAAAAAATTCAAATTTAATTGTTTAGTATTGAGGACCGTAAAAGCGTTTGAAAAGCAAGTTTTTAGTTAATATTAACTACAGGAAAACATTTTTCGAATTACTATAATACCTAGTGTCGATCAAATATAATAATTGTAGCCCTACTAAGCGTGCACTTCTGGTGTGTTTTACGTAAACTAGAATTGTAAAATAAATATCTTTATGCTTCTCGTAGGAATTGCATGCTGCGTTTGCATTAAAGTAGCGTATAATAAGTACAGTTGCGACTCAAGCGGACTGTTAATTGCATTTTATTATATTTTATCCGTATTCCTGGCACCAATCTGTGACAATATGAACGATTTACTACAGCTGGTTGCTGAAATAGAACTCTGCGATTTTTATCGAGTGTGTATTTTTCAGATTATGCACTTGCGATTAGTCACAAAGAAGCATAAAGCTTTATGTGCACTTCTGGTGTGTTTTACGTGTACTAGAATTGCAAAACAAATATCTTTATGACTCTCTTAGGAATTGCATGCTGAGTTTGCATTAACGTAGCGTATAATAAATAGAGTTGCAACTTCAGCACAATTTTAATTGCATTTTATATATTTTATCCGTATTCCTGGCACCAATCTGTGACAATATGCACGATTTACTACAGCTGGTTGCCGAAATAGCACTCTCCAATTTTTATCGAGTGTGTAGTTTTCAGATTATGCACTTGCGAATGGCCGCAAAGAAACATATTGTTTTATGTGCCTTTCTGGTGTTTTACGTGTACTAGAATTACAAAAGAAATATATTTACGCCTCTCTTACTAATTGCATTCAGAATTTGAATTAGTATAGCGTTTAGATACTACATTTGTGACTTCTGCGGACTTTCAATTGCATTTTATTATATTTTATCCGTATTCATGGCACCCATCAGTGACAATATAAACGGATTTTACTACAGCTGGTTGCCGAAGTAGCACTCTGCGATTTTTATCAAGTTATATTTTTCAGATTATTCACTTGCGAATGGACACAAGAAAAGATGTAGCTTTATGTGCACTTTTGGTGTGTTTTACGTGTACTAGAATAGCAAAAGAACTATCTTTATTCCTTCGCTAGCAATTGGATGCTGAATTTGCACTAATAGAGCGTTTTAATAGATACATTTGCGACTTCAGCGGACTTTTCATTGAATTTTATTTAATTTTTTCCGTATTCATAGCACCCATCAGTGACAATATGAAGGGTTTTACTACAGTTAGTTGCCGAAACAGCACTCTGCAATTTTTATCGAGTGTGTATTTTTCCGATTATGCACTGGCGAATGGCCACAAGAAAACATATAGCTTTATGTGCACTTCTGATGGGTCTTACGAGTACTAGAATTGCAAACGGGATATGTTTATGCCTCCCCTAACAACTGGATGCTGAATTTCCATTAAGATAACGTTTACGAAGTACACATGCGACTTCAGCGGACCTTTCAGTGCATTTTATTGAATTTTATCCACATTCATGGCACCTATCAGTGGCAATATGAACGATTTACTAAAACTGGTTGACGAAATAGCACTCTGCGATTTTTATCGAGTTTGTATTTTTCAGATATGCACTTGCGCATGGCCACAAGGAAACATATAACTTTATGTCCACTTCTGGTGTGTTTTACGTGTACTGGAATTGTAAAAGAAATATCTTTATGCCTATTCTTACAATTGGATGTTGAATTTGCATTATTGTAACGTTTAATAAGTACATTTGCAACTTCACCACACTTTTCATTTTATTTTATCATATTTTATCTGTATTCATGGCTCCCATCAGTGACAATTAGAACGATTTACTACAGCTGGTTGCCGAAATAGCACTCTGGGATTTTAAACAAGCGTGTATTTTTCAGTTTATGCACTTGCGAAAGGACAGAAGGAAACATATAGCTTTATGTTTACTTCTGGTGTGTTTTACGTGTACTAGAATTGCGAAAGTTATATCTTTATGCCTCTCCTAGCAATTGTATGCTGAATTTGCATTAATAGGTGCATTTTTATCAAATGTCTATTTTTCAAATTATGCACTTGCGAATGGCCACAAGAAAACATGGCTTTATGTGCACTTCTGGTGAGTTTTACTTGTACTAGAATTGCAATAGAAATATCTTTATGCCTTTCCTAGCAACTGGTTGCAGAATTTGCATTAATGTAGTGTTTAATAGGTACATTTGAGACTTCAGCGGACTTTTCAGTGCATTCTATTATATTATATCCGTATTCATAGCACCCATCCGTGGCAATGCGGACGATTTACTGCAGCTGGTTGCCGAAATAGCATTCTAGGATCTTGTCGAGTGTATATTTTCCAGATTATGCACTTGCGGATGGCACAAAGAAGCATAGAGCTTTATGTGCACTTCTGGTGTGTTTTACGTGTACTAGAATTGCAACAGGAATATCTTTATGCCTCTCCAAGCAATTGGATGCAGAATTTGTATAAATATATATTTTAATAGGTACATTTGCGACTTCAGCAGACTTTTCAGTGCATTTTATTATATTTTTTCGTATTCATAGCACCCATCAGTGACAATATAAACGATTTACTACAGCTAGTTGCCAAAACAGCACTCTGCGATTTTTATCGTGTGTATTTTTCAGAGTTTGCACTGGCGAATGGCCACAAGAAAACATATAGCTTAATGTGCACTTCTGGTAGGTCTTCTAGTACTAGAATTGCAAAAAAATATCCTTCTTTCTTTGCTAGCAATTGTATGCTGAATTTGCATTAATATAGCGTTTAATAAATATATTTGCGACTTCAGCGGAGTTTTCATGACATTTTATTATATTTTATCCATATTCATAGCACTCATCAGTAACAATATGAACGATTTACTACAGCTGGTTGCCGAAACAGCAGTCTGCGATTTTTATCGAGTGTGTATTTTTCAGATTTTGCACTGGCGAATGGCCACAAGAAAACATAAGGAAACATATAGCTTTATGTGCACTTCTGGTGGGGCTTACGAGTACTAGAATTGTAAAAGAAATATCCTTATGACTCTCCTAGCAATTGTATGCTGAATTTGCATTAATAGAGCGTTTTATAAGTACATTTGCGACTTCAGTGGACTTTTCATTGCATTTTATTACATTTTATCCGTATTCATGGCACCCATCAGTGACAATTTGATAGATTTACTACAGCTGATTGCCGAAATAGCACTCTGTCATTTTTATCGTATGTGTCTCTTTCAGATTATGCACTGGCAAATGGCCACAAAAAACATATATCTTTATGTGCGCTTCTGGTGTGTTCTACGTGTACTACAATTGCAAAGGAAATATTTTTATGCCTCTCCTAGCAATTGGATGTTGAATTTGCATTAATGTAAGGTTTAATAAGTACATTTGCGACTTCACAGGACTTTTCATTGTATTTTAGTATATTTTATCCGTATTCATGGCACCCATCACTGACAATATGAACGACTTACTACAGCTGGTTACCGAAATAGCACTCTGGGATTTTTATCGAGTGTGTATTTTTCAGATCATGCATTTGCGAATGGCCACAAGAAAACGGGTAACGGGTAGATCCTCCACTGCGAACCCGGCGAAGGAGAGATCTACTTCAATAATAGCTAACCTGCCCACGTGAGCTCATGGTCCTACCCCACCTTCTAGTACAGGGGTAACCATGTCCTAACCATAATCCTATCCAATCCTTGATCTTATCCCTTCTACATCCTATCCAATTCGCCAAGACGCCCGGCAAGCGCGGTGTTTTATCATATGCCAAAAACTCTCTGATGATATGTCGAATTCTGAAAGTTTAGACCCCAGGTGAGTAGAGTGTAAAATTCACAGTCTCACCCTGACACGTCAGGCTGCTCCGCGACCTCATTATTTTTAGATTTTTTTCTATTGCTAGGGAGACCAATCTTACACCATTATCATTGCTGTCTGTGTGCTTGCTTTCTTCTCCCGTTATCTTCTGGTAAATATCTTCTTTCCCGACCTTTGAATGTGCATCGCCAATTATTACTATGATGTTTTCCTTTGGGATGTTGTCTATTTTTTCCTCTAATACCTCGTAGAACATATCTTTTATTTCTTCCTCTTTTTCTTTAGTGGGTGCATTGATATTTATTATGGATATATTCATTCTTCTATGCTTAATGGTTAGAATGCACATGCGATCTGATACTTCTTCGAAATTCTTTACTTCTTGCTTTATTCTTGGGCATATCAGAAAGCTTGTGCCAAACCACCCTCTTTGACTACCACTTCTGAACAGTGTGTAACTATCTATGATTTGTATGCCGTTTCCTTTTATGTGTTTCTTGTAGTGCTACTATTTCCATCTCATATGATTTAATTTCCTATACAAGATTTTTTAATGCTCCCTCTTTGTTAATACCTTGGAGGTTCCACGTACCTATTTTTATGCTTTTCGATTTCTTCTCTATGCTTACTATTTATTTTTTTTTCATTTTCAATACTTCGCTCGTTTTCCAATTTTTCAGTCTTTTATATTTTTTCATTACTCGTTTTTTGGTGGTCTTTGTGTTAATTTACTTCGCTCCTTATTGTGCTTCTCCAATTTGTGGGTTTCCTTTTTCCAGTTTCAAGTTTCTTCTTCACTTATCAGCTTCTAGTAGCCCACCTTGACTTTTTCCCTTATCTGATTCCTCTTTGGCACATTTTCGGATTATTGCTTGCATCTTTCTTTCTTCTGTTGTCAGGTCATCGTTTATGTATACTTTTCCTTCGTGGATTCGTAATTTGCTCTTATTACTCATTATCATGATCTTGTCTCCCTTGCTGTTTAGCTCAACCAGGCAGGTTTTTTCTCCTAGTTTTCTTGCTGTTTCTGCTTTCAATGTTACGCCCAAGTTCCTCTCTATGAACCCTTCCATGTCTTCTTTTAGTATTTTTGGGTTGCTTGATTCTATTTTAATCCCTTGGATCACTATGTTTTTTCTTCTTTTTTCTTCTTCCAATTTCTCAATTTTCTCCTTTGATATCAGCGTCTCGCAGAACTGTCAATTTTTTTCATGGCGTTTTCATTGATACCCTTCAGTTCTTTTATCTCCTTAAAATCTCTTTGTTCATCTCTCAACTTTCTTATCTCTTCTTGCAGTGCTTTTGTTTCTTCGTTGTTAGTTTGCTGAT
This sequence comes from Agriotes lineatus, assembly GCA_940337035.1. NCBI lineage: Eukaryota > Metazoa > Arthropoda > Insecta > Coleoptera > Elateridae > Agriotes > Agriotes lineatus. The sequence goes on along the minus strand of OW679197.1, from coordinate 32,642,631 downwards.
ATTTTTTAAATACTTTTATGTCCCCCGTCAGACTTCTCATTAAGTCTATCATTTCCTTCATCTGCTCTTTCATGCTATCTTTGGGGTCATCCGCTTTTGTCGGGGTTCGGTGTGTCTTTCTAGACTTCTGGAATAGATCACAACTTTGGCACCAAAACATTCTAGTCGGAATATTCCAGACAGTTTTAAACGTGTGGAGTTGCTGTTCATGGAGATCTCGTCGAGTATCTCCTCTGAGCGACTTTTTTATTTAATATTTAACCTGCTATCTGGACGTAGTTCTGATCTGATTAAGTTGAAGATAGCTGTAACACAGGAAGGACGAGGTACAGACCACACATGTGTGAGGACTTTCCTGTTCGTTTTAGCGAGTACTATACGACTATCCATAGGCCCTTCTTTTTTGATAGACCCTGTAGAATGAGTAGAAACAATGATTTTATTTGTAATCGTCGTCCTGTTAGCCTCTTTAGATTCACATCTAACAACTAAGGAAAGTTCGAAAATACTCCTCTGTTTTAGTGATACGGGTTCAATAACAAACATCTAAAAATATATCTTGAACTTACTGCCATTATTGGCAATTTTCCCCGTCCTAAGTTGACTGCCCAGAATAATTCGAATCCTTGGAGGTTATATTCTGAGTAAGGATTAGGAATAACGGCTTTTATAGCTACGAAACAAAACGAAATAGGTGTCAGATGAAATCAGTGACATCGACAACGATAAACTCAATCTAACTAGCAGTCTAAAGAAACTTCACTTACCGCTGAAGACTTCCATCTTCCACCTATTCCAACCTATTAAATACTTGAAAGGTATCGATAGAGCAAATAAAAGAAAATACCAGAAGTATAATTCACATACCAACACTTTAATTTAAAAAAGGCAGCTAAGCGGGAATAGAAATTCGTGCTGATATTATAGAAGTTTAAATCAACGTTGACATTACAACAAATAACACTAAGTTTTTCATCTTCTAAAGTTCCCAGAATTTAAATTATTAATATATAAAAATTACACAAAGGACTGGTTATATTCGAACAATGTTGAATTTAAAGTTACTAGTATATAAAAATTTATACGGAGTTGTTATACTCGAAATGAAGCCAGAACGCTACTAGTAATAATAAAAATTAAACCGAATTCGGGAAATTCTAAGAACGACAATTCAAACATTAAATTATCAAATATACGTCGTTACAACAAAATCATGATGTGAAATATTAAATTAATTATTGTCCTGAATTCTAAAAGCGAAGAGGAGTCTTGTACATAGCGCACAGGCAGGCAGCGGGAATACATAATTTAAACTATCTTAAATACGCCAACCGAAATTCACCACGATGTTGAGCCAACTAGGGGTGAAAATCCTTCTTTCTGTCAAGCTCCTGCCGACCGCACGCCTCTTTCTAGAAGCACCGGAAAACAAGTGTCAGAATTCTTGAACAAACCGAAAGCAGCCTGCACCATCATTAAATACGCATGGGGACAGCAATCTACGAGGTACGAAATTAAGTTTTTGAAAATTTCTCAAACATTAACTAAAATAAACATAGGCAACGTACTCCACACACAAGCCTTTAAAATGACCTAACTTCACGGAACAGCATAGCTATGTTTGAAAGAAGAATCCACCAAAAAGAAGATTTACAAAAGTGTTAAAAAGAGATGTGCCTAACGACAAAAACGCAAGTCGGGCCGTTACAATATTGAATCCTTGAATTCTAGTAGCTGTTACACCTTGATGGAGTTAAATAATGAATATTATATAGCAGTAATTAAGTTGAAATACTGAAACTGTCATACCAACAAGAACTCAAATTAAATGTACTTGTTTTTGAAATGCCATTAGGTTGGTCACAATCAAGTGTAACTGCTAAAAAGCGTGAACACGCTGCTTTTAATAAGGAACATCTAAACATCTTTCTCGCGCGAACTGCTATTAGTAGTAGTCCAAATCCTCAGACCCTAAAAGCACGGAAGTGAATGTTACACGCTGATGCACTTAGGCATTAAATATCATGTGTGAATGGGGGTGTACACATCCTGCAACTCTCTGACAAATAGGAAAGCAAAGGTTGTTACACTTTGGAGGATCTAATTTCGCCGGAGCTATGCGGAAGACGAGTCTGTTGCAAGGGAATGTATTTTGAGTTCTTTTATGTTAATAGTTTCTTTTTTGAGTCTATTAAGAATATTAATATTAATTTGGAATGGCACTAAAAATGTTTTGTTATATCTGCTGTAGAGGTTTATCTTTGCAAACTGTTCTTTCGTTGAAATTTTATTTGCAATTAATCTTTAATGTTTAACTACTTTTGCGCTTCCAATATATTTTCAGCGTCAAATTAAAAAAAAAAATCTTGACTATACCTCAAAAATAATGTGTTTTTTATTAGACTGTACAGTAATTTAATTGTTAAAATGTGAAAAATAGCAGTGGTGCCAACATAATGTCAGTTTGACAGTGCAGATGTCAAGTAAATGGACTATAATTATAGAAACCTTATTATTTCCGTAAAATAAATTTACTGTAAGTTATAGCTCCAAGTTACGAGCCAAGTTGAAATATGTAATATACTATTAAAATACTTACGATAAGTACTTTACAATACTTTACGTAAGTGCACTCATATACCTACCTAATTAATTAATAAGATCGGTAGTAATTGTCGTTATTTATAAATCAATCTGACATTTGAAATTATGTCAAGTGTTTAATATTATTATGTCACGACTAGTCAGTTTAAAAGCATTGATAC
>OW679197.1:32307951-32639766 GCA_940337035.1 Agriotes lineatus | reverse complement strand
CCACTCCTCTTTAACGCTGAAAATACACAGTTAAGTGTAGAACACCATAGGAGTATGGTACCATTCGATTAGGTCGCGTTTATGAAAATTTACTAATCGTTGATGCGATTTTGTGAGACTCTCGTTTATCGATATCGCAGTACTTGATTTTTAAGTCCTTATATACTTATAGTTGAGATACGTGTATTCGAGCAAATTGCGAGCTAAAATCATAATTTTACAATTCCAATTACAAACAAATATCCTATCAGAGATTTGTTTTGTCTTCCTTGAGTATGGTGCAGAGTTCATACGTGGACATACTGTAAATTAACAATTCGGTTATTTCAAACTATGATGTTTTTGGACAACCCCCCCCCCCCCATTCCTGCTCAGGAACTAGCTGTCAAAAATTTACTACACTACGAGACAATTCCTTAACCGCCGTTTTGTAAATTATATAATTTTCTTTTCTTTTTTTTGTGTACAGAAAATTCCCCGTGTAGCAATATGACTCACCTTGTGTCTCTGAAATGCCTATCTTACTTCAAGGATTTACGCAACTGCATTCCGCTTTACAAATAAATCAGACAGCATGTGATGTGAAACCAGTATATTAATATAACACACGAAATACATTATGCACTCACAACAAACAGTGCTAACCAAAACAATCCTTAAGAAGTTTTCCGGATCGTGACGTCACGTGAGTTAACGACATGCCTTGCTTAACTTATTTTACTTAAAATATTCAAAATGGTGGTAATTCACAACATTTATTGCTTGCTAATAAAACATATGCAACTTAACTGGATGTAGCAATTTAGCTGGCGGCGCTGAATGTAAAGGGAGATGAGCGGCGACAGCCGATTTCAGCGGCTTGATTGTCGAGATCCTCTGGCTCTAAGTGTAGGTGGGTAGCTTCAGATTCAACATTGACTGCAAGAAAATCGTTGCTGATCTAAGACCTATATAACTAGGGACATTTCAAAGCTACGTCGTGCCAGAGCCAAGTTCCACAGGTTCGTGATTGTGCGACGACAGGAATTCTAAGTATCCGACCAGGAAACGAAATCAAATTTCGCTGCACAAGAACGAGATGCAAAATGAAGTTTCAGACATATAGGATGAGTGTTTGTAATTATTAAAGACGATGACCTCGAAAAACACCAAAATCTTGGCCGATATGCTTTCTAAAATGGCTGCTACAGTACACAAAGCTATAATATTGAAATACAAGCATATGAGAAACCATTACTTCGATAACTTAACCAAATGTGACTCTTTCTTTTACAGTTCTCCGTATATCGTGGAACAAGCTGAGAATATGATGTACCATATAATCAAAGATATTCATAGTTTTTCATCTTTTTCTGCTGCTATTTAGGCGACTCGTTTGTTTATTAACTTTTATGCTATCGCCCAATCGTTTTCTCGGTCTACCTACGTCACCTTTACCCGCTAGGATTGGTCTCTTGCTATTTTAACCATTCTAATGTTGTTCATTTTGTTGTCGTGCTGGTTTGATTCATTTGTTTTACTATTTATCCATTCACCAATAGGTTGAATACCGCACATTTCTTTGATCTTCGTATATCTTAATTTATCTAGCCGGGTGTTATGCACTATTTTTCTTAGGACTACCACTTCTATAGTTTCTCGTATTTATTTCGATTTTGACGTCTCTGGTTTTGTTTCTGCATCGTATGGCATAAATGTCTTTATAACACTCTCATAGTTATGGTTTCTATTTTCTATGTCTAGTTCTTTGCTCTTCTAAAGTGAGTATTTTTAACTTCCCGATATCCTACTGGCTTTTTGTGTCTGTTCTGTGACTTGGGCTTGTGTATTTCCATAGCTGTATATTCCGGTGCCTACGTCATTTATAATTCTAATTCCTCAGAGTACAATCAAGAAATTTTTGAAACAGCAAAGAATGGAATATGACATGGCGTAACCCTTCAGGTCAGATTAACCAGTTAACAGGTTCAAGGTCACTTGTTCTGGTGCTGTCACCCGCAGGCGCCCCATACGCAGAGGGTTCCTGGCAGTTGCCCCCCCCCCCCCTCTAGCTCTATAGGATTGATCTTTTCAAATCAGTAGATGAATCAATGAACTAAAAGAAGTAATCGGCGACTACTAACACCATGCGATTAACATGTTACCGAGTTGAAGAGAGTTCATTTAGCGTTTCCGACACCCTAACGTCTAAGTCGTCAGGTTACTATATTTATGAAAAGGAGTATTAGATTACAGAAATTAATAAAATTATATGAGTTAGTTTAACTATTAGTGTTCAGTAATGATATCGTACTAAGAAAAAGAAGAAGCTCAAAACAATTTTTGCCTTCTTCTCATTTTCCTTTGTACCATGTCCTTACATGACATTGGTAGCCAATCTGGCTCATATAACTTTATTAATAACAAGGGGGAAAAGGAAAGGGTATAATCAACTACATGATTCATAGTAAGTGTAGGGAGTAAATGAAACTATAGGTGTAGATAAGAATACACAGGAAACTACATGTGGCTCTACGAAAACAAGCTGTTCCAAGATTACTAATTACAACTTCATATCTTCTCTCATTTATTTTCTGGAATTGAATATGTCACCTAAAACCATACTGTCTACAGCTATATATATACAGGAAGTAGTACAATTTCTTGCAATGATAACTACTTAACCATGGGCTTATTAAACTTAATTCTGTTGCCACTTGAGCAGCTAAAGTGTGAATTTCATTTCAACAAGCAGCGATTTGAACGATAAGGGCTTAGACTCAAAGGCAGCCTCTCTAATTGATGGAAAACGACTGTAAGTTTAGATTTCCTCCATACTTCGATAAGCGCCATGAATTTGAGAATCCGTGTCCGGCTAAATATTTAACCGTTTCTTGAATTTCAGACATGAGCTCCTCCGGAATTTATGGCCGCTTTGATAGCATTCAATGTAGCAAAGTTATTCTTTAAATTTTTGACGAAGCGTTGACTGCGAGTGCATCACGAATTCGCAAATTAAATAATAAGCAGCTGCCGGCTCTTGCCGCCTTTATATCTTCTGGCAACATAAAATTACGTGAACGGCATAGTCCGAAATAGTTGCGGAGAAAGTTCCCCAGAATTTCGTGTTTCTTGCGTCGGCCCAAGTGTTAATTACTTTATGACCTGATAATAAATAGAACGGCTGCGATTTAATTAAAATCTGCTGTTGTTTGCGTCAACATAACATCTACATTCAACATGCCGTGCCGGCAATTTGGAGTGGTTTTTGCTTTCTTGGCCATCCCATTTATTCCCCACGTAGTTTCAAATGGGATGTAGTGTATACATGAAAATTACACGTAAAAAATGTATTAAGATTAACTGTAAATATACTTCAAAATACACCAGAACAATTATAATTTGCATCATTTTAATTAAGTATATTTGCTAGCTAATAAAACTACCACAGGTTGTAAAGGTACTTTTCTGGAGCAGTCCATTTACGAACATAAATTCCCCCAATAAATTATTTGGAAGCAAGATTACCCTCAAGATTATGCGTATAAGTGGAACAAATGTGAGGCGAGGGTGAAAATGTGTGTGGATTTCTATTTACATTAATTAACATACTAAACTGACCGTGCACAAAAGAAACACAAACTTATTTAAATGCAATCGCCCGAAATCTACATTGCTCTGTACTAATTTTTCATGTAAAGGCTACGAATATTAACATTTCGCAAATTTCAGAGAAAAGGAACCGCTAATTAAATGTGTGCCAGATTTCAGTTTACAAACAATTTCTGGTTTGTGTATTTATGAGTTTTTTTGTCATCATGTCCAAGTACCAGCAAAAATATTTTGAATTAAATCTATTCTTACAGCATCTCGTACAAGATAGTATGTTGCGTAGTACCACAGAATAATAATAACCAGAAGGATATCTCGTATTACCTGACCGCCGGCCCCTCATTGCCTTGAGACGTTTCTACCCCGAAATTCTACCCTGAAACGGCCAGTGTAGGTAGCGGCTTTGGGGAGAGCCCATGGAATACAAAGGTTCGAGGTCACCCGTTGTCGGCGTCGACATCAATGCGGTTGTGTGGAAGATATCCTTCTGGTTATTATTATTCTGTGGTAGTACAGTCTATTATAATATTGCTCCATTCCTTTCATTCAATCTCTTTTATTCAGGCTATGGGCATAAGCCTCCTCTGCAGTTTCCATTGTTCTCTGTTTTGCTCTGTTCTCATCCATTTCAGACTTTTTGCTCTTTTAATATCCTCAACCCAGCGCATTTGTAGTATTTCCTTACTTCCCGTCCAGTCCTACCGTCTTCATATGTTTTGTGCGTTTTCAGTCTCTACCTATACATCTCTTAGTAAAACTTCCTCATTTCTCCGTTAATATTTAATTGTACCTTTGCTGACCTACGGTTTGGTATTTGTAATTTTTTTGTAAGCCGTCGTAATTATTCGCATTCAACACTTTATCATATGTATATCTTACAGTTTCTTCGTTTATGTTTACTACTAAGGTATTTCATCCACGTTCAGTCTTTAAAGATATCTTCAATTCCGAATATAAGTTAATAATTTCGGAGTTACGTTGTCTTTTCGTTTTACACGCTTTTTTCTTAAAATAGAACTTGTTTCTTGGTGAAATTAAATTATTGACGTCATATTTTAAAAAGTGTTACGTGTAGGCTGGGTATTTCTACAGTCTCTAATACATGTCTGGAATGTCTTTTCGATGTTCGATGTTTGAACAATCTGGATGCTGTAATGTGGCTTTTCCCGTGCCCCATACTCTGCTTTACTATAAATTTAGATTGGCCTTTGTTTGCCACATAACTCAGTCGTAAAAGCACAAGATCCGTTCTTACCTCAGTACATCTAAGGGTTATGTCAATATAGACAGTTCCGGCCTGCCCGTTGTCACCCATAATGCTGTAATTAGACATGCAAATCTTGCCAGAAGTAAAAAGCAAACACATGAAAATACATATACTCTGTAAAAGGAAAGTAGAGGCATGAAGATGTATAAAATGATTAAACAATGATAGATAAGTGTTATATGCGCTATTAACAGTAGCACGGAACAGTCCACAAGCTTAATGCTAATCTACCTGCTTGAATACACTCCTTAATTGTGGGTATGACTCATACCAATGCCAACTCAAAAAACCAGCAGTGTTAATAATGTTTAAATTCCGCAAACAAGTTCGCTTAATGCGGTTTTGATTGCAGTAGCTTGAAACCAGCTGACACGATATGTCCACGGAATAATGCAAGCGCCTTGTTCTGACGCGCTGACTCATCAGGTTACCGTTGCTTTCGAGCTCGTAATTTGCCCTGTGAATTTATTGCGCAATTTGTTGCAATCCTTTCATAATTCGCTGGTATGATTGTTTATGATGCTTTATAGTTGCTGTAAATGATCTCGCACATTTACAAGATCGACTGCTCCTTTGAATGGGCTAAGCGGCTTTCGGCGTTGAAGAATTATCGGAACTTCTGTGTTGATTCCAAGATAGTCATAGGCTCTCGAGGCTGTTTTCATACAGGCTCTGTATTAAATATACGAGGTGTCGAAGTACACCCATTTATACCAAAACTCTCCACATGTGGGTCCAATTCACGCAGAGACGAGGCAGGTTAAGAGCAAACTGTATTGATGCCATAGCCACACTAAGATAAGAACGAGTCTTGTGCATTGACGACTGAGTGTATCACTACATCTCGTGCGGTTTCCACTGCCCTCTTCTCACGTGCATAAAAAGGCAGTGGTGGCTTCATTTTTTAAGCTGACCTAACAGTTTTTTATGGTAAAGAACTATTATTAGTAGATCTTCATTATAAAAAAAACTGCGCTAAACTAACTTCGTAACATAGATGTACAGAACGCCTGACAGTAGAGCTTATCTTGCATTGCGCACTATAGCAGCTACATTACAATATGTTTTTTTTTATTTCATTTAAGAAAGTAGACTTTTAAATTAGTTTCGGTGTGTGAAGTGCCACTTTTTTTCAGTCAGTGAAAAAAAGTGGCACTTTGCTTTTAATTTAGGAATGAACGGTTTTAAATGACGTTTCCTTAGTTACCAGAACTGACCAACGCACTTGACAAAAATGAAGGCAAATACAATTTTATACAAAATAAGCTTCGATTTGAATATTTAATTAAATTTTAAAAAATCTTATAGACAACTCGTGGTAGCGTGCTTATTTTTCACGCGTGTGGATTATTAAACTCGGCTGCGCCTCGTTTAATAACCCTCCACACTTGTGAAAAAAAGTTGCACTTCTAACACTTGTGGTCTAAATAACTATTTGCCTTATTATAAACTATTTTATTATTTTACAAATGACATTCAGTGAATATCTATATTTCAAAGATATTATTTCTTTCAAGATACCTTATTTCTCTAGATAAGTTTGTGGATTATTTGGGTATGTCTTTTTATGTTGCTTATGTTTTATGTATGTTGTTAATATAGGTTATGTTTGCAAAATTAAGTATTTTCCTTGAAAACTGTTAATGTAGGGTTTAATAAATTGTATCTTTTAAGTTCCTGCAAAAATAATAAATACTAGTTTCGAGTGAATGTTGAAAAGCATTCACTCTTTGCATTTAGGAATATCTAATAACGACTTTACGTACACCGATTTATACAAAATTGCAGTTTTTGTTATTACATGTATAAAAATAACATTAGGTAAACGCCATAAATCTTAGCTGCAATTCTTAGGCGTACGTTTTTCTAGCTAATGGCTACATTGAACTGTCAAAATTATACGTACATATGAGTTGGCAAAGAAATAATCACATTAACGATTTTATTGGTAATTAAGGCAAATATCGTTCGTAGAATCACTTGCAATAAGTAAGGGACATATTTGTGCCATTTCCAGTAGCAAACAGATTTTTTTGTACACAGTAGTGTTATTGTTTGTAATTTGTCAATAACATACCCAAATATGTATTCGATGCTCGTTAGCAGGCTTTGAATATTCGCCTTCGCAATCTAATTAGCATTCAACGTCGAATCATAACAAATAAAAAAGCAACGTTTGGCGTTTATTTTATGTGGCCACGGCTGAAATAATTTGTAACAAGCGAAACGATCCCTTTTAAATCAAAGTAAACATAACCCGCTTTGTTGTTCTAGTTAAAAAAAGTATGCTGCAAGTTTTCAACGTGAATATATCGCAGGCAAAGGGCAAAGAATAACTGTTTTATTAAAACTGAAAATTTACAACGGGCTTTTATATTTTTAACGACTTTTTCGCGTTTGAAAAGACAACATGCAATAAACGCACCATAAAAACTTGCGTTAAAAAATATTCCGGTGACTTTTAAAACAGTTTTGGATACCAACCCCAAGCGACAAACTAATTAGCTACCCGGAATTAGATTCAAACCTAATATATTTTTAGAAGTTCACATCCAAGAAACAGCAAATTTTCTATATTTGTGGTTGTGAGTTATTTAATTATTTTTTGACACTTCTCCCGCAATAGGAATAAAAATGTCTTGCTAATAGACTTTTGTAGTCTCCATGTTATTAATTTTATAAGTAGGGAACTTGTCTCATCAGTATTGTTAAGAAATATTTTGATATAAATGAAAAGTCCGAAAAAAGTCCCAATGCCTAAGTTGTGCTTTGTAATTTAGTATTCCTTATAACTACTTTTTACAGTTACTTGTCATAATTTAGTTACTTTTTTCTTCTCGGTTACAATTTCTACTTTTTACAGTTACGCACGTTTCAATTATTATATACTTAACTCATCAGCTAGAAATTTCAGAACTTCGAATTTATGAACGCCAAATTGCTTTTTAATACAAAATTGTAAATCTCACATATGTAAGGGGTTGGCAGGACTAAATTTACCCACTTTAACGTATAGTTGCACACTTCATTTGCTTCCAACAAATCAATCCTTCTGGCACACGCTCAACGGCTCGTTCTCCCAAGATTCCTCTTTTTAAACACTTCTGCACCTGATCAGTCTACTGTTTTGCTGTCGTATATCTTCTTCTTGTGCTAAATGCACCCCCTTGGCAGTTGTTCTTGAGTCGTTCTCGCCATGTGAGCAAACCACTGACGCTTATTTATCGGCAACCCCTGTCCTTTCCTAAGAATTCTCACTATTTTGTCAAATTGCTTAATTGGACAGCACACAAGTAATTTTCCATTTTGTAGTAACCATTTAGTAAATAGTTTCAGATCAATTGTTAAAATTACAATAGTCTCATTGTTCTTTGTTAAGAAGCTCCATTACTTTGTCAGTTTTGTTTATATTTAATTGCCGAGTACAAATTCAAGTTTTGATTCTTTTCTAAATTTTGTAATGTACGTATGTTGCATCAGTCTTCAAGTAAGCAAATGATTAGATTTTTAATAATTCTAGCAACTGGTATGTGACTCAAGCGATTCTTCGAGATAATTCCTAAAAAAGCTGTATGTATTTAAATTGCACAAATAATCAAAAACGTACAAGATGTTTTTGTTGTGAAGGCCGATGAAGCCGTTAAATATAATTATTTTCACTTATGATCAACTGCCCACAAACGCTCGAGATCAGTACGCTTGGAGGCGTATACAAGAATTTAAAGATGTAGAAGCTTAACGAATGGTGTATGAATTTACATTTTGTTTCATCTACTTGCTAAAATAGAGAACACTGATAAAAGTTTTACGTAGGCCTAGAGCGCTCCACCCCTTGTTGATTGTTATCATATTTTATTTCCAATGATATTTGGAGAAAACGGTATAATTTATTATTTATGTTACGCCTTTAGTTTGGCTCTATCCCTCGATATTGACTCGAAACCTTGTTGATGCATTAATTTCTTATTCATACTCGGTAAATTTTACTCCGCGAGGTAAAATGAGATTTCCAACAATACATACATGCATACTGTAATGTTATGATGCTTACAGCCGTTCTAGTTGCATTGCTAACTTACAAATGTTAATGATAGATTCAAATAGGCCCGGAATTGGCATTGCATTTATTGCAGCAGTATGAGTCACTAGTGAACATTGATAATTACATAGAACAGCAATAACTATAATTAATTAACACAGGTTAGTAATTGTATAAAACAATATTATCAGGGTTGCGATCAGCTTGTATTCAAATTTGTGCGCAATATTAAAAATGTAGCTAAGTTTATGACTGACAGATTAATTGTGTAACATCAGGACACGATAATGAAGTTGCCTTAATACAAAAGTGTTTCGAAGCGCTACCAAGTTTATGGCAGCGTTTGCATTCATATTGAAATGCCAGCAATTGATGAAGCAGATAAAAGAATTAAAAGGCAGTACAAGAAGGCACGTACATGCAAAAACCATAATATAAGAAGCAACCTGAGAATTAATGAAGATTACAAGAACGTGCTAGTGGCGTGTTAATCAGTGTGTATTACCTGAAAGTGAAAAAGTGCGACCAATTGTGGGGTTATAGTTTTCTGAACGACATTTACAAAAACAATTAGAAATTAAAACCAAAGAATGTACACTTACAGATAAATTGTAAATCATGTTGCTATGGTGACCTAAAGAGTCGAACGTTGATGTTTGTTTGAGAAGCCAAGCCGGAATCTTGTGTGTTGTTACGCTCACCGACTTTGATAAATTTTGTTGATAAAAGTAAATCTATTGTGCCCAGCTGTGCGTTTTTTAATTGTCTGTGTGTGGAGGCCAGTTGTGGTTCAATTGGCAGCATTCCGAAATGTAGTTCCAGGGTAAATTAGACCTGGAGCTTAGCTTTTGTCAGATCATCGTCAAAGCTGAGAATCAACAAGAATGAGAGCTGCGAGAAGAGGACAGCAAGGTGCAGGAGCTAGAGGAGGCTTGGTTCGTGATGCAGAAGCAGGCAGCAGCTGAAACCTTTTCAGGAAGCAAATACAAACTTAGCGTCCTTTCGCTGAGACCGGAAGCGAGATCAGCGGTCCTTGGAGGAAAAACAAATGCGAGTTGCCGTCTTTTTGCACTTGAAAAACAAATTCCAGGTTAACGAAATTACTAGATTATTAGAAAAGCATTGTAATAATTTACCTGAGAGGAACTCATTCATTGTTGGTTATTTTGTTGTCATAATACGCTGAATTCTGTGTATTTCGGACAGCTTTGTTTGGTATTAATATTACGGGGTTATCTGTCATTCTGTCAAACGAGCATTTGCCATTCAATGGTTAAATTTATCAACAGTGTAACAACCTAACCCTGCAGATACGAGTCTCAGATTGCGAGGCGGGGAAAAAGTTTTCATAAATTGCAATTGAATAAAATATAGAAGAGCAACATACCTTTATTACAGTAAATAATAATTAAATAATCATATTTTAGTTAGCCAGAGAGAGAGGCAATAAAATTCAAAATGAGCTATGCTGTGGATGATCAATTTTCATTTATTTATTACATTACAAAAAGAATAGAGCTCACAACAATACATACATACATACATACATACATACATATATACATATATACATACATACATACATATTCGGTAAATTATACGACCATTTCTGTATTAGTGGTCGTTGTTCCGGATCTCCTGGAAGGGGTTCACTCAATTCAATAGAATCGATTACCACAAAATCATAAGATAGATTTGTTTACAAAAATAGCAATGCAGGTTTTTTCTTTGGGAGGATAGAGATACAATTTAATTAATTAACGTCGAAAAACACATTGTCAGAGACTTCCTCTGTGCGAGCCCATTTTTAAGATCCCATTGTAGCCTATCTTGTGTAAAGGCGGCTTAAAATTGATAATAGAGCAGCGTTCTCAGAGTAGCAGCACTTGTAGATGCACTCGTATCCTATTATTTCACACTAACTTCACTAAGGTTCGTTAGCCACTTAGCACACAAAAGAATAAAGAACCACTCATGAAAGGAAAAACGCTATAAAAATCGATAAAACACAAATTTTAAGTAATTTAATGTAATTATATTTGAGAATATTCTAAGCGGGTTGTGTTTTTGCAGGTACTGTATGCATACTGACTTGCACTTATTCTTATCAATTTTAAAATAAGGTCTCTTCTTTGCCTATGTGATTGTGATGCCCAGTTTTCTCTATTCTTAAGGCAGAAGTTTGCGTGTTTTCAGTTTTGTGCAATGTGTTACTTATAAAAGGCGAATGGATCAAGACGGACAAAAAATTATTATTGGTTTTTAGACGCCACCAACGTCTTGCGCCACGGGATACTAAGGGATGTGTTTACAAGGTGCCCCCATTAACTACCCAGCTCCGATATTTGGACCTTAACTTATTCTTTGTAGTTCTGAAATGCTAACCTTAAATACGCGCACTGCACTGCGCTTTACAAATGAAAATCAAACAGTAACCTCTAATTAATATTCTTAGCAGTACATATTATGGGCACTAGCTGGCTCAAATCACTGAAGATGGTGCTGCGCTGCTAGCGGCGATAGACCTCAGAACTTAATTCACAGCGCATTTGCTAAAACACATTCGAATATGAGCGCAAAGTTACATGCAAATTTCACTTTTTATAGCACATCATAGGATATTTTAAAAATTGGTGGTACAGAATATACAATAAAGGATCAGCCAAAAAGAACTTAACTGGACGCAACGTCAGAAGATACGAAAAGTTCCATCCAAGGATTTCGAGTGTAATATTTGCCGACGAGGATGGCTTGAAAATCGTGAAGAGCTGAACGAGGAAAGCGGGTTTCGCCAATGTGGAACGGGAACAAAAGGAAGCAACAATGGCCCTTCGAAGATTAACCACAGCGCGGCATCGATCTACGAGTTTGTGCTGAAAAGTGCCTGGCTTTAGTGCTAATCGAGTAAGTGAGGCCCGTGTAAACCATACTGTAGCATGTTTAACTATTCAGTAACGCGCATGCACAGTAACAGAATTGTACGTGAGAGAGTTTTCATTCCACGCATTAACAAAGCAGACATGGCGGTGTATGCATCTGCCCATACCGCTCACCACACCCTGACGAAAATCGACCAAATTGGCTTCAAATGGTTGAACCACCCGCCCTGTTCCTCCAGATCTAGCCCCTTCGGACTACCACCTCTTCCCACAGCTGAAGAAAAACCTGAAGGATACCAAGTTTGGTTCCAATGAGGAAGTCAGCGCAGTTACGGAGTTTTTGGGGTGGAAACCGTCTTACTTTTATTTAGAGGAGTTAAGAAAACTGGAGAAGCGTTGTGCTAAATGTGTTAGCTTGAGGGGGGAGAACGTTGAATAAAATGTGTTTCATATTCTGCTAGCACGTTTCTTTCTATGCAAAGCCAGGAACTTTTCAGCACATCCTCGTATAAGTGGAGGACGGGACGTCTTCTCCTATGTATTCGACGGGAGGTCGACGTGAATTTTCTACGATAATTTGAGACGAAAGGGCATGGCAAGGCTTAGCCAAACCGCCATGTTCATGGAACAATTAACATACCACACGTAAACATTACTTAACACCTCTTGATCAACTCCAACAATAAACGTACTCTTTCCGCGCGGGAAGCTAACCCGGCAAACAAGCTCTTTGCTTGAAGACCAAGCCCAACTAAAAATCTATCCCGCCGCGTGTTAAAATCCCTTCCTATTTGTTGGGCAAACATTGACATTTTTAAAAGATCATAAGAAATGCTAATAACGTCTTTTCGAAGTATTGTTTACACCGCCGCCTAAATGCCAGATCACTCTCATAGATTCTTTTGGCACGAGTTTTTTTCTAGAACAGAGCTCATTTTGCCTTGTATATCTCCCTGTACAGTAAGTCGTAGGAGACAATAGGTACTTACTACTTCTCAGTACTTGTAGATCTTTCTCTCACCGTTATTGGCCTCATCATATATCAATATTCTGTTCATACATACGCCAAAAGTCCAACACAATCAGCCGTCGCTATGTGTCTTCTGTGAGGACCTAAGCTTCGACGCCGCAAATACAAACTGGGAACACGTAATATTAAATCATTCTAACTCAAGGTTCAGATTTAGATAACGTAACCCACCTTTAAACCTATTGAAAAAAACTACTATGCTTTTTTACGGCATATTATTTATCTCTCGTGATTCCAGTTTCCTACACCTTTTGTAGCTCTACGTTATTGGCGACTACCTTATTAGCAAGACTACTTTTCTTACTGATGTCCATGATCTTCTACTCACTAGCTTGCAGTAACGGATCTTTGGAGGTCCACATCCTTGTTAGTCAACGATAACGCGTCATTAGCATAACTAATGTTAATGATTTTACCGTTTTATCATTAACGAAAATGTCATTTTAAAAATTAGCGATGGCGGTTCTAAAAAGTTCTTCCTAATAGACATTGACAAGCGCTGAAGAGAGTACACATGCCTCTCTCATACCCTTTCGTACATGAAACTCCCTGACAGGTGATTTTCGATTTGGACTGATGCCTTTTGGTTGTTAACATAACTACCACATCATTGTGATTTATTTTTGTAGTTTTTAAAATCGACAATACATTCAAAGCACGACTAAACTCTCCATCTCTATCCGAATCCACCTCTTAATACAAATTCACTTTTACCAGTACGCTTCCCCAATTTCCTGTGGATGAGGAAATATATTGCTTTTACGAAGAGTTTCATGGCATGACCTAATGGCTACATTCTCTGGTGTTATTGCTTTAGATAAGGTGTAAATGTAGGTAGTTATTAACATATAAGGTGAAGTAGTTATAAATTGTTTTTCCCTGGTGTTTCTTTGAAGTCTACCCATTTTCCGGTTTTTGTCCGTCTTGCCGTATGTACTTTCTTCTTTTGGAATTTCGGATCACGCTTTTATTTGTTCTACTTTAAATTCTAATAATACGTCATAGGTTATAATATAGCTGCTACCTGTATTCCTGTTATCTTTCCAATTTCTCACAGACTTAATTTAATAGACTCCATATTTATCTTGTTACGTGTAAAATTACTAACAAAATATTTCTAGTTAAATATTTGGGTTAATTATTACAAGCTACGTAAAAATAAATAAATTACCTATTAGTATCTTAGCGACACAGTGCCTCTAACGAAGGAAAATTTCAAACACCTTCGCAACGGGCTTCTGAGTGTACTAGATTATATAGTTCGCAGTTTTAATGTGCAGTCTGTATTGGGTGGACCATTTTGATGCCATAAGCGTCTACAAGTCATGCTAAAATGACATTTAAGCTATTAGATAATTTTATATAAATATAATATGCTTGCCTGTGATTTACTGTGCCATGCACTACTTAAGTTACGTTAGTTAGCTTATGTAAAATATTAAAATTTGGCACACATTGCATTATTTCAATTCCAAGTTAAACTCAGTATTACATTTTGAATTCTGCAAACTTATGACGATAGAAGCAAAGAAGTTACTTGTAAAAGTAATTCAAGTATTTAGTTTAACGAACACAATTAAAGTAGAAAAATTTAAATATTCTTCTGATTTTTTAAAGACACAAGCTACTTAGGTGATACTTTTACGTCGTCAGTAAGCGCTTATCACAGCGTACACCACTAATTTGAGGTTGTATTACCTTGATCAATAAAATCAACAAAGAGGGCCTTCATTCTGATAGTTCTTGCAAAACTTTCCTGTACTGATTAATATTTACACTGCTAAGAAGTTGTTAATATACTTACAGAATTGCTTATTTGATTACATTTTACTTACCTACATTTATATTACTTTAGCCATTTGCATGTAATTTACATACAAATTCAATCATAATCTATTTATTAAATGTTGGTACTTGATATTAGAGCATAAATGTGTATGCATGATATTACTTCTGAATTTTATTATGATTATTTGCTTGCTTTTATGAGTCTTGAGCTTCAGTGGCAAATTCAGATTCCAAACCGTCTATCAGAGTGATTTCTGTGGGAATATTTCCTCTTTTGTTGAACCTGGCGCATTTAAAAAAGGTTGACTTTAAATCCTGATGCACGCAAGAGCTAATAGGGGTATATTTCTGAATTGTTACAGTTATATCCCACGCGCATTCTCAATCAGTAACATCTTTGAGTAATTTAGTCCCTTAGTTTTAACCATTCTTGTTACCTTTTAATTTTTTTGGGCACATCGAATATCATGCCTTTTTAAGTTCTACTGGCCAACCAGCTTCATCTATTTAGTTGATTACTATATTATTCTGGTGTGAAAATATGCAGAACACAAAGTGATTGATATTATGTGCATATATTCCTGCCGAAACAAACTTCGCAGAAAAATAAGGAACAAATAAATAAATGTTCAAATTTTCCTTCAGAAAAATAAAATTGATACCGAATTGAATCCATAACTATTTGCTTTCAC
Source organism: Agriotes lineatus (assembly GCA_940337035.1). Classification (NCBI taxonomy): domain Eukaryota; kingdom Metazoa; phylum Arthropoda; class Insecta; order Coleoptera; family Elateridae; genus Agriotes; species Agriotes lineatus. Next base: position 32,624,480 of record OW679197.1, on the reverse strand, counting down.
TTTACACAAATATTGTTTCGAACCGTCCCAAAACTGTTGCTGTCAGCACGAATATCACACAAATAACATCCCATCTGGGGCTCTTTTTAACAAAAAGGTGTCAACATCGCCGCCATAAATCGTGAACTATTCGTGCGTCACCACTCAGCGTTAATGACCCATCTAAATTAAAATATATTCATTAAAGAATCCGGAACCCTGCATTAATTGTATAATATGTATATTTCAGCTGTATCTGATGCATGCACGAGGGATAGTTCCGAAAACTATTCATTACATGCGCCAGAGATAACAACAGGCGAGCTGATCACGTTAAAACGCCGTGACGTCACGAGATCATCGAGCACGGTCAAAAAGCGAGCAGGTGGCGACATCTGGGCGTCGCGACGCCAAGCAGCGAGAGCCGATTTAGATTCCTGAAATGCAGCGACAAATTGCCCCTGCGTTTCTCACGGCGTTCATAAGCTGAGCATATTTTATTACCCGAATATTAAAATGTTTATTTACGACGCGCCGCGACGCTTTTTGCGAATCTAATTTTCTCTATCGCGCGGCTGGCGTGAGGGCCGCTGTCGCATCAGAGCAGCGGACTTATCTACATCAATAATGGCATTTGCGCATCGAAATGGGAGATAGGGAAAAATCCACCGTGTTACGGGCCGAACACGTCCCGGGGCTTCCGCGTATTATATAAAAACAGTGTTCCAGTGTCCCCTAAATGGACTTTGCAGAGTGGGAATTAAATGCCGCATGAAATTATGAAAGCTAGTTGGGGCCCGCTTTCAGTTGTCGAGCATCGAAGGCACTTTTCTATTAATGGCTCGTTTTTGCTAAGTGGGAGATTACGTTTTTGAGACGGCTTTCGGCGGCTGCCGTTAGAGGCGCTCCTCGTCGCTTCCTGTGACACTTTCGTTTAACAAATCCCTCCGAATTAACTCCGAACAATTTTTAATTAAGAATATTGCATTCAATGCTAACCATTCTCCATTCGTACAAGTCTTTATTGTTTCCCATACCAAGAACTTGAATATCTCAGTGACACTAGTCTTCGTGAATGGCAGTAGGTACATAATTCTCATTTCCATTACAAACTAAAAAGAATAGGTATTTTACCAAATACAACAATCCAGCAGCTATTTTCAATACCATATTTTGACAAAGTATATACCAAATAGGCTTCCACAATTTCTGCTATTAAATAAATCAAAGCGAATCCCATTGCTAAAGTTACCCCAAACTACTTTACGATTACAAAGTGCAATATAATCTTCCATCAAGAGTACTTAACACCAGCAGCCATTTTCATGGTTTGGGTTGACATTAGAAGAACATTTTTTATTAATGTTCTCGTTACTATTAATACATTTAGTACATTTTCATTTGCAAATCGATTTTAATATTTCACACACCAAGAACCTATGCAGTGGCCTGTACTTACTTTAGTAAAGTAAAGTTTCCGGCACTTCAATCCACACGTAAGAATATGGCCTGAGACACGGCGAGTCAGGGTCGCCGAATATCTTTTTGCGAAACCCAGTCAATCTGGCACACCGTTATCGGCGTACTGGGTGATGTGGTTGGCATCACGCTTCGACGACTGCCTTACTTTTCCTACTTCCACAACTGTGGTTTCGGTATCAAGTTTTTAAAGCCACTGGGTGGGCGCCCACCAGTTGCCAGATGTGGGGATTGAACCCCGTACCGTGGCACAGCAGCCTGACACCCTAACCGCTCGGCCACGCTGGCGATCTGTACTTACTTTAATTAAACATAAATCTCATCATTATTTCGCAAGTTTAATACAGTTCATAACCTCTCCTGACATCCAAATCGCAATATCTTCCTATCCTGCCAATCGTGATCTTGAAGACCTTTGGCTTCCTTGGCTTCATCTACTTTACTTTTCTCTTAAAAACGAAAAACTTCAAGAACATATATCGCTTCTAGAATACAGAGCAGTAATATGCTATGTGTATCGCATTTTCGAAAGGTACAGATCAAGAAACTTTCAGCTTTTCACTTCAAGAGGTTGTAAAGTGGTACTAAATTTAATTTAATGCAAAGCGAGTGTCCCATTTTAATCGAACACGCCTTCAAATTCAAGTCAAGAAAAAATAGAATTTGAGCAGTTCTAACAAAATATTCCAACATAAAAATTAGCATATTTCAGTTGAAACCACAGTGTGCTTCGAGCATAAATGATAAATAAATAAATAAATAAATAATAAAAAATATTAGTAGTAAATACTTTCCATTGAATAGTGGACATAATTAATCGTTTTCGTTGCAATATTTCAAGAAAAAGCGCATTTAAAAGGATTTATAGTTCATATTACCAACTTCAGTCCAATTCTGGAGCAGAAGATAAATTAATATACTTTTTCAAAATATTTTTTAAAAGAAAATATAAGTACTTTTAACATATATGAACTGTAAAATCTTTTCTTTGCAAGTAATTTGTTATACGCTGTTGATCCTTCATATTGGCAACTTAATGAAATTTCTTAAGCTGAATCTGAAATATGTCTTACTTGTTTATTAGAAACCCATGTTGGGTGCCAATTTTATTGCAAAAGTGTCGGGTAAATTCGGCAAACGAATGCTCGGTATTAACGTCTCAATTTTTAGTATTCCAAATATCTAACGCAAACAGGAAGGAGAGGTGCCCTAAGCATAACGTAGTCCAATTCCCTTGCTTGTTAGAAGCTGTAATAATCTAACAGTTAAAGGCACCAAGTTCAACAACTTACGTGATGCGCTTTGCCGAACCATATGAGTAGATGAGCAGCCACGTAAACCAGGCACTAAAGAGATACAAATATCCAAAGGAAGATACAACAGCTTGGGCCAAACACCAACGATATTTTTATTTGCAACGACGACAATAGCAGACAGAAAGATTACAATAATGCCAAGTTAGTGCACAAATGATTGACATATCAATTAATACGATAGATTTTGATGCGTGAATAGTATCGAGGTTCATGGGACCACAAAGATCTGATTTGATAAGAGCATACGTAATCGATCGAACGAAGTAACAAAAATGTCCTGAATGAATAAAAAAACTATAGATTTAGTTTACACGTGGGAGGCATTGCTTACAAGCCTTTCTAGAACGTAACGCATTAATTAAAAATTAATGCTATTTATCGCTTGAAACACGCAGTCCTCGCCCAATCGTTTAATAACGCAAGGGACACGTTTTACTATTCTAGTTATAAATTAAAGTACAATACAAACTCGAAAGGTTTGAAATCGGTAGGGCAGCGGGTTTTGTTCATCGTGCACAAAGTTAACCTATAGAAAGCCGTTGAACGCTCCAAACTCAGTAGGTAGCTGACAAAAATCGTGCAACACTGCAATGTAAGCCGATAGTCATGTGTGAATACTTAAAGAAAGTCTAGTAGTCAATACCGTTCAACGGGCAACACTTGACTGATTAAAATCAAATGCATTTTCCACCAACCTGAATTTTTTAACGACTCACGAAAATAAGTTGGAAGATTTCTCGGTGATATGGTAATTGCAACAATGAAGGGCTTATATAAAAAGTACACTTGTTAAGCGCAGGCTTTTTTGATAAGGTATAACCCAACAATTAAAGTTATTTTTATTTCAATAAAATCAGGTAGATAACATATATAGGTGGTCTATTTTATCATATAACAACAAGGTAGGCAGCACATTTAATAAGCACATCATTTTTTACAGATAACTTTGAATTTTTAAAATAAATGGATGGCCAATCTATGGAACAACAGACACCGCCTAAGGCGAGCTGTCAAATAAATCAAAAATTACTAACTGTATTGGCCCCCAAAAGGCAATTTGGCGAGAAAACCAATTACCTATATCCTTATTAAAGAACAGCCATGTGAAGCAAATCATCAGAGCTAGTGTTAATAAATAAAGCCAAATGAACGTAAAAAAGTGCACGTGGGATAATCGATAAAATGTTGCCGTACTTGGGAAATTAAACGTTTCAGAGGAACGAATTAGTTAATGCAAAATCATCACCCGAATTCAATTAGTTCTATATAAACTAAGACAAGTAATCTCCTTGTTGGTTGCTTCAATAAGTAATTTTCGCAGCTGTTTAATTATTTCTGTCGTTAACGAACATATTTTTTCCCGTACCCTACTCTTTAGTATATTGTTTATTTTCTTTTATAAGATTATAATCGGAAGGGTATATATAGGTTAAATACGAATAAAAAATCAATAACGAAGCAGTATTTGGTGCGCAATTGCAATAACTGGAATTTAAAACGGAAAAGCGAAATCGGGTAGTATTTAAAATGCAGCTGTAACCCAGTTTAGCTGTTAAAATGAGTTAACATAAATTTACACTTAACTGAATTTTATTCCAGAATTTCATAAAATGCATTTTCATATACATCGTTAGCTACTTATTTGTCAAATTAAAACTGGAAAGACAATCTAACACAGTATTCCCAACAAATATCTGATTTTTTTTAAATTGTACGTTTGATATCGACGTTTTGGAATTTAGCATTAGCACTTCTGTGTTTATAACATTATCTTTTACGTAAATAACGCCTTTCCAACTTGTTTAAATAGTTTAAAAATGTAACATCTTAATTAGCTACATGTAAAAACACGTTAAATTAGCTGAGCAAAAATCTACCGATACGGTAATGCGGAGCTGTAATTAAAACTACAACTTTCGCAGTCTGGCTTAGATATGCATTTCCATTAAACTTTTCTCATAACGTACATATGGTATGTAACTGAGTATGAAATTTAATTAAAATGCAGACTTAGTTACTTTTCAAAAATATCTATATTCACAATAAATATGTTTAGAGGTTCATAATTTTATTTTGTATTTTCCAGTTCAGGTGGACGATTAAATTAAAACTTTCTCACCTTTTATTTATGAATACTGAAGGAGAATGTGAATATATAAATTAAAACTAATTTATTTCACGAACGAGACTAAATGCAGTACGATAAAGCAGCTCCATAAGATTACATGCAGAATGTTACATTGGTACAGAACGGCGTTGTTCAAAATATGTTAAAATGTGGATTAAAGGTATTAAATAATCTATCACAAGCACGGCTTATTTGCTTTTAATAATTAGCAGGTATGTGATATTATCTGATCACATTTAATAAACTGCACAACTTTTTTTGTTTAATTTTGCAAAAAAAAATCGTGAATACGCTTTACAAACAACAGATTTGTAATTTACTAATATGCACAAATTTCATAGCAATTTCCTTTTACTTCCTTTACTATAAAGGAAGTATTGGATTCACCCCAAAAATTCGAAATTGAGTTTTCAACGGATCTTCACGTTTTAGAGTCCCTGATCCCAAAAAACATATTTTTTTTCATTGGTCTGTCTGTCTGTCTGTGTGTCTGTCTGTGTGTCTGTCTGTCTGTGAACAGAATATCTCAAAAACGAAAAGAGGTATGGCGTTGAAACTTCATATATAAGTTTTGTGTACTATGTAGATGAGACGCAAGCTTTTGAAGAAAATCGCATAACCGGAAGTAGGTGTTTACTCTTGTGATTTTTCAGTTTTTTTCGATTTTTTTTAAACTTTACATTTTTCTTACATTTTTAATGTGTATTGATGTGAGATAGGTGATTTTCCAGTTGAATACTTCTAAAGTGGGTTTCTTTTGTTTTTTTTCTATTTTTTTTATTAACTCGTATTTTAAATAAAACACCCGGTATATTATTACATTTTTGAATTCTGCTTAAAATTTTAGAGAAAATTTGTCTCTTCAACTAACACTCGATTTTGTACCGTTTTTGTACAATTTGTAATTTTTGAAAATTTTTGACAAATGGTTAAAAATTAAAAATGAAATTTTTGACTAATTATAAGATCACTGTAAAAGGAAGTTGTGTGAGTGTATCACACCAGATTTTTTAATTTGCGATCGAGAGAGTATGTTTCACTAACTTAATATGATAACATACTTCTAGCTCCTAGATTATTACATATATACCACCCCCTATAACGAAATGGTAAAAATGCATAGTTATGCATGCAATTTTAATAATGCACATAGCAACGGTAATAATCATATACCTCCTTAACAAATAACTGATAGATAAAAATCTTCACAAACATCGCGTTATCTGCTGAAAATACAATCGTCATAGCAACTACACTAACTGTACTTTTAATATTTATAAATAATCTGTCCAAACGTTGATTATTGACTAATGATATAATTACATATAATGCAACTATTGGGTTCTTGATAATAAAATAATCATTTCTGTTTACATGAAATATATTGTGTGGAAATCACGCGAGTCCGAAGAACGAATGTGATTGCCTAAAACAATATATATGGGGTAGACACAGAAATGATTTGATAATCAAGAAGACACGAGTTGCATTCGGCTAGATTATATCACGAGTCAATAAACAACGTTTGAACAGTTTATTTATAATTATTAAAAGTATAGTTAATGTGGTTGTTATGACAATCACTTATTAGTCATGTAGGTATATGATTATCACAGTTGCTATGTACATTATCAAAAGCTAGTACATGCCCAACCATACCTTTGTACAATTTTTCATTGGTTGACGTTATAGGGAGTGCTATAATCTAGCCTAACGCTACTCGTGTCGTCTTGATTTATCAAATCATTTCCGTTTCCACTCGATATATTGTTTAGGCAACCACGCTCGTCTTTCGGAGTCACGTGGTTGCCAAACAATTTATCTTGTATAAACAGAAATGATTATTTGATAATCAAGAACCCACTAGTTGCGTTATATTGTTAAGGCGATTAGCTCCACTCTGTGTGCCCAATATTTGTTATGTTATAATTAAATTGTAATCAATTTAATTGCCCTATTTTTGTTATCTTTTTATAATCAAAATTATTTTCTGCTAGCCCCAGTAGATACACTTGACTGAAAAGCAGATCGGATTCTTTCTATCTAGATTGTTTATCTTCTGGAATTTCATGTTCCTATTTTAATTATGACAACGCAAAACTTCTGTCAAATGATACTTCAAACTAGTTTTGAAAATTCAATTACAAATACTTCATCGTTACATTTGTCATACGACAATCTCAAATAGTAAGTACTTCCTTAATTAACATTAATTCACTTTAATCTGTATTTTCCTTCAGTTCTCATTTTTAATACCTGGATTCTGTTACCTATTATTGAAGCTAACACCTTCCTCTGCTAAAACCAATTCGTCCAACTCTGCAACTGACCACGCCACACAACTGCGCCACTCAAAGCCACGTTAAAGTGCTCAACCGACAACCAACTGCCAAAAACCTAGTTTGCCACACGAATCAGCATCTACAGCTTCACCACAGTACAGATCCAAATAGACCTCAGTTGTAGTTGCGTTACTTTAATGTTCAACCCAAATCACTCATTTGAAGTCCGCTACAACCCAGCAGCAACAATCTTGACCAGAGACAAGCCACCAGATATCACTTGACAAACCCCATAAATACGCTCATCCTGCCAACCATATCTATGTAATCTTCTTCCCTTGTAAATCGTTCCTTGTTATCCAATTCAATCGATGCAAATGTAATCTTACAATAAACTCAATTCAGCATTCCTTTCCTTTTATTTGCTTTTGTAGATTATAACTGTATTAGTTTGGTATTCTCATCACATTATTTATCTTCATCCGTATAGTCTGCACAGCTTCTATCCTTTTAACATTCTACTTTTTATTTTTTTTGCACCACCACAATTTTATTTCGAATTTTAACCCTTTTATACACCAATTTCTTAATTTCAAATTACAACATTTTGTTACATGATTTTCGTTTAATTTTTTTTTATTATCAATAAAAACCATCTCCTTAGCGATCTAGCTTATTGTTTCAGTCCAACACACTATTAAAACTTTATTAATTGATTAATACCTACTATGTTCAATAGTATATTTTGAAAAAGTATGTGTCATTAATTTCCAATTTCGTTTCAAATATTAAATTTAGTTAGAATTCTACGGTTTCTCAATTAGCTTCATTTAATTAAATTAGAAACTCTTTATGATTTTTAATTACTGTATTCTTTTAATATTATTAATCTGATTTTTACACCCCTGTACCGATACATAACAATATACATGATAACATTTACTATTACAAAAAAGGTGATAATAAAAAGTTTACGTTATCTTATCAGTACATGACTTTGTTGTATGTGCTCATCGATTTAAAATATATTTCGAGAAAAGTGGTTGTTTCCCATGAATCTGCTGTTAAATTAATGTACTTTTATTCAGGGTGGTTCGCCAAATCTAGATCTGTATTAGTTGAAGTTTAAATTTTTATTTTAATACGTGACTATTTAATGACATCAAATGTCAACTTGACTTCTACATTTACTCAAACCAGGTATTGACAAATTTATTTTTACATTGACATAACTATCAATTAACTCACCAAAGTAAGTACTGTTTTCTATTTTACTCTTTATTTTATTGTTCGTTATTCAAAATGCCTTGATATTAATTACTAACACAAACCATTTCACTTCTTCAGCTCACACTGCCAATATTTAAATACCACTGCTCCTATTCTCAAGAGATCCCGATCTGCACCTTATGCAACACCTACAGCTTATTCCTGTCAACCAACTCCAAACGTCCGCAGAATCCGGTATCGCTCCCCTCATCAAACGTCACCTTCACGCCAATAGACTCCTGGTAAGCTTCAGCTTTATAAATGAATCTGATCTTATCTTGTTTATTCCTTAGATAGTCCTCTGCACTCAGCAACCCCCACAGAAGCTGTCCAACTCCAGCTGGCACTCCTACTAACCTCCTTCTAGATGAATGACCTCACTTCCATACAACCAGCAATGTAACCAATGAATATTTAATTATGTGTCACCTTCACCAATAAGTCCATATTCCTCCAATTCCGTAGTTCTCTGGTTCTTTCTATTTAATTCACTGTATTAGACAATCTCTTGACTGATTGTTTAGTTTTAATAAATTATTATTTTATTTTCATTTCTGCACTTCGTAGATTTGTTAATAGCCTTTAAATTTGTATACTACCAAATAACTATACAAATAAGGCATAATTTCTAACTTTTATTGATCAAAATTAAACATTTTAAGATTATTTTTCTATTTTCTTCGAGTTTGTTTTTACAACTGACTAAACAAAATTTTCATTTCTATTAGATACAATTTTTCTTGCCCTCTTATAAATTTTAAATATCCTATTATTACATACTTTCAATTCTTATTATTATAACAAATACATTTGTCAATTGTAACGTTGGCTTGAAACTTATTAAAATTAACTGCAACCATCAAAATTTGAATACTCAATTGCTATTTATACCTCAAATTACCTTACTCATTGTCTTAATTAATTTTATCATTCTTATTGAACTTTACACCCAATCTTTACTAAACCCTTTAGAATTTGATTATAATTAACCTTCCAAATTTATCATTTCTGTCATCCATATTTTAAAACTATCTTTTGCATATCATAACAATATACAACGGCAAATGAAATCGATGTCAAACAGAATTGAGTATGTGCAATGCGATATTTTTTTAGCTTATTTACAACCTGCACCTGTAGTATAATGTACAACATGAGTAATAAGTAAATGATATAAGTATGTCACATGTAGTTAATAAATTTAACTGTTACATAATTCCATGTTCTCAAGTTAATAGCATTTTAACATCGCTTTGAATATACCTAATAACATTAAAAATCAGGAAGATCACGAAGATAGTTGATTTGTATGAAATGACAACAATGACAATAACTAATTTAATTGGTTTACATCTATTGTTATTTGCGTTTAAAATTACCCGAAATATACCTAATTCTTGAAAGAATATCATATATTAAACAATATGAGGAGGTGCAGGTTCCATATCAATACTTCGGTACACAATAATTTTATTGAATAAGTCCGTCGATAAATGCATTCGATTTAAAACAATGATGAAATGTGGCTAAATCCACAGTACCATTTAAGTAAGAAAAGGAATATCCGCGCTTATACTATTGGATGATTGGATTACAATATTTAAAAAGGCTAGAAGAAGAAAAATGATCCCTATAAAATTAGGTGTACGGACAAAGAGGCTTTGAGGTTTGCTAAAAGTAAACCTGAAAAGAAGCAATATAAATACAAATATTGCAAAGGGATTCCCCTCTATCGAGCTCTATAGGTTAGTGGTTAACACGCCTACTTAGCATTCCGGAGATAGTGGGTTCGATTTCTGCTACCGTCTGCAGGGTTTTAGGTGATTTTCCTATGTCCACAGAGTACCTTCGCTGAGGTCAATGCCGGGGCAGTACTTCTCCACTTTTCCTGGCATTCCTTCCATTCTCCGCTCCTCCTTTCTCTCGCCCATCCCATAAATCCCATTCTTGTCTGAAGAGGGACGCAAGATTCCTATAGTAGCCCATCCCCAGTTGGGAGAATTGAAACTACTTTGAAACTTTTACATTGGGTTTTCTCTGTAACTTATAGCTTAAGAAAACCAAATACATGAACAAATGTTTCCACATTGAGAAAAAATACCAAGATTAAGAGAAGATACGCACTAAACCTATACATAATTCCTGTTGAATTCTATGGATACTGTGAATCTTTACTTTCATCTAAAACTGTTGGTCACACCTATAAAAAAATTACCTATTCAGAAGAGAAATAAGAAACTTCACACTAAGAAATTAGTTTTAAAAGAATTACAAATGATGCTGGAAAGTTAATGTTTCGCTTTGTAGAAAATAAGCAATAGTTTCGAAAACATCTCGGTTTTAATTATTGGCTATAATTGTGTCAAAATGTATTATTGTTTGAAAAAGCTAAAGATTTTGAAATGTAATAAAGTAAAGTCGATATTAAAGTATGAATCTCATAATCCACCAGGTAATTTTCTTGCAAAAGTATCATTTTATCTTTAAGTTTGAATTGATACTTTAAACCTCTTAGTGTCCTCTTCCAGAATGCTGACATTCTGAGTTGAGTACCTTAGCAAATGCTTTCATCAACAGTTAGAAATTATCTTGAATAATAACAGCCGAAAATGTTTTAGGAAAAGTCCAAAAAAAATCTTACGAACAATAAATATTTTATACAGTGCTAATGTGAACCTTCCTGAAACAAAAAGAAGAACAATAAATAGTCGCTATTATAGGGCGCTACTAATAAAATTTAAGAAAATGGTTATGCAAAAACCGTTATACGTGTTACAAGCATTTGTTTCTGTAACAGAAGTTTTATTATTTGTTTTCAAAGTATCAACTTGACACCCAATAGCGATTATGGAGTTACAGATTTGGAAAGGTGTTTGGGCCTTGATATATCGAAGTTGTAAATGTATAAAGTTTAGGATGGATTACAGTAAACACTTGGGGCTCGTCTCAGTTAAAGTTTTACCAATAAACTTCATATAACCAACACGAATATAGGTATCATGATAACCAATCAAGTTTTTAGCAAATATTAATATTTTTAATCAATAAGAAGTCGCTGATACATGTACATAGTTTTTCTCACTTGATTGCTGTTGTGATGCTAGTACTAACATCGAGTTAAGTATTGTTCTTAAGAAAGTTGTTTCGTGTGTCGCTATTAAAATGCGCATATATCAATTAAAAATGAACAAAACCGTTTTGATTGCACTAGATTATTCTAGATTCGTGAAAATAAAAATGCCATGCCATTAAATATAATTTACAGTAAAACTTACAAATGGAAGCAATTCATCTACTTTTATATAGAAAAGGGATATCGGAACAACAAATGTACTGTAATGCTTTGTAATTTCTGGTAATTATTTTTAATTTACTCTTTCATATATAAGTGTTTATGGGTAGTCAGCAGCCAAGAGTTTGCTGAATGCTTTGAGTGAATAGATTCAGACAACTTTAGAAATATTACGTATATAGTTCTTCACGTTACATGTCATTCTCATGAATAAAATTTAAATGGAAAACGTACGTACTGAAACTAGCAACGTTGAAACGGCGTCGGGTCGGTATAGAGTCGTTTTATGAGGGGGGGGGGGGAGTAATATCTAAATCTCATTCCTCGGCTGTGGAGCCGGTATTAGAAGTGGTTTAGCACCAATTTAGGCTATGATCATATGACTGAGTTCGCAACGATTTTGCAGGTTGGGTTTCCAGACTTTTGCTAGTGTTACCATTTCATCTGGTAGCGTCTCCAGAGCTTTCCAAAAATCCTTCGCCACGTAAGTCAAACCTTTGCTTAATTGTGGCGGTTATTATGATCAAACGGCCCCTTTTAACCTTAAATAAAAGCTGCTTACGTCGGACCCTCTACCTTATTATGGGGCCCCAGCCTAGGTCTCTACTGCGGTTGGTGGGCTAACGAGGCGATAATACCTCCTCGTAGTAGCGGTGGAGCGGTATTAGGTGTAGTAACTGATAGAATGGCTCGACGAGAGGGGTCTGCAGGTCTGGATGAAGAAGAAGAATTGCCACTGATAAAACCCTTGATGGGAAAGAAGGGTGAGGTTTTTAGGAAGGATTCTGGTTTCAGAGTTCCGGTTTGCTTCTTCAGGTAAGGCTCGGACTCAGAAATCGCAGATTAGTGGCGTCCCCTTTAGCCAGGTCAAGCAATACTGGCAGACTGTTTCGCACTGAAAGAGCTTTACTTAAGTGTGCTGTAGCAGTAAGCTGCGCGGTCTAAGCCCTCCTTGGGGCTTGAGGCTGTTGGTCTTGTTATATCCCCTAAATCATCTTTTGGAAAAGATCAAAGCGTCCTCGTCGTGATTGATTGATTGCCGACTCGAGCATCGCATAGTTTTTGCCCTTATCGTAAACCTCCGCGTACTGGAAGTCAATCGTGACTTAATTTGGCAGAATTCAAATTCTAACACATTAATTATGTTTGAGTTCAATTTGTACAGTTGCAAACATCACATTGCTAATACTAGTGTATTGATTTAGTCTGAGTGAGTTTTCAACATAAAGAAGCAGCACAGCATGGAGTATAAGGAAGCGGCAATAGAAACCATGCGGGATATAATGACCAAGTCTTATGAGAAAAACATCATGATAGAATCATTTGCTGATTTAAATCTGCTTGAAAAACTCGAAATGCAAAAATTACGTTGTTAGATAATGACGTAATAAGATTAAAAGTAAAATTAATCACCTTTCCATTAGAAGAATGCAGAGAAAAATATTAATTTGTGGAAGGAAGACACGCCCGAAGAGTTACAGCTGTAAAATTTGTATGAAGAGAAAGTGAGGCCAGTGCATGTAGACTCAGTTATTGACAAGACGAGTATACGTAATAATCATGATGGTAATGTAAACTGGAGCAAAATGAACCAAACAATTTTTGGATAAATGGGAATGTGGGAGCATTTGGTGTTTAATTTTCGCATGCTCTACGAAGACTACTCCTCCGTTACATTATGACATAAATGCCGTTGACTGTATTGGGAGAACGAGCGTAGGCATTCCATAAGATCGAGTTACTACAGCTTGTGTAGGGATTGGATGGAGCGAGTGCTGTTTGTGTAAGCATCAGTTATCGCAAAACCAAAATGATAATTGTAGATCGATTAAAACAGAATTAACATTCGTAGAATAGACCAGTGCGAAATAGAAATCTTCTACAGTTCATCCGACTAAAACATGAGATATCACGATATCCTGTTAATGTTCTCACATACATGCTTATGAAACATAGACTCTTAGAGAAACTGACAGAAGACTTAGAGGCTGTAGTTTAGCAATCCAAGAACGTGAGGCTATAATATTCGAAATAGGGAAACGAAATCATGCGCCACAAAACGTCTGCCAAAAAGATGATACTATTGATATGCCAACCGATGAATCTGATACTATTGATATGCTTACCGATGAATCTGATACAAATCCATTTTTGCTGAAACTGTACAGTGTAGAACTCACTAGTGTGCTGATACAAAATAATTGATCCCAATATAGACAATCCATATATTTGTTCAGTTCGGTTGATATTGGTACAATACCAGATAACCCACACAATCTCCAAATATACAAAAGAATCTGTATCAGTTGAATCAATAAAAGTCCTATCTCCAACTCGATAAACAGCATCACAAAAATATTTGTTACAGTACAAAACTGTCGCTACGAAATGAATTTGACATCCAAAGTACTAGACACTTTACTAAATCGAGAGAAAAACATAGGTGAGTTCACCAAGAAAGTGGAAATAGTGAACGGACCTTAAAAGGTGTTTTCAGTATTCGATTCCAGTCTGCGTGCAGCATCGGTGGACCCACCTTACTTGCATTCCTTCAGCTCTTCCAAAACTCCTTACAAAATTATACACAATAGATTGTAGGGGTTCAGTTTGCTCTAGTTATGATGTCCAACGATGCTGCAAGCCGTTTCCAAGCGACTGTCAGAAAAAGCTTGAAGAACTGCGAGTAACGACCTAGAGTGTTATCTGTCGAGCGGGTCTGGACGATGTTAAATAACAAAGAGGGTAGAAAACGACGAACGACAGACAAGATTGCGGTACGGTACACGTAACTTCATTAAAAACAATTAGCACAAAAGAGGTTCAAACGGAGCTTGTTAACTCCACGATATGAGAATTTCACGACTAATACCTGCACTAAACGTATCTCAAATGACCAAAAACTGGACCGGTAACACCCATTCACAGTTTAATTTAATTTCGACGTCGCCCGGCTTCAAGTCAGGCAGTTAAAAATGTCGCAGCCAAAGGGAACCCGCACGTGAGTTACTTATCTCTAACTCCTACAGAAACGTCCGGGATGCTTCAAGTTGTGCAGCACTCGTACGTCACTTTGAAAACATAGACAATCCAACATCAGACAATGGGCGTCGAGTACAGAAATAAAAACACGATAAGCCCACTTACGTCATTCATGCGACAAGCAAGCACATCTAAATTTAAATCGACATTACTTAAGATATGATGAACTGACCGAAAGGCGCCAGTACTGGAAATGAACGGAGTTGCGCTTTGAAACACAGCTAAACTATCAAACTGGATCTAGATGAAGCGGAAAAACTAGTGATGTTTGAAATACAGATGCGCAAAAGCGCTAAATTCGAAAATTGTCTTGACATATTATATCTAACATTTCGAATGAAACGTTAACCGGTGCTCACATAGGTGCTGGAAAGGTGGTTTATGATTAGTAATATCTATCAGTTTCCAGAATTGTTTGTAGTTTCTATGGGAACTTCCAAGAATTTTACTAAACAAAAGGATTTTATAAACATTTTTCAGCTCTGGCGATATTACCTCTGATAACATTACCTTAAGAATGCATGTGATGTCAAAAGCTTTAAATTACAGTAGTTCAATTATCAATTCTGTCATTCGCTGCAGTCACTCGAAGGACACCCATTGCAATTACATGCTGACGTAATTAGTGAAACCTCGCAACCAGAGCACTTGCAATCAAGAAAACGTCTCCAATCAGCTCTAGTCGTCCACTCGGTCGTTAATATCGCATTACTCGGATCTCCCTAAAATCCACGTACGCGATCTATTATTCTGCAGTGCTTGCGACCACCGCACACATGATTTCGATCTCGACAGCTTTTATTTTAATATGTACATATTTCAGCGGGCGTAATTGACAGCCCTGAAAAGTTGCGCGATAGCAGGCGCTGAGCGGTCATTAAACGGAAACTTCGGGCAAATTGACAAGGAAATCAATTTTAATTAAGATAAGTACTTTTCTTATCAATTTGTAGGAGCTTTCAACGCCATGCTGCGGCCGATTGCAAGTGTCGATAGTTTGCGCCACTTCTTGAGGTTGCTACTTCCGGACTTTAGGAAAGTTGATATGTACTTAAAAATTGTGGATAATTTTCATCAAACAGTTTCTAGCTTCCAAAAAGCAGAAATATATTTTTTCTACTCATGACATTGAAATCAGTCATTTTGACATTGATTCCGGTGGTTGAATTTGTATTTCAACCACTAGAGATTGAAATGCTCGGACTACCGGGATTTCAAACTGTTTGACATTCAATTGGTGACAAGAGAAATGTCACTTTATGTTGACTTTTTTCTAAAGTGCATTAATTCGTTAAAATGAGTGAAAATTCGTAGAAAAAATAGTATATGCAACTCGTGGCTGATAAAATTTCAACGTCTCGAGTTACTCGCTTCGCTCGTTGAAAAAAACCACTCTCAACGTTGAAATTTTATTTCAACCACTTGTCCCATAATATACTATTATCTACTATATTCGTCGAGATTTCCAGTGCTGAAGATAATAAAATTGATTCTTGCTCAACTATGACCTCTGTCTTCTTACTTCGTATGTTGTTTTCTAGGGCAAATAGAAAAATTGGATTTGTCTGAATTTGTAGTTATTTCCCATTTTTTATTGCTCTTGAAATTGCTGTATCTTTAAATATTTGACCTTTTGATGTTTTTCCAGTCTGACAAACACCGAAAGTATGTTATTTGCTGAGCAATTACAGTACAGATGGGCCGATAATTAAATATGACAGCATTGAGGTAGCATGGACAAAAAAGAGATATCTTGCTTAAGAACGAGATAAACATAAGAAATAATTTTACTAGGCCTATCGTTGTTTTTAATTATTACATAAGCAGCATTACAACGTCAAATTCGACGGCAATTTAAACCTTTTACGTTTTAAAAATGACTCAGTCTCAAGTGTGTTCCATTTATTTATGGGCTCATCGGTATGTCAACTTTCTACGTAGTCTTCTAAATGTAGATGTATACGAGAAGGTATTAATAAATAGTTGGCCTTTTTCATTTCTAAGCAACAAATGCGAATGTGAAGTTTGAGATCAAAAGGTGCACATGTTTTCGAATTATCATTTTCTAAGAAGCCATGCTGGAAGAAAATTTGCATTTTGAGAAAGTCTGGTACTGTTGTTCAATGACCAATTATCTGTTTTTAAAGGGGTTATCTGATAACGAGATGTATGATGACATGTTGTCAACATTAGGAGATCAATGTCGTCCTAATTGCGACGTTAAAGCGGGTAGAAAAGATGTGCCAGGCAAGCAGAGAGCTGGAAGATCGATTTCACATAGCAGAAAACATATGTTATGCACGATTTGATTTTGGAAAATCAATGAATCGGCCTAAAACGAATATCAAAAGTTTGAACATCTCATATGAACTAGTCCTCATGTAATTCACAACGAATCGGAAATAAGGAAATTATCACGAAACTCTATATCCAAATGCCTGAATACTGATCAACAGCAAATACGAGTCTCAGCATTCATATCATTCCGCACCCAATTAAGATGATAAATCAAACCACCGAATTGTTACAACGGCCGGAACTTGGGTTTACTATTACACCCCAGAGACAAAAGAGCTATTAGAAATGAAAACATCATAGTGGTTCATTTTCTCCCAAACTATTTCGTGTGCATAATAATTGTTATTGACTACCTACTGTTCGATATTAACAAAAGTTCGAGCCACAATTGTGACGTGGAAAACTATTAAACGATGTGTTGTTTTTGTAGGATAACGCACCTGCTCACAAATCTATTGTTGCCCTGCAAGACTAATAAAATCAGCTTTCAAGTCGTCGACCATCCACCATATTCTCCTAACTTGGCCACTTCAGATTCCTATACAGATGTTCTTAATTCCTAGATTTAAAAGTATTTTTAAGTCTGAGGAACTGAAAGAAAGTTCTACTTGGCCACCTATAGACGCAGACACGCGATTGGCTGTAGACACAACATTCAGAACACAACACAGGTGCGAAGCTCCGTCGCTGCATGCTGCTACACAGAAGTACAATGACCTCCCGCTCCAGCTCTAGATCTTCCACATATCGGGCAGCGAGGAAGCGGGGCACCCTGCAGTCTTTTATGCGTTACTAAATATTTAAAGTGAAACGTGAATCACGCCTTGGAAATTTTCACATATAATCTCATAAGAGCATTAATTCTTTCCGGAAATTTTTTTGAGTGCGGTCCAACAACGTCGTATTAATTTGCCTGAGCGGGACGCGAGGGCAAATTAGGAAGTTGTTGGAATGCACGAAAATAATTTCCGGATATGATTTAATGCTCGAATGCAGATTCGGTAAGAAAATCGTAACGCCACAGACCCTCACAGTTAGGTTGGTCTACCTACAAAAAATTTCCAAGAAATTTTTTTATTGTCTTGGTTACGGCTCGTGAACTAATTTTTCTATTGGTCATTAATGAGTGTCGTACAATTTTCACTTACGTTCACGGCCCGATTTTCAAATATTACTCACGCTCACGACGGGACCCGCCTTGACCCGACTATTTTCACGTCACGCACTCATCCCTATATTGCAACCATATCAACATAGCGTTTGCGGTTCGTGAATAAATTGTAGAATACGCATGGCCTTTTTGATGAAATATTTAGTTCATTTCATATTTGGCAGCATTTTATGCACCGTATAGGCTTTGTATGAAATGGCCAATTAACATTAAACGGCAGCAAGATATACTTCTCCCTAACGTACATTTAAGGTGTTAAATAATTCGGCTTCGTAGGTGTATGAACTTGGAATTTCCAGCTGTGTTAAAGGATTTATTTTTGTGTATGGATCTGCAAAGTGGTATAAGTCGTCCTACTATTACTAAACCTACCCGAAATCAGAGGAAATGCGATCGTCTAAATCACTTCTCGAGAATGCAGAATTTTAGATTAAAAATATAATGGAATGAATTTAGTTGCTTTCTCCAACTACGAGTATATACGAATTACAACACTTTTGTAATAATTTTAGGCAAAAAGTGAATTTAGTGTTTTTTCGGCTTTTCTTGTACATCGTATATGTGCGTTAATAATAATATTTTTACTCATAAGATTCATAAATCTTTCTTTTTAGAAATGCAAATTTCCTTATTTGTTCCCATATTTCACATGCTGGCCGAGCCTTCATTCGAGTCAATTTTTCATACACAGGGGGTAAAAACGCTTGCAGTGAGGGAGACAAATCTATTTTTTCTGCCATGAATTTTATTTGATCAGCCGAAAGGGATTCTCGAATAAGTGTTTCCGCAGGAAAAGCCATTTACAAAACTACTTTGGCGTGTGAGCAACTATTCCGACTGCGAAATCACACAAGCTATTTCCACTGCCGTTTCTGTAAAGAGTAAAGGCAAGCGCAGTTACACTTTCTCTAATTTACATTTTATTGTGCTGCGCCATTTATTCAATCTTGTGAGAGAAGGAATATAAAAAACATGAAGATGAATATTCTGATGTTCATTTTGATTGTTTACTAGTTGAAGGCAAAGATGTATCAAGAATGCTTAGAATACTTTTTATTTATATAGCGTTATAAGT
Source organism: Agriotes lineatus (assembly GCA_940337035.1). Lineage (NCBI taxonomy): Eukaryota > Metazoa > Arthropoda > Insecta > Coleoptera > Elateridae > Agriotes > Agriotes lineatus. The sequence continues at coordinate 32,605,152 of OW679197.1, read as the reverse complement.
AACTGGGTTTGCATATCAGTAAAATAAAACTAATGAAGAATATATTATGTGTTTAAAACATAGTTTCTGTAAACCAAACTATCTACTGTTTAATCGATCTCTAGCACACAAGTTGCTTGGTTTCACTACAATTAGTGTGTTAAAAATTTATAATTATACGAATTTGTCCAACTAAGCGAAACAATGACCAAATAGTGTAAATAAAATATATAAAATTGTCTAGGTTAATGATCGTAAGCATAAACCAAATATAAATTTAAAAATATATAAATATAGAAAAATGGACGTAGAATAAACATCAACTACTCTGTCTGAAGACAGACAGTCCTAGAAAGCAAAACTAATCCTCACCAACACACGAGACCAAATCGCAGTTCTCTTGATTGAATACATGTAGAATAAGTCCACTATTATACAGTACGTCGCGAAAATATGTGGATTTTTTGTATTGTGTAGGGTGACCAGACGTACTCTTTTTTAGAGTATTATACTCTTTTCTAAATAATATCCTCTTTACTCTTACTTTTTATAAAACAGCTATCACTATACTCTTTTTAATTCATTTAAATACTCTCAATACTCTGTTTAGATTTTGCTTCAAAGATTATTATAAATTTACCTCGCGGAATAATATTTGACAGAAAATGCTGCACTCGCACAACTTGGTAATGAATGCAGAATGTTTATGCAGAGTAGGTATTGTTGTGTGTGCCGAGTGTACCTACATAAACATGAAAAAGTAAACAGGAGAATCATAATTTTGTGTTTACTTGTTAAATTTTGAATTTATTTATTAGGTTTTAATAATATATATAATATATAATAATATTTTTCAAGGCTGTGATTTTAATAACTGCCATTATACAAAGGTTGGTATTACACCGGTTATATAATAGCTATTTGTGCAACAAGTGCTAAAAGTGAATGTTTATGCACGAGACATAAAAATGAATAACATGTCTCGTGCATAAACACTTTTAGCACGAGTTTGCACACAATATTTTTTCTACGGCCTTAAATTTACTGTTCCTAATCCATAAATGTCGATTTAACAAAGGTTTGCATTTACGACAGTTATCATTTATGTCATAGGAAATCAATGACCTTGACGGTATAGGTGACTGCTTCTGCAGCCGGTAGTTGTCAAAGTTAGTTATCAAAGATAATTATAAATGTACACATTTTACTTTATTCATTACATAATGCTTTAGTTATTTAAAAAAACACTACCTCTAACGAAATAAGTAACTAGAATAACTTTATAACCTCACTTCCACTTTAAATTCTAAATTCAACACCAGCTGTTTACTTTTAGCACTGCTAAAGGTAAACAGCTGATTTCACTTTTAACACGCTGATTTATAAAACGTCATTTTAGTGAAACAAGCTAGTGCTAAAAGTCCTGCTTTTAGTAGTGGTTTATATAATCGATATCGCTATAGTTACTGAAATAACTGTTGTAATACATGGAAACTGAGGAAAATTACACATTTTTATTTGTGTCTAACCTCATGCGAATGGTATAGTTTACATGTCTACAACTTGACAATCGAAAATTCTCGTGAATCGACGTATTGCCTTATAAAACACCACTCAACGATAGATGTCTCCTGGTATTTCAGGTCTCGAAATCGATTATTTTCGATCGTCTAGTTGTATAATCTATGATTATTTCACGAATGACGGATGTTGTATATTAGCTTTCTAGAACGCGTCCAGCTGCAATTTATATATCACCGAGCTCTGTAGTGTAGTGGTTATCACTTCTGCTTAGCATTCGGGAGGTCGCGGGGTCTTTTCCCCTGGCCGTCTGCTCTGATTCAGGTATTTAGGTGGTTTTCCTGTGTCAACAGAGTACTTTGTCTGAGGCAAATGCTGGGGCAGTATTTCTCCACCTTTCCTGGCCTCTCTTCAATTCTCCCCCCCCCCCCTTTCTATCACCCATTCTATAATTCCCGTTCTTGGCTGAAGAGGGCCGCAAGGTCTCTAGGGCAGCCCGCCCCCAGTTAGGGGAATTGAAATAACCCTGAATCTTTCTACCTTCTTCTACCTGCAATTTATAATAATTATTATTTAGCAGCTATTTGCTAGGTCTATCATCTTTCAGTTCAGTTTGAGATCACTTTATAAGTATTTGATGAAAGTGGATAAAGTAAGCTATACAGTATAGATTATAATATCTAAAAACTATTACTAATTTAGTGTATTTGAATGCAAAGAACTCGAAAAATACCAGACTTAATAAAATTAAATTGAGTTTTTATTAGGATTTTAGCTATAACTTACTTAAGTTATTTTGATTTTCGTGAATGAGGAGTTGACAGAAAAGTGCATATAAAAACTTGTATCTAAAAGTGAAGTTAGTTTTTAATTAACATATAGTAGTAATTTTAAATATTTTTTGTAATTAACTGTTATGTTAACCTTTGTAATACAACGGATATTCAGATTTATTTTATTTGTCCATTTCTAAAATTTAAGGCATTTCAATTGTTCTTGCCATAGAAATACAGTCTGTGTTTTTTCTTTGGCAATCTAAACCAAATAAAATTTAATCTTTTGAATGGCTATGTCCACGTTAGAATAAAATTCTGCTGGTGGCGCGTTATTACTCTCTACGTTTGTTATTTAAAATTTTAGTTTCAATAAAATTATAAAGCATACTCATTTTCTATTAAAAATTTCTGGTCAGCCGAGTATTGTTAAAGTGGATGGTTCGGCATGTGCATTCTTAAAACAAAATATATCATGAGTAGCTTTAACTGGCAGTTCCATGACATAATTTAAATACACAAATTCGGTATTGCCGTTGTAATGATTTTACGCCAGTAGAAACGTATTGAAGACAGGACACAGGCAGCAACAAAACGTGTACTTCAACAATTTCACGTACGCGAACTATTAAAATTTGTGAGTATGTAAATTGACGATATTTAATGTGTTAAAACGGATAACAAATGGTACTGCGATATGTCATGTAGCCTGAAGGTTGGAAATTACAACAAGACAACGCCCCATGCCACACTAGATATACAAGAACTTGGTTAAGAGAAAATAGTATCGCAACCATTACATAGCCAGCAACTTTGGCGTGACCTAAGCACTATTGTTTGTTTGTCTATGGAGATTTTTTAAATCCACATACTTCCTAGACATTCGTATAGTATGTAGATTATATAGAGAATCCGTTAAAAATCAAAATAATTTGTTGCAAGAAGCTTGAAAGTCAAAAAATGTTCGATGACTACAGATTCGTGGAGCTTAAGCATCCACCGTACATTTAATAGCCAGTTTTTACTATTTATTTCAAGAACTAAGGAAACATCTACGGAAAAAACGATTGTCCGCCGATAAGAAGCTGGAAACAGCTATTGGAAAACAGAGTTACAAAAGATTTTTATCGAAGCGATTGCTTTGTTTAAAAAGTTGAAATGAAGATAACGATGTAAATAGGATCCAGGTTGGAAACTAAAGTTTTACTTTCCCTTTATGAGTATGTAAATGAGTATCTTCCTTTATACTTTATTTATATATCTGGGAATATTTTGTTTTGAGGCAGTTACATATGTATGAATAATAATGGCTTTTTACTTCAAACATTTCACATTGTTATTCTTTCATATTTTAAAATTCTAAATTGTAGATTTAGTACAATGTACACAACAACAACAATTTTGTTCTAATGAGGAGCTCTTAGTTGTAAGTGCGTTGTGGGAATAAAGCAGTTAATTCATGTTTATTTTTCTGGTTTTCAATTGTATGCTTGTAGATGGACGTGGATGTGACCTGACCACAAATAATTTTAAGTTGTAGATTTTAAATCACTGTATTTATTTGATTCCAACCATAATTACGTTTTTGGTATATTCGTTGAATAACGTTGGAAAAAGCTAAATATTTTGGTTGGATACAGAAGAAGATGTTCTATGAACGAAAATCGGCAACTATTAGTTTTTTTTACAATTCCAATTTGCAATTACCTCTACTAATAGTTTACCACAAAGGTGTTAGATATAATTTCCTTAAATCTTTAAATATCACACCACTACGAGAGTATACTTAAGAGTATACCGCCAGCTAGACGGCGTGCAGTTCCTTATACGATGTTACTACCAAATATTATGAGCGCCAACAAGTCTTTAATTACAACAAATATATTCAGATAGGTTGAGAACTTATAAACTCAAACAATCGCAACAGGCAATAGTACAATATCTAAAATACAAAACGTAGCATTAACGAAATCAGACAATAAATGACATAAACAGTTTATTGAACTTGTTAGATAATAGGTCCTAGATGCCTAAAACACAATCATCTTCAGGTGCTAAACAAGTTGTGATCAACGTTTATAACGGGCTGAAAGACGCCAAAAAGGAGGAAATGTTAACAGAAACAGCAATTATGACTAAAGTGCTCCACACAACGGTAAAGGGCTAAGTGACAGTCTGAGTAACATAGAAAGCGCGATTGCGATATTCTGAGAAAACTGGACTTGCCTGGCGAAGATTTTATTCTAAAAAACGTGCACAGTAATTACAATTACATGACTACGTGAAAAAACATCAATAACGATACCAGATTAAATTGTCTAACGGTACATTGGAACGTTATACTAAAAGTATGGGCTTTAAATATCAATCAACAAATTTTAAGCAATTTTAGAATCGATGAGACGTGAATATCTCGAGCCAATAAAAAAGTATGCTCAATTCTCAATAAGCCTACAGCCGGTCGCTGTCAAAGATAGTTATCAAAGGTCATTATAATAGCACGAATTTGACTTTATTCATTACATAATGCTCTAATTATTTAAAAAACACTTTACCTCTAACGAAAGAAATAACTAGAGCAGCTTTATAACCTCACTTCGACTTCAAAATTCTAAATGCAACACCAACTGTGTACTTTTAGCGCATGGGCTAAAAGTAAACAGCTGATTTCACTTTTAACACGCTGATTTCTAAAACGTCACTTTTAGTGAAACAAGCTAGTGCTAAAAGGTCTACTTTTAGTAGTGCTCGTAGAAAAAAATTGTTATTTCATAGAAAAAGGGTAATGTGTAGACCTTAATTTAAGTCTGCAAGTGAATGTCAGATTGCATTTTGTTTATGAAAACATTTGTCACTGTGGCAGGCAAAAGTTTACACTGCATTAAGTTTACTTGTATTAAACAAAAAGGAAAATAAAATGGCATTTACACAACAACAACGAGTGTATTAATCATAAACAATAAACATTGCTTTTATTAAGTGTTTTGTATATTTTTAAGAAAATAATTCGAGATCAAAATGTAATTTAGTTCTGTCTGACTTATGGTAGCTTATTTGCTTCAGTTGGTATTTATCAAGTTATGTCAAACTTCAGTTTGATCATGGTATGCTGCGAATGAGTTTTTTAAACACACGACATTGTTGCTTATTGCGACACAATAATCAATTAATCGTTTATATCCCTGTCAGAATTACCGGTAAAAATGAATTAATATAAGATATTACTAATTGTTGATGAGACATTGTATGATATGGTACCTCGATATAGTTAGTAAATATTGAATATACGATTTCGTCTGCACCCTCCTTAATTCCAGCCATCTTGACAGACACAAGGTAATTGATTAGGTCTCTAATTTGGATGTGGTCTTTTTTTTAATTAAGATACGTCATTTTTCATCATTGAATGTTTCTAAGAACTTGTTCGATGTTACTTGCCAATAAAGATGGGATAATATTAATCCAACGGCAAGGTTTTCTTTTCCCGCCAGCTTTCCCTTCCAGTACTAACTTTTCTAGGTTTTCACGTAATCTGACCGAAGAATTGTAAAATAATGGTGGAAACTGTAATTGACAGCTGTTTTGGTTCCACATCGTTGAGCACCTATATGTTGTTTCCTTGTGCTGTGCAGGGAATCCTGAGCCAACACCAAAATTCGAAAGCATCATTTCTTCGGCGATCTACTGTGCGAATGGTCCAGATCTCAGATACGTAGCTAAAAACAGAAAACACTAGGATTTGAACTGAATTAATCTTTGTGCTGCAAGTTGTGTCAGAACTTTTCGATATTTTCGTCAATTGGGTCATAGCTGTTCTACTCAACTGAATTCGGCGGCATATCTCATGTTCGTAACTGCCATCGTTTTTTTATAAGTGCTCCTATATAAGAAAAATGTCTACAACTTTGTAGTTTCAAATACGACGAATATCAGCTATTATTATGTACGCTGTCTAGAATTATTATTTAGTCTTAGTGGTGTTAGTATCGAGATCATATTCGCTACCAATTGTGGTTAATTTTGCTATTGTGGTAAGCAACTCATTTTCATGTTTGCCAATGAGAAAAGTGGCATCATCTTAGCGTAGATTGGACAGGTGTCTACCAGCAATAGTAATTGCACCTTTCCGTTGCAGTTAATGTAAAATGAATGTACCCCGTCTAAGAAGAAATCTACTAATTTTGTTGCATGTAGCAGCCGATCAAGCGTATAATATCGGATAAACATATTCAACATACATCTCTAGACTATCATGAAGATATGTGACAGTTGAATCGTTGGAGAAGTGTTATAAAAACTGTTTATTGTCAAATTTGTACAGTATTCAGTCATAATGTTAGACAATGACATTCCAGACAAATGAATAAAGTGCAAAATTCAGGGAGTCTAAAAGAAGACATGCAAGATTTTTTGCTTGAATATGACATATCGATGTAGTCATGTGCAACAGTTGTTAAACGTGCTAAAAGAAGAACTTTTCCTAATAGTCGGGGGGCATACTTGATAAAATATATACTCCTTGGGAAATTTGATGATGAAATTGTGGAACCAATTTTAATACATTCCTTATGCCCTCCATAATCATACCTTAGCAGGTGCTTTGCTTGAATTTGTGGCAGACGACCTATATGACGTCATATATCCAAGATGGCGGCTACCTCAGACATCATCGGAAGTTCTCGATGACAACTCTCAGTGCATAAAATGTTTTGGGATGCCATTCCATAACCTAATAATGTGCTCTATGAATAAAAGGAGATAGTGACGCTTTTGTAGGAGGCAGATTTTCACTTTGCATCTCGTGCTTGGAGAACATCCACAAACGAAGCTCCCCAATGTCTGAAGTCTTCGTCCCTTCGTACCTTACAAATAAATTTTTCAATGATAGTGTTAGCTTCATCCCCGAATTCTTCAATAGATTCAAATTTCCCAACAGCATCAAAAATGTCATCATCCGCGGTCTTATAAACCTTCCAAAACGATAGTTTTCCATTCTTTGCAAGTGAACCTGTGACATCAGATCCTGACAGAGCATGTAGACCTAGTAATCCTTTCATCTTTTCTGGCCTAATGGGGTGCAAATTCTGCCAACGTCAAGTATTCTTCGATTATTTCCTACACCAGTGACAAACATGCCATTCCATCAAGAACAGCGGCACAGTGGGATTTTGCATTCAGACGCTTTATTATATTTGAGTCCACCAAAGGTGTGGACAAAGAAGTTTGTAGAGTATTATCAATTATTGCAGGATGTTGCTCTTCTAAGATCTTCATTAGTTTAGATTTATTTGTAGATAACTTGGTTAATCCATCCAGATTAAACATAGAGGATTGAACTGCTGAGAATTCATAATTAATTAATGATGTTTTTAAGTCAATATCAGTACGGCTTCTCGATATAACGAACAAGCTTGTGAATAATGATCTATCAACTTTTAATTGTACTACAGCGTCATCTAACTTATTAGTTTGAACAGTCTTGCGTGCAGTTTTATGTAAATTAGGTTTTATCTTTATTGGGTCCTAGAAATTTCTACTGTCAATTTCAATTCATGTTTTTTAAAGCGGTGTATATTTCACAACCCTTTTCTAAAATGTTTAATGTATCCGTTTGTATAGTTTTATGAAATACAAACTTTGTTGTGTTGATCAGTTCACTGCCTTCATATGTTATAGGGTTGGTCGATGTTCTGAGAGTGTTATAGATACATTGTACATCTTCATGTTGTCGCTTTCCTCGGGATTCTGTTAAATGGTGTTGTTTTGTTTTTACTGTTTCTGCAGAAAGTTTTGAAAGCTCAGGAGAGGCCAAAAGAATCGTGTTAAAGTATTTTTCTTTTGTGCTATGTTTATAAGTCCTCCAAGTACTTTCATTCTCCTATTTTTGTGTTCTAGTGCTGCATTTGAACCCAAACCACAAAAAGAAACTGAAAGCTTATTAACAACGCAATTCTCTTTCATGAATTCGCTCCACAGTGCTGGATATTGGTCTTTAAGACATTTCATGTCAGCTAGGTACCATGATATCATACTTGCATAGTTCGTTAACTCCAGAGCAAAGAAGTAGGGGACAAAAACTCGTAGTGGAGCAATGTGCAATTCCCAGTTAGCTGACCGAACAGATCGTATGAATATAACCATAGTGTTAACCATATGCATATATTCCATATGTTTTACCAAGTAAGGTTTGTGATATAGAATATCTTTTGCATGAGGTTCTCCTGGATCTGTACAATCACTAAATCGATCTTCTAAAGCTTTATTTTGTGGCATTTAAATTGCTTCTTTTAATTTCAGACCGACAGAGTTTGTTTTCACCGCAATTAATAGATTTGTTCTCTCTCCTTGTTTCAGACAGAAAAAAAACATTTATTTTTGTTAGTCGCAGAAGTGGTCTTGTACAACCTACATTACTATCTTCATGAGCGGAGCTAGAAAAAGAAGGCTTATTCGTTTCCTATTCAAATAATCTCTCACTTCGCTCCATTTAGTTTCTATGAGTACACTTCTTATAGTTCTTATGGCAATCTGTATGTCATGATGCGTTTTCCTTTACCAATTCTTCAACCGTCACATTTCTTAATCGATTATCAATTAACACATGTTCACTACCATTCCATTCTGCCTACTTTCTAACACACTCTCACACTTTATCATAGTTAATAGGTTTAACCAATGGTGACTTCTTATTTTGGCAACAATATGCAGCTCGTAATTAGTCTGCAGCCTTGCGTTTTTTGCAGCTAGAGGCAGGGATACTTGGAGACGAATTTGTGGTGGAGTAGAGATTGTGTCCAAAGTTAGTTTTAAACTATTGAAAGTATTAAACTGTCCTCCTTGCGATTATCAATCCGCTTTTATCTGAAACAAAACACCTAAACGGAAAAAGATATCGATAAATTCCTAAGCACCTTCTTTATAGAGAATTTCCTTGCAAATAAAAAGTCTTCAGTACAAAATATTGATAGGATGCCCCTATCAAGAGTTATAATCGAGAACTTTAGATGATATCTGGGGTGACCGCCATCTTGGATATACGACGTCATATAGGTCGGCTGCCACAGATTCAAGCATATCACCTGGTAAGGTATGATTATGGAGGGCATAAGGAATGTATTAAAATTGGTTCCACAATTTCATCATCAAATTTCCCACGGGATGTGTTATGCCCCCCGACTATAAGGAATTTTATATTAATTGCGTGAAAAGTATTTAGCCATACGGTATTATCTTTACCAGCATATTTGATGCTATGGAAATAATATCGAGCCAACTCAAAGCATATATATACATATTCACTGACGTAACTCGTAGTTTCCCCGAATTGGATAACCAAGTTGTAAAAGTTATGCAACAAGAAGTGGTTAATACTTTGTATCTGCCCAATGTTAAATTTGAAAAATTGCAATCAAAAATAAAAATTTTTAAACCGATTTTTTAAATATACCTGCACCGATCTCATCCTACAAGCGCACAAGGGTTTGCATGTTTAACCCTAAAGAAATCAGTAAGAAATTGTATTATAGCTGCCCGGTAATGTTGAACAGACACATTGCATTTAACTAATCCACATTTGTCGCAACACTGTTTTGAATACCGCTGTTTTCTTTTGGCGACTGATCCAGTTGGCTTCTTGTTGAAGTACTTAGTTGATCTTTTTTGACACGTCTTGTTGTATGAGACTTACCACTTGCAATTTCCCTCAAAACGATTTCTTTTGCCATGATTACTGTCGGTGATTCCATGGGATATAAATATTCTCTTAAAATTAGTGATACAACCCCACAAACGTCAATAATATTTGTTATGGACAAGCTTTCAGGTACGCGAAGAACCTTGCACCTTAGAAACAGACTGTTATGGTCATATGATCATAGTTTCAGTAGAATTTTGCCTTGAAATATAATTACTTCAAGACTCGTAAAATAAGTATTGTCAAAAGTCATGTTTCTCTAAAAAGTCCAAAAAACGTATCATAATTGCTTGTCAATCGTAAAATTTTCGAAAAACTTCTTTAGCTCGCAATTTATGTCCTTCCGCAATTCTTTGATACGTGGCATTTGATTTGCATTGTGTCCTGGCATTTATTTTCCCATGGTAGCACTGAATATTGGATTGCCAAATTAATTCCGGGTTTCGGTACTCTCTAAAATCCACATTAGCTTGCTAATAAGCACTGGTTCATCTAAAAGTTTCTACTTATTGTGCAATACCCTGTTAACTTCAAAATTGATGTATTTTATTATAATGTTTTGTATATCTTGGTTACAAAATATATTGAAGCTGTCAACAGAGTCTTGAATTACTTGCCGTGCTCGAAGAATCACGTTATGAATACCTCCATTATATTATGTGTAGTTCTGCATTCTTTTTCCGATTCTGCTTCTTACTTAGATCCATCTTGGCTCATATATTCAACAGCCGCATTATTATAGTTCGAGACTTCTTCGATAACATTCTAACTATCACTGCATATCTGATCATCACCGGCCTCAGAAGCTGCTTGTGTGCAATTCTGTTAACTATCAAAAGTACTATATAGTCACCTTCCTTTAAAGCACACCGAAGGTCTTCATCAGTTAGAAATTTATGTTTAGCCATTTTACTGTCTCTATGAGAAAGGTATCGTATAAGTCAAAGTAAAAATAATGCTCCCACTTCTTACCTTGAAACTCCTTGCAAGGCTAAGATAACCGATATATAATAAATATCACACCATACACACGGGAGGTTTAAAAACTGTTGTAATTATAGGTTATATCAGATACACATCTAAAATACTTATGCATGTATCAAGTGCATAAGGAAGATCATTATACCTGAGGTATAAACATCAAATAATGCCAGTGATGCATATAAAATTGTATATCCTAATCTTTTTTAATAACCCAAATAATGGATTAGAAAGTTTATATTGGATGATCGACTATTGCTGTGAACTCAACCATACATGGAGTACGTGATTGGTCAGAAATTTTAGGCTGTCATTTCTAGTCATTCACGTACATTAGGCTGAAAAAAGTAGCATATACCGAAAAAATCCAAGTCAGCTGAAATTTTGCACTCACCTTTATTTTGACATTACAAACATAGACTCAAAAGTCCCCATCGATACCGGGCTTGCGTTTTCAGTTATTCAAGGTCAAACGTCACAAAAATACGTTTTTCGCAAATATCTCGCGTCCTATGACTTTTTTAGTATTCATAAGAAATAAAGGTTACGAAATTCTCTACCAAAAAGGATATATAGGTTTTTTTATGTATAATCACGCTATACCTTAGAGAAATAATGAGCAGCGGTGCCTCCGTTTCCACACCACCTCGGAGGTAGGGAGGTAGGGTGCAACGCGCGTTTATTTACATGGCTTCCCTCTACATGTGCCTCTTCGTTTTTTCTCTCTTCGTTAACTTCTTCCTTATCATTTTCTTTTGCTTTTGTACATGGAACCATGGATACATGAATACATTTGGGTTTTAACGATGTATTTTTGAATAAGCGTCAAAAACAAAATTTTTTAAAATCTTGAAAAGATTTATTGAATACTTAAAACACAGAAAATAAATTAAGTAAAGCAATTACGCAAAGAAAGAAACACTCTTAGAACGTTAGAAAAGTTTAAAAAGTATCCGTTGGACACTAGTGGGTTGTTAAAGGGTTAAGCTTTAGGATTCATTATTCAATTAACTTGATATCTACTACAAAAATTTACAAAATCCTAACTCACGAGAAGACATCACGAGAAATAGTTACCTACTAAATTATATGCAAAAATCACCAGCTTGGAGCATGAAGAACAACGACAAGAAAAATAGTGAAATTTTATGGAATGCATTTTAAGGACAACAATAAATTGGTAACCGCTTGCTCTTATCACGATTTTTATATTTAATATACCTTAATTTTCTTCTTCCGACAGTCAGTTTTAACTTATTTTTTAACGTTAGTAATAATAATGGATTTTTTATGAACGAAAAACGTATTCTATTCAACGAAATTCTCTTTAAGTTTAAAATTTTAGTAGATACGGTAAATACTTACGACTTAAGTGCTTTTAACCCTTCGGAGGTACGGTGGATCTTTGTCACGCCAGTAGTACGGTGGGGGAAAGAGATATTGTTACAATAAAAGTTCCTACATTTACATTTAATATGACGATTATTTTAAAATGGCCTATAGAATTCAGAGATAATAGCTGAACACTCACTTTTTAATTGTTTAGCTTCAATGTGCTTTATTTTTGAATATGAAGCAGTTTTTATAATCTGTTTTTCGGTTTTTTTTTTAGTTTGTACTAGTATTAGTATTAAGTGATAAGCATAATTTTTAAATAATAGTATTGTGATTGATTTCGACCTATATTGAAACATGAAAACTAATAACATTAAGACCTTTTTACAAAAAATAAGAAATAAATATAAATTGAAAAATGTTTTTTAAAATGTAGATATTTCACATACGTAATCAACATAAATTATAAACTAATAACACAAACCAAAAGTCATAAAATAGTATTAATATTCAGCCTTTTCTTTGAAAAAAGAATCACAAGTAATCAAAGCATGTTCTAAAAATGTATACACAAGAAACACAACTGTAAAAAATTACTTTTGTTCTTTATAATCTGCAACATTTATGAAGGAGACTTAGCTTGAAAGCTAACAAAATAATAAAAAATCTGTAAAAAACTTTACACAGAACTTCCCTCGTCGACATTGTGGCACTAAATAATTTTAAAAATTAAATTAAGTTAGGCGAAAGATATCTTCACATTTCTAATAAATTAAATAAATTTTCAAATAAAAATATGTGTAAAAGGCTTTACCCACAACTTCCCTCGTCGCTTTGAATGAAAGGAAAACTATATAAATGTAATAATATGGAAGAAAAAATATGTACCGACCTAACATAATTGCAAAAATAAAAAATCTGTAAAAGGCTTTACTCGAATTTCCCTCGTCGACATTGTGACACTAAATAATTTTAAAAATCAAATTAAGTTAGTAGTAAAAATATCTTCACGTAAATAAATTAAATACATTTTCAAATAAAAAAAAGTTACCGGTGGTCGAATTCAAACGGCAGCCGGACCGCCTGTGCAACACCAACGTTTTGTGGGATATTGTAAGGGACTGGGCAATTTCTACCTGCGCCACGGAGCTTTCGAGTTTCTGCGTCGCAGCTATATTTAGTAACGTCCTAATTTGTGCCTCATTTTTGTATCGTAAAACATTTATTCTATATCTATTAGCTCCATTTTTAGTAAGAATAAAGCCTGCACCATGTACAAATTATTACGTGTATCTATTACTAAGTTAAATGAAAAATAAACAAAATTTAATTTTTTTTAAGGTGCGCGCCTTGTATATATTTGTCTGAAATTTTCACGGTTTTATGCCAGTTATATATATAATATGTATGCAAAATATCATCATCCTCCGACAAATAGTTTTTGAGTTATACCGCCAACAGGCAGACAGCCAAACAGACAGACATACAGACAGACAGACTGACTGATGGAATTGAGAAAACCCGTTTTTCGTCATCTAGGGACCCTTCTTCGTCTTTCAGACGAGGGAAGTAAAAATTGTAAAATAAAGCAAGAATACGGTGGGGTATTGGTATTATTCGTTTTTTTACAGAATTGGTACGGTTGGGTATAACTCATACACATATCTTCTAATCGATACCATAACTACAACGCCCTAATTATTATTAACCGTGTTACGTATTTACTTAGAGAAAGGATCCATTCGAAGGTACACGGATTCTAGCGAAGGTATTGCTCGCGGAAGCTCCGATATGTTACTTTGAAATGCATTGGAGCATATTATACCGCAGCCTACCTTGCCGGATCAAATTGTTTTGAATGGAATAGAATTAAATTTATATAGCGTCTGTCTTTCTAACGACAACCGTGATTTCTGGGTTTTTAACAATACCAATTTCAATACTTTAAAATACTAATTGTTTGCTATTCCACTGAAAGTCCTACTGTGAACACTAAACGAAATTGTCTTATTTGCAGCAGTTCATTTAAATGGTGCTTCAATAGTATCCTTTCCAATTCTTAATGTTAACATTTATTAAGTTTTACATTATTTAGAAATAAATCTTCTAAAATTATATGAAAGCATACAAAACAAGTCGTTGCTTATTCTGCTTCACAGCACATGAAGTGAACTAAACGCGATAAACTTAAATATATTTACTTAAACATTAAAACTTTCTCAAGCCGATTCCGGGATGCACCATTATTTACTGAGCAGTCCAGAGACATGTTTAATAAAGAAAGGGCCCTTATTTCAATACTGCGTACGCTGATTGTCCTTCCACCCTAGAACATAAGGAGTATTTTAGTGCGGCAGCAGAATGAATTAAAGTCGGGGTGACTTATATTCAAAAAGTTTATGAGGAAATGCGCTACAAGGAAGGCCATAATTCTGGCATAACGCGAAACTTTCCTGATCCCATTGTTCATGTACTATTATAGCCTTGCGTGTTTACTTAATTGTACCAAAACGAGGCAGGACGTCGTACTTAAAAATGTAAATATGAGCGGAGGGATGAATTATTTATTCAAGACGTTGTCGAACCGAGGTAAACTCGTCTAATGGAAGACGGTGCACTTTGCAGCAAACAGGTTTTGATTTTCCATCGCTTTGCATTTTTAATGTGTTCGTGATCGGGCGTTTCTTCTATTACTTATTCATTCATGTTTATTACGTGCTGCATCGCTGAATTTCAATGCGGCGCTGCGCGCACGTGCTAATTTCGGATTAATTCCCTTAATTAGTATCGGAAATGCGCGTTTACGATCGCCAGCTCCAAAGGGTTCAAAATGCGAGCCTTAACTAAACGTGCATTTGCAACACGTTTATGACCCGGCGCGCGGACAGCTTCATCCCGGTTTATTTAGATTCGCGAGTCGTAAAAAGCTAAGGAAATCGCGGCCATACATTTTCCTAAACACGCGCCTTATACTGCAATTTCAATATGCAAATCCAGTCGTAATGTCTGAATTATTCATTTATATTTAGCCGCACGTTTAGATTCAGAGACGCGGATACACACACACACCTGAAAAACTTCATTTGGCTCGCGCTTCGGGGCGAAAGCTCCTGAATTTACTTCGCAGTTCGCGACTTCTGCAGCGATCTGCAGACGCAACACATGGCGTGAGAAGTTCCCGTCTGCTTATTCCGAAAGTTACCAACAACGTATATGAAGCAGGGTAATTGGGGCGATAATTCAGAAGTACCAACTCGGATTTTACTTATCGCCAGATGAGCTACTCGATCCATTCCGCTGACAGTTCGAGAAACTCTTAAAATTACCTTCCCACTTGTTTGCCTTCAACTACGCTGTCGGACAAAAGGAAAAATGTAGTTTGATAGAAAAATAAAAAGGGCAAGAGCAGGAGTTTCCATGTTTATTAAGAAGACGATTATAAATACCTTGTATCATGTATCAGAAGAGGTTGCGTTTACAACATGGCCCCGGCTGTTCTAAAAATTGCATTGTGACGTTTAGACAAGTTAGTTTTGATCGTTCAATTCGACGACACAAATCACATTTGACATTACAGATCTTTCTTACTGCAAGCGCACAATTAACTCTTTCACTAGACCTGTCACATCACTAATTTCACTTTTACTAGCTCGTTTAGTCACGCACTGTACAATTGCATTTTAGTTTATGGCCTTCTCTTGCACGAAAGACGTTTTCAGCCTATTCATCACCGCTACGCAACAGTATCAATCCTACATTTTGGGCAGTGTCCTCCAGTACTGCATCTAACTAAGAAGGGAAGGGGGAGTTTAACGGGTCCTCTACCTCGGATATCAAAGACAAGGAAGTGCCAAGATAAAGTTTTGAATGATGTTGCTAATGTGATTTGATCAAGTTGCCAAACATGCTGTGGTAAAGGAAGGACGCTAAAAATTACTGATATGTTTATTTATAATATAAAATTATTCTTATGGATTGCTGTGCCATAGTCCACAGTCGTCACGGTCGAGATTTGCAAACATTGCAGTAGTGAAAAAGTAATTATTTCTTATTTTTATCGTTCATCGTGCGCTATTCTGACTGATGCCTTCCACGCATTTATAGCTGTTTGTCACTCGATTTTTGCGCCCGCTAACTGGGTCACGATGTCTTTCCATTTCTCATGTTTACATGTGTGCCTCCCTGCGTCTCTTTCTAAAACGCCAACTTCTACCACCAAACACACGTAGACTCTCGTTATGCACGTTGCCCTTATTTTAGGAAATTGCTGTATAATGGTTGTGTGAGTTTAGTATACCCTACTTCCACTCACGAAATTCGCGGATGTTTATATCAGGTAATGCAACGTATATTACGAGATTTTTCTCCCCATCGAACTTGTTACGGACGTATTCTTCGGCGTAACATATCTAGTTGTATTTAACCGGTTTGTGCTTTATTTAGGACAAGTGTTTGTTTACGCTTTGAGCTGATAGTTCTGCTGCTTACTTTCGGAACCATTGCTGAGGCTCTGTTATCTATACCGGAGCTTCCGTAGCTCAATGCAGTTTATGCTGCCTATTACCTGGTACATTCCTTTGACTCTCTTCCGCTGAGAGAATGGTGGTACTTTATTAACCCCATTATGGTTGGTTCTACAGCGTCACCGTATTCTTGTAATTATTCACTAATCTACCTGTCAGCCAATTACTGAGAGACTTATTGCAACCTAAATATACTTCTGTATTGCATTAATCTATATTTGTGTAAATTTTGTGCTCACTTACTTCTTAGTCAAATTCTTGTAAATTATCCAATTTTTCGCAAACAAATACTCTGATAATACTAATGCTTTGAAGCTCCTCTAAGTAACTTGTAGGATTTGAAATAGTTGTACTTTTTAACTTTTGGCTGTAATGTTTGCTCTAGCTGTTATATCTATTACTGCCCCTAATTTAATTTTATTTATGGTATATTTGCTTTTATGTATGGCTAATGCAAGTAATTTACATAAAAACCTTTCTGAGTCTGCTTTATGTCGTAGCGAATGAGTTTAAAGGTTCTTTCAAGCTAATGGGCATATCGGTTTTATTTAAAATCCCTTTGATGCCCCCTGGTACTTCGAACACCTTTTGATAATTTAGAGAAAAAACTGTACGCCGTCTTTAGTGTAGCTGGTCAGCCCTCTAATTTGTCCACGTAACCTGAAAAGTTTGTTTGGTATGATCTGAAACTGGTTTTAATACCCGAGTCTGATTTATTTGGGGCTTGAGGCTAATTATTGTTGTCGTTTTCGTTGGAATATATCATGTGTTTATTGTTATTATTTCTTACCCTCTATAATATCAAAAAATTGGCGAGTAAGGCCGGTTTGGTTATTTAAACTTTGTCGTTCATTTCTTGCTCTATTTAGATCCTCAGTTAACGCTGTAGTTTATCGTACTTAGTTTTCAGTGGTATACATAGGAGGATAAACAATTTAATATGGAAAAAATTCCCTAACGGTATTCAAACTCATTTCTGCAGACCCATTTTCAAAATGCATGCAGAAATATGTCCATCAGACCAGACAGACTACATTTCAAATACGTTGCGAAGGAGGGGTCAGATGCTAACAATCCGAGTTCAACCACGTAAAGGTTACTGAAATTACCATCAACAGAAACAAGAAATTCATTCCACGGTGTGCTTTCACCAACGGTTTGTTACATTCCATGCTAACGATATTAACTGGCCCTAAAACGTTTTCCGCCTGCGTTTATCTATTTTAAAGAACAAAGTAATGAGTGTAAAGAAAAATAGGCACAGGTTTAGATTCCACCGCCCAATATTTTCTTATATAATAACAATTTTCTTGAATTAAAAACATTTTTTTAAAGTAAAATTTTATATTGTATTTTGTCATGGATAAGTGTATAATTTAATATAAAAAAAATAGCACTTTTCAAATGATTCAGGTGGACAGGGTGTCCAAATGCTACTTTAGCACTTACTCTACGTATCGCCTCATTAGCTACTACGTATAACTTGATCACCGACGAACAAATAGCTGTGTATTTATTTTGTAAAAATGTGTTTTAAGATTTGACATCGGATGTTTCGAGATGGAGACCCAAGAAACCAAACAAAGACTTCTAAAGTACAAGACTTGTTACAAGACCAATTATTTTGAAGCAATTAGAGGTTTGCAACACGATATAAATTTTTGACAGATTGAAAAATATGTTTGACATAATACTACTATATCAGCCTAGTCATGACTGAAGATGCTTATCATGAAATTCCTCTAAGCCTTCGATACGCAGCTTTTGTTACAATTTTATAAATGTCAACTTTTGACATTAATTAGTATGCATAAAGTGCCATCTTTAAAGGTGAGACTGCAAAACGATGATTTATAAACAAGGGTAGTTTATTTCGGCAACTGTTTTCGAGTATTTTCTACCCCAATCATTCAGGGTCTGTTGCAACTAAATCTTAAATAGATAAGAGGGTCAGCACCCTTCTTTTAAACCCTGCTTTATTTAAATTTTCTGTCCGGTATAAAATACAAAGAGTTTTTATAAAGTTTGAGAATGCTATTTTCGTATAATTTGTGTAAGGTGGCATTGTTAAAAACTTCGGTTAGCTTAGACATAGTCGCGCTAGAGCCAATATACAGAGTGTCCTGCATAGATTGCATTATAGTGCACTGGCGTGTTATTTGGTAAAAAAGAAACAAAAAGGTCCTAATAAACATGCGTCCGGAAATGCTTTGTTTCTGAGATACAGAGTGTTAAAGTTTTCAAAAAAAAATCAGCCGCCTGTGGAATAAATAATATAAATCTAAGTGTGCTAAAACATGGCTATTAATATTACTAGTAAACCTTTAAAATGTCACTAAAATCGGTTAAGGGGTTTTTAGATATTGAAGCATTTTAGTTTTTGTCTTAACATGTTCAGAGACGTGCAAAAATATGGGCTTTAATTTTTTCCCTGAAAACGAAGCTAGATCTGAAAAAATCTTAGGAGACAAAAAAGTTGCATTTTTAGTTGCTTTATTAAAAAAAAATTATAAAAATTGCAAAAGATCTCGTGGGAGTTATATTTTTTTGTGCAAAAACCTAATCGTTATGCCGCCTTGGGCACGCCCCTGGAATTGCTACATCAATTGTAATAGGTCGATAAGATACCTCATAAAGTTATAAACAAACTCTAAAAATTTCATTAAATTCGCTGAAATCGTTTTTAGATAACGTAAAAAAACGAATTAAAAAAAAACTTTTAACACCCTGTATCTCGGAAACTATGCATTTGCGAATATATGTTTATTAGGACTTTTTTGTTTCTTTTTGGCCAAAGAACACACCAGTGCATTATTATGCAATCTATGCGGGATATCCTCTATATCTGCGTCTACTCTATGGTAGATCCAACCTCCTAATCGAAGTTGGGACATTGATTCTTCGATAGTTCTTATAACGTATTCTACTACCTTTTCTATATATTGTCAATACTTAAGTAACGTTCTACTCACTTGAAACATCTTGTGCTCGAGTGAGCTCATTTTCAAATTCTTCCATTGTTATTACTTCTGTAGCGGAGTTATGCCAAATTTTCTCAGAACTTCAGAAATTAGTCTTCACACCCAAGATTTTAAAAGTGCTGCCGATAACACTAATAAAACGTGACATTCGGTGTGCAGCTGTCGAGATAAAATCAATGAATGTTCGAAGACAATTGTGTGTGTTGCATTAAGAAAAAATTGATTAGTGTACGTCGCGCGAAGCAAAAATTCTAAAAGTCAGAAACTGGTTTGTGTTCGTCGCGTTCCAGTAATGGTCAAAATGGTTCAGCTATGCAGCTGAACTGCCTAAGAGAAAGTGAAAAAGTTTCCTCGACACAGCGAAAGTGCAATCAACCCTTATTCGATAACAAAGACGAGTCCAAAGTTCCAGCCTCTCTTTTGTTCCAACGTAAGGGCTTCTCACGCAGCTAAAGCAATAAACCCAACCTATAGGCCTTGTCATCTCACTCGGCGGACAATGGGCCATTGTAAGCCCAAACTAGTGCGAGGAGATTCTGAACCCAAATCTGAGACGTACCACCGGCGGGGAAAAGGCGAGCAAAGAAACATTTACATAAGTCACTGGAGGACGGTAATAAAATCCGAAACTCTTGTACCCATCACTGCTGGCAATAGGTATTGTGCCCGAAGAGTACCCCGAAATTCTGTCGTAGCCGGCGTTGTTTCAGAAACCGCTTCTTCTTTGATAAAATCCAGACAGCCTGGCTTCTCAATTTTGCGTCTCCATACTCCGACTTGAGTTACTTTAACCAAGACAAGGGCTTTTGGTCAGATTCCATAGCCTACTTTTCGAGTCAGGTTTCGGTGTTGGTTTATATAACTCGCTATTTTGATGTTCTACATATTAACATATTTATATATGTTTGAATTTTGTGTTCTAATATAAATAAAATCGATATTATTGTTGTCTACATCGATAGGCTTTATTAATCTACAAGTAACATCTCACCGATCCACACTATCTAACTTTAACTTTTCCAAACTTCTACTGGATTTATGAGGAAAGGTTCTTATCCATTATTCTGCAAGAAAGATTGTTGCACATATCCATCAAGCTTTGGCCATTTTCATTTACCACATTCTCTCTGTTATTTCGCTGAGACCCCTAGGATAAGGATTTCCTTTCTGAGAATAACATTTGATAGAACATTCGTCAATACTTTTTTAACATGGTATTTCGGTGAGAGGAAAAAATGGCATTGGTGCTTAGTGACCCGCATTATTGATATGTCTGTCGTAAATGCATTTCTCTTATACCAAAATACTCACGGCAAAAAACAATTTTCATAAAGGATTTCAGGAAAGCTCTTGCACTGTAATACCTAAAACTTGAACACGGTAAACGAATACTAAAAGATACACCGCTTAGCTTTTTTTCCTTCGACATCCATACTTACGGCTTGTGATGAAGTTCGGTACTATGAAAAAGGTAATTTTCTGGAAAATGTTGCAAAACGACATTGGCAATATCCAAATTGCTCTAGTAAACCTAATACATTTTGCAGCAAGTGTACCGTTACATTGTGCACAGTGTTTTTTTTTCCAAAATATCTTCGAAAAACGAAAAGAAATTGCTTTTTCAGTTCCTATAATTTTTAAAATGTTTTATTTTTGATTGACAATGCTTTTTATTCTTACTATGACAGTTATAATTACTTTTGTTTTGTTAGTTTTTGAGAAATTTGCCATTTTCTCAATTTTTTAATTTTATTTTTATTAACATAAATGTGCACACATACTCCCAGCGTCCTACTTATAGGACAGGGATTTTTTGAAAAAAACCAGAGTGCAATTTTAATTTTTATCAGTATTATTGCCTTCAGGGGGTTCTAAAGAATAACACATTCAGTATTTACAAAACTTTTTCAACAAAAATTAATTTGGGCGTTAACGGGTTAATGCATGCAGTCGAATAACGAAATGGCTACCCCACAACAAAGGCTAAAATAAAATATATCATACCTTTCAAAAAAAAATCCTTTGAAATCAAAAGTCTAAATGTAGTAGTCATTCATGGTATAAGTATTTACAGTTCCCTCCATTTCCTATCTCCCGATATAGGCTTCATTCAGAAAATATTATACGTAAAAAAACTTGAAAACTCTTAGAACGATATTGTCAGCTTCTATCAGGAATACAATTTGCTGTTATACTGAGTTGAAGTGAGGACATACAACCAATTCCAAGGCACACTTGGAGGACATTTTTTCAATCACTCGTTAGCTATTAAGCAACTAAGCCAGTTACATAATTCTTAATTCTGAATGAATGAAGCGTGCCTTGATTTAGTCAATTGGGTGCCAATATCGATGAAAAAATGTACTAATTAATATTTACTATATTGCTATAGTGAATGCAATTCGTATTTTCTCAATACAGCTACGCGGAACACGTTTATAACCTAAGGCAAACATGATTAAACGAGAATTGTATTAGAATGTAGCTTGGCGTGCGCAATCTCCCGATATAAATCTTATTAAAAACCTATGAAAGACGTACAGAGGCATATAATAACAATATTGCTGCCTAACAAGCAGGCATTGATAAACAAAATCGAATGTACTTGAAGAAATACACCACTATGAGTGCTTGAAGATTTAATTACTAGAAACGGTTGGCATTTAAGCAATAACAAATATTTCTCGGTATAAGATGAAATAATGTAATGGTTGCACTTGCGGTCTTACATCTGCAGTCTGGGTTATTATCGTTACATATGCGGTCGACAAAAAACATTCTTAGAACATTCTAAAATATAGTCTCACAGGAATGTCACTTACGGTGAACTGCATTTACAAATTATTGCTAAAACTTTCCCTCATAGCCTCATAGGCTCCCTAAGCTTAAGACTAGAAATGTCAATACTAACATTGGCGTGTCTAAAATCAAATCATTTGGCGTGTCTAAAATCAAATCATATATTTATCAATTTATCACATGATCGCTTGATTTTAAAAAGCATGTATGTATACACAGAGTAATGCAAGCAAAGCGTTAAATTTGATAGATGCCAAAATTAAATCATAATTGTATAAATACTATAGCTTCGATCTGAAGTAATTTTACTTTCTTGCTTAATCCTAATGATTATAGTTTTTTTTCATATTATAGCTTCTTTATTGATTAATAGCTAATAACATAACTAGAAATGTTATGAATATCATAACTGCCGCAGATCTTGTTTTGAAATCCGAGCTCGTAGCACATCCGTGGTTTGTTCAATATTTGATCGGTTGCAGTATGGTAATGGTTGTTATGTACGGTAAAAGAGTATTACCATACAGATACAGTTATGACTTAGTTACCAGCCTACTTTTGTAGATGTACACAGGCTTAATATCCTGAAACCGATAAAATCATTTTACAGTATTCACCTAACTATTGCCTTTGTTTAAACGACATAATAACACAAAATATAAATTACAAATAATGTCTAGAACAGGACTATGAGAACAAATTTTAAAAACAACGGTTAAAGCAGCTGACTGCAAATGAAACTTTTATAAGAGTAGATTGTAAGATATACTTAAAATGTTTCGCATTGACGTATATGCAACGATAATCACCATTGCCGTAAATGCGACGACCGTAACTGAGAGGACGCCGAAATAATACATTCCAGTAATTGTCCCACTTTTGTTCGATAGTGTACGCTCACTGCGTTAACGGCAATTCTTGATGCTTCCGCCAAATTTTATCAATTATCGGGTAATCCGTCTAAATCGGGTTAGTTTTCCCACAGGCGCTTCGGGGAGATTGGCAGATACGTGAATGCAAACAAACAAATGACTAGTAATTACGAAATGAGGCTATAGAGCAGATAATTACACAAATATAATTCCTGCTGTTTTGATTTGCACAAATATTAAGTTAAACAGGGTGTTATTTTCTGGGAAAACTACTTGAATGAAGTATGGCATATGATCATAAGTGCTATTTCAATGCTTGCTGACAGGAGAGGGGGACATTGGGGACAAAGAATAACTAAAAATTGTTCCTCTATTTCTATTGCGCCGCATTGTGCTGTAAATTTGTCCACAAACTACAGTTTACCAAGATAAACACTGTGCGACTTAACTAAAGCTCTGCTGCTTGGTCATATCAACAGCAGGTGTCTATGGTCTGTGCAGCAGCGAATATAAAAAATTAAAAGGCCTATTAGTTATTAAGAAATAAATCTTGTAACTAATTTAATTCCCATCTTATGTATTGTATTTCTCTGACCTGGCAACATCGCGCATGTGCGATATCAATAAATACGAAAAATTTGAGATTAAAAATGCATTCTCAAAACAATTTCAATTTTCTGGGTAACTCTAATATCTATTCACGACTTGATAGATTGGATTCAGTTTAAACATGTATTTTCAAAACAATTGTCTTTTTTACACAACTCTTCCATCTATTTGCGATTTACAGTAATATCAAGCAATAAAGACTTCTCATTCTTTGCGAAGCAATAGTTTTGCTCATGATTCTACTCGATTGGACACATACCTATAAATGGTATAAGCTGTCGAGAAAGAGCAGATGCTGTAAGAATAAATTGGATTGAGTTTAAACAAAGCGGAAGGTTTTGCATTTTTCCATTCCAGAAAATGGCCATTATCTCGTTATATTAGGATAAATTGAAACACCGAACTGGGAGCTGACCAAGCATTCTCAAAACTGTTTCACTTTCTTTTTATAATTCTTCCGTCTATTTACGATTCAATAGATTGAATTGAGTTTAAACAAACGCAAAGCGGAATGCTTTGAAGTTTTTTCCATTCTAGAGAGTGGTCATTATATCGTTATAAGAGAGAATAGAGAATAATTTGTTAAAATATTATACTCCACAATCAATATACCTGTTTAATCGCACTCATTGCCTGCTTTACTGAATACAAGCGAAATGTTCTATGATTTCCCTGTGCAGGTTTTGCAACAGATTTGGCCACACTGTCCTTCTAAAGCCACTGTAATTAGGTCATACATTTTGCGCCACCTGTTATTTAGCAGGAAAGTTACATATAGTTTCTACTATAATTTTTTTATTTCCTATTTAATTTAAGGAGCACAACAATTATTTTAATACGTAATTAAAATAGGTGTGGTGAGCTTAAAGGTAATATATGATTTTTTGCATATATTTTTAGAAGGCAAAAAATTAATATACTGCGATGATTCTATGCTCTGATAAGTAATATAAGTGTGATGTTTCTATTAAAAAATGGGGATAGCTACGCTTATCAATAGTTCCTCGTTCAATCATACTGAATTTGCATTAGCGTTATGCTATGTTATGTTATGTTGGTTTATATTTAATAAATAAAGGTAACCCAAGAAACTGGCTAGAAAGTGGAGATATACAGCGATTTTATTTTCTGTTCGTTCTCATAACATGGTAGGTAGTTTAACAAAACAGCACGGTATGTAAAAGCAGCTCTACGACCTGAAAAAACAATAAAGCACCCTGTATTTGAGGAAGAGAAGTCATGACTATAGTAAATAGAAAGTTGTCATGCAGAAAGATGGAAATACGCACTTGGAGGAAGCGAATCAGCTGATTATGCAGGACAGCACTTCGATGTGGAAAAACTTACAACGGTAGTGACTATTAGCTGAACGTGTATGAGCTGCCACTTATAAATTTACAGAAAGTTTAAGGTGTGGCGCTTAAGCTATAATTTAGGTAGTATAAATATAGAATTGATAAATATTTAAGAACGGACACGAACCTAAGTATAGGTATGACATTTGAAGTTCTAATGTAGAAAAATGAATATTTGTACACATGAAAATTTGCAAATTTTTAATAAGTGACAGATCTCTCCTTTAAGACTGCTATTAAAAGTATGGTGTTAGTTCTAAAGAAAATTTAGGTTTGCAGTATGCAATAAGTTAATTTTAGATTTTTGAAATGTGCATTTTTGCAATGCTCCAGAAAATAATTTATACAAGTATAACTTTTCAAATGTTTGCCAATTAAACTAATATAAAGCAATTAAAATGTTGTAATTTGCCATTTATCTCTCCGGAATCCTTGATTTGGTACAGATAACTGGTAAAATTGCTGTAGGAGTTCGCCCCTTAGATGTAACAAGTACTTCAAAGTAGCGGAGATCTTCATAAAAGGTTTAAACAATATTGTATGTTGAAGACCAGATTAAAAATTATCTAAAAGACAAGATTAGTGAGAAATAAGTGAACTCATATAATTTAAAAAGATTAATTACCCGAGAGAACCCAATAAGTAATCTCCAAAGGTGCCATCGAATTCAGGGTTTAACTAAACTGTCAATTTACAATTCGTATAAAGGATAAAAGTATAAAAATGTGAGTTTGAACTGACGGTCGTTACAAATTAATTTCAATCATACAGATGCATGTACCAACCTGAGTAGAAGTTCTTATGTATAAAAATAATTAACAAAACATAATTGATACGCCGGGAAATTTAATAAAACAAAAAGTAAATAGCCATCTATATTTGAATTTATAAGTTAAGTCAAATTCACATTTAGGGGAATGAGTATTTAAGTGATGACATGTGAAAGGTAATTCTGTTGAAAACAAATTTGAACTAAATAACATTAATTCATATACTCACAGATCATCTTAATATCAAAGGCTAATGTTTAACAATTACCTGGCTGTGCTACAGTCACAATTTTACCATGTTGTTAGTATAAGAGCGTAATGTCACAAATATTATTAAAACTAATTGCATTGTAGTAATATCATACCTTTTTTTTCAGGTAATTTTCCAATAAGGCAGCAGTTGGTAAGTGTGTATTAAGGATGTGTTGATAAGTTTTACCTTCTCTAGAACTTGCAACATAAGTAATTGGCTACGACCCGTTTTAAGGGAAAATAGATTTAACTACAGCGATTTGTTATTTAATAAAATTATAATGACGTAAAGGCGCAGATTAAAGTTGATAGTTATTAATATATTGTGATGTCGTTTATATGGGTATAATAAATCTTTGAATATGATTTCCTTATTACTTGAATAAATTAAACAGCCCTAACTACCATACTTTTTGTAATTTTCCCGGCTATGCTGTAATAATGCTTAAATTTCTAATTCTAATTTACTCTCATTCCAGGGTTAGGTCGCTACATCTAATTAAAAAAACGAATATGAACTTGATTTTGCTATCATTACAAATTAACTACGTTGGGCTATGAATTACTATTGAAGGGCCTATTTTAAAATAAACTTTTAATTGTAAGCGCTCTGTACATCTATTTATCTAATGGGATTTGACAATTGGGTTATATTTTTAACTGATAGGAACAAACACAAAACCGAAATAGTTTCCTTGCGTCGAGAATACATAAACAAACTGACGACAATTGTAATTAATTTCTCAATGTTCACGTAATTAAAGCTGATGCTATGCGACCATAATCAAACGTAAGTATTCCGCGACATAAATAACTCACTTCTACCCACTCCACGAACCGGAAGTGATGCTCTAAGGGGCATTAACGTAGCACATTCACAAAACTAACACTTTTAGGAAGTAAATCTATCCTTTTGATGGCTTCTCCGTTGAAAATAGGGCTACCTGCTCCTCGCTGGAACTCCCACGATGCTCTGGGCCACTCGTTGTTGTTTGATTGCAGTTAGCAAGGCTGGAATCCACCTGGTGAACAGCTGATACCCTCGGACACCTCTGGATCCACTTTCAATGAAGCTGGGGCCTCAAATCTCGTACTCCGGTGTGCTACACGGCTGTTGCTTTCTTATTCACTCGTATAGGAACTTATAAACCTGGATGGACCTCCGTAGAATATGGCCAAAATACCACAGCTTCCATTGAACCACTTCCACGCCCCGTATTTTACCTGTGCGAAAGCCCAATGCATGGCAAAGCTTCCACAAGCAACCCAGGACACCTTCCCTCCATT
Organism: Agriotes lineatus; assembly: GCA_940337035.1. Classification (NCBI taxonomy): domain Eukaryota; kingdom Metazoa; phylum Arthropoda; class Insecta; order Coleoptera; family Elateridae; genus Agriotes; species Agriotes lineatus. Next base: position 32,577,422 of record OW679197.1, on the reverse strand, counting down.
AAACAACACTTTTAATTAACTTGGGTATTTATTAACATATAAAATAACTGCATTTTTGGGGTAGCTTGGCAATTTCACAACCAAAGCTTTCCAACAAGCTACCCCAATTGTTTTGTTTACAGTTTACACATACATTGCCAAGCCTACCCTGATTTTATTATGTTTAAACAAAGATAATGCTATTAAAAAACGTCATTATGCAATTATTTTTTTTATGACCAATGCTATTTCTTAACAATTCTGAAATTCAAATTATTGCATTTACTAAACATTCTTATAATAAATATTTGTTTTGCTTGCTATGTTATTAATAACTATTAATTATTATGCGTAATATAAATGGTACTACTAAAACGGTTTAAATAAATTAAATTTTTCGGGTTTGAACGCGAAAAGGAGCACCGACAACAAATTCAGCTTATTGTTGAAAATACAACAGCAGTATGGTAACAACGGTGGTAATTGTAGGCCCTCATTATAATTCTGCTTTTTTATTTTTGAGTATACTCAAACACATCCAAAGTGTATTCACTTTAGTGAAAAATTAGAAAAATATAGCTTGGGAATGAAGACGACTTCTATCTGCTGCGATAGCTTGGTAAATGTCAGTAAATAACTCATTTTGGTACTCACCAGTCTACGATTGTTTGACACTTAACAAAGGATACACTATTATCAACAAAAACTAGTGTTAAAAATATTTTAGAATATCTTGTCAGTATAAATGTTAATAAGTTACACTAAAGATTGTAATTCTATCTCTGAACTTCTAAAATTGCTATAACTTGCTTACATATTGAATTATAATAATTTACACTTAGTTAATAATAGCAGCTTCCTCTCATTCCGACTGAGCACCTGGTTATGAATTCCAACAAACAATAATGATAAAGGTATTTACGACAGGAATTACCACTTACCAGCAACTGTTCAACATCAACTGTAGAAAGAACTAATCTGTAAATCGACTCACACAATACTCGAAGAACAAATACTATAATCACTGCACTAACGTACAGTTCAAAAATATAAACACTGATTGCTGATTTACTAAAATGCAATGAAAAATGGAAATATTATGAGCAACAATGAACGTGTGAAAAACTAAATACCTAGCAAAACTGAAGAAGTACTGAACAGTGATGGAAACTAATATACGTTTCAACAGGAACGAGTTCCCCGACCTATTTTGTGCTATATCAGACAATGTTGATAGGTAGGTATATACAGCAGAAATCTAGTGATATAAAGTTAATAAGACTCACCCATCGACATCTAAGGGTGATAAGGCCCAACTATCAACGTCAGTCCTAGCATGACAAATCCTCATTCCCGAAAACAAGAAACAAATAAGAAGACAAACAACAAGAAAATAGTAGACACCGCCATACAGACTTAGTGTCTCTACAAAATAAAGCACGAGCTGGATATTGAAAAAATATTTAAAACTCCTAACGTGAAGAATAAAAAGGTCATCACAAAACCTATCCTCGTTGAAGGAAAACGACGTCTATGTCCATTCATTCAAGATCTAAAAAGGGTTGGATTCAATGTACTGATTGTCGAAGATGGGAGTGTTCCTAGTTTTAAATAAATGCCCCATTCCACCTCACTCATGGGGGAGAGCAAAACCAGGTACTTTAACATTTTCAAAAAGTCCAAGCCAATTATTGTTTTCGACAATCTCTGTCGTTTTCTGCTTGTTTAATGTCTAGTTATGACTGCTAGTGGTATGTATAGTATAGTTGTATCTGTCATTTAGTTCTTTGTAGGCAAGCAAACTATTTGGTGTCCGCTTTTGATCCAGTCTCCCCTATACTGTTGGAAAAGTGGTCAAACTAGAAAAAGATTTGCAGAAAAGATGCTATGACGAATACTCAGAAACATCCTTCCAAAATTAACAGAAATAGGTTGAATGATGAAGACATTTGATTTAATTTGGCCAGGCGTCTGTCCAGGGGTGGAACACCCAAATTATAGAGTTACTGCTGATGATGAATACCATCATAACCTCAATGTTCTGCCTAATAATGGGTTTAGGAGCGAGTGTATAATTTCGATCGCTTGATGTTAACTAACAGGTAGCAACAGCAGCCAAAATTAAATCAAAAACCGCTAAGTTAAACGTCCTACAAGAAAACTAATTTGAATATCTTGTTATTCCGGCGCTTACAACTAAATATTCCATTCCAACTTTGATACAAACGGGGCTATTGCGGAATGATTAATGGCGTTTTGATGTTTGTATCATTTGTCGTATTTTCATATCCATTTGTTAAGGTACGTCAGGGGTGTTGTCAAACGCAAGTTATGTTAATTTGAATGCAAATCCATTTTTGATTCAGCGTTTACGTCTCTTTTGTAGCCGGATCGCCGGCTCGGAAGAATTTGAATGAAATCAATTCCGAGCCGTTTCTGCAACGTGACAAATTTAGGCCCTGAATGAGATTTATTGTAAATCTTGAGGCGCTCTTATTAAAACATCAAAAACACAACTCGGTTCTCGGCGGGTCCCTTCCTTATAACGAGGAAACTCAATAAAAGTTTCCGATATTGTTAATGCGTCGGCCGATTGCGGTTATAAATATAAAGGTCCTAAAGCCGCGAAATGATTTTTACAAATGCCAAGCAACAAATTACGCCGGAATCGGCTCCGGAGTCGCGTCTCGCGAATTCTGCTCTTTGAAGTTGGCGTGAAATATTTTAAATGGCCGCATTTATAAAGTTCGCGAACTCATTATGCGGCATTCAGAATATTACGAATACGTCGCACCTTGTTACAGATTCGCGTGCATAAATATTTATAATATTATGATTATTACTAAGGCAGGGAACTTTGCTAACAAGCGCAGTTGTTTCGTTTTGCATTATACGTACCCGGAACTCCCCTGCTCGAGACTTGCCCCCCGAAGGGTTTGTTTATAAAGCGTTTAGAATTTCCTTTTTTGAGCGACTTTTTTGGCGAACAAAGCGCCCTTGCGGCAAACTGCGTAAACACGTTTCAGACTCATTAAGTAATTGTTTTGTTTCTCCGTTCTTTTGTGATTAAGACTTTAATTAGAATAATTAGTCGTCTGTTTTGATTAGCCTGAAAGGAACCTCTAGGAACACAAAGCAGGTACGGCGCGTGTTTCTTGCTGACGAAAACTTATTAAGTTATTTCTCTTTATTGAGGAGGTTTTCCAATTTAGGGAACGTTCCGCGAAGCCGAGTTTTTAAGACACCGGCCCTTTCGGGCGCTGTAAGGCTCTAATAGGATTTTGACGAATGGATCTTGCAAATGCGATTTACTGTTTAAAGGACGTATGCTAATCGACGGTGCAATGTGTCCTAATTACTGGAAATGAAAACATTTTTCGATTTAGTACATCTGGACCAAAGCAAACGAGAATTTGTTGAGTCTATTTCGGAAAGTAACAAAACTCAGAGAAAAACACTTTGACAAATCTCTTATTTTCCATTTTCAGCACTAATGATCCCTTTTAAGTTTTTAAAACCCCTCTGATCTGCTTTGTGAACCAAATTATGCAAAAGTTGCAAAGAAATTATTTGTAGATATTTTTTCCTAGAATTCGGAAGCCTCATTTGCTGAAACACGTAATATTACTTTGAATTTTTTAAATGGATTATAATCTTATACAATGCGTCGTTTTAAAAACCTTATAAAAATACATGATTCACAGTTCCTATAGAAAATCGTAAAATAAATATGATCGATTTGGTGATGATACAAACTGTATTTAGAAATTTCTATCTTCAAGCTTTGTTATAAAAGTAACTATTGTAGAAGGTGTCTGCTAAAATCAAAGGTGAAAACCAAGCATACAAGTGCATGTAAATAAGTGTCAGTACTCTTGAATAGGATCCCTTAAAATGCTGGATTATCAAGCTCTACAATTAACCAGTGGCAGAAGCATCGGTAAACAGTAAAATAGTGACACTTAAATTAAAAGCGATTTCATTTTAACATAAATCATCTAATTCTAAACAGAGAGTGCTCCATGATTTTTTTTGCTATATCTCATTATTTCTTTGTAACTTTGGTTCTTCTAATTTAAATTACCTTTTTAAAAAATCAATTTAATTGAATTGGATATATCGACATTAACAAGAAACTATGAGATACATAAAAAAATCGGAAAGACTTTCTGTCTAGAATTAAATGACTTACCATAAAATGGGATTGCTTCTAATTGTCTATATAATGTTACAATTTATATTGCTAACTTAGTATGGCATTGCTTACTGATATCTCTGACATTGGTTAATTGTAAGAGTTTAATAATATGGCAATTCAAGGGGTCCTGTCTAAGTGTATACTATACCAACTTTGGTTTAAATAGCTGCACTAATAATAGAATTATAAGAAAAAAACGACATTTTTTAGAAAAATGTTAACACCCCGTATCTATATCGAAAACGAAGAATTTTTGCTTGGTTTTTAGCGCTCAGTCTATATTCAAATCATCTTTAGTGGCCATTCTGTATACATAATCACCGCACATCTTCCAAATTGATCGCACTAACTGGATCGACATCACTTAACATAAACAAATTACTAAAATTAGAATTATCAATTATTGAGAGAGGTTCATTGGAACACCTCGTTCACCTAAATATTTAGCTTAGAAGAGTTACTTATTGTCACTTTCTTCATCCGATTTATAAACGTCCAGATGTAGCTAATATGAATGTGGGTTGCTCCAAAGGAATAATATTCTGCACTCGCACCATTTATGACATGTGACAAGCTTAAGAGTTGCTCAGTATCTCAGTGAGATACAAGTGAAGCGTAGACTGAAATAAAATGGGGCTCTCTGGTCAAAATGATTGCGAATTGAAAGACAAGGGAATAAATTCATACCTTGCGAGATCTCTCAAATACCTCTTTTGGCTTCAATGTACGAGGCACTGGGCACCTACAAAGAAAAATCACATAGAAAATTGAAAGATTCTAGTAAGCTAATATTCATAGTATTCCAGCCATGCAACTCTTAGAGATCAAGGAAGAGTAGGCTAACTAAAGCAATTCTTGGAGGTTTTCTACCTGCTTAACGTGATAAGGCGCCTGAGTAGGAACACTCCATGAGAAAACAATTTTGATATGCTAACAGAAAGCGCTGAAGGTTTTACTGCACTGTTAACGGAGAGATTCTACAAAACTTATTTTATAATATGCATCTTAATTGCTCAAATAAATTCAAAATTTATCTTATGTTATTGTAGTACACTAAAAATGAATGGTAAATTACACATTGGATATGAAATAACAAACATAAATTCAACTTAACTAAAATGCAGTTTAATCTACAGTAAATTGTAAAAAATAAGGCGAGACACAAACCTAGAGCGTTGCACAAAATCTTTGCCGGCGCCTACTGGATCACTGGTCGCCAAAGTTGAGCGATATTTGTAGGCTTGCAAATAGAACTCGTGGCTCGAAGAAAAGAGCAAAATGGACAACTTCATGGGCAAAATTTGCGTGGTTCTGCACATCTTTTAGGGTGGCGTCGGTGAAACTGTAAAGAATGGACAGCTGCTGTTCAAAAAAACTACCAATTGGTTTTAATCCAAAAACAATGGTTTTTCCAAAGCAACGTCAACGTTTAGTGTTACTTTACCTGCCGTTTACTGAATAAAGGGGGACGATTCGGGGTGGTTATTAAATCCGACGAGATATGGATACGTAAACTACAATTTTTTGACTGGCTAAATCTATTCGATAGTCGTCCTACTTTACACGACAAGACTTTACCAACTGCTATAATCACGAAAAAAATAACACAGCACACGCAACTTCTGCGCTGGAGTATATCTGGTCAACTACTGATAGTTCGACGAGACGAATTACTCGGTTCACTGTGCTGCGAGCAATCAAAGGTCAGCAGCGGTAAGAATTTTTAAATGAACCTAACAAACACTGATGCAGCAGCTGATTAAGGTGTTTAACAGCTTTTTTGGAAGGATTTCGTTCAATATCATGACTGTTATTCCGATTCTAGACTTCACTTTTTAAATGTGTAATATTTAGTTGCTGCGCATTAAACGACTGTTGCACGCGTTCACTGAAAGTTGCAGCTGCTTGAATATTTTCGTACTGACTTATAAGTGCACTATTACCTGCATACATTCCAATTGACATATTTCGATATTCGGATATGGCATTTATAAAGGTATTAAATAATCCTGGTTCAAGTATCGCCCCTGCAGCACGAGGTGAAAATTTACAGTAAACTTTAACTTGGCAACATTCGTTTTTAAATAGTAATTTACGATACAAGTGCGTAAAGCTTCTCTTTAGGCATGAGTGGGGTAGAGTTAAAACGCGAGTGAGCGAGCGTTTTAAGCCCCGCGAGTGACTAAAGATGCTTTACGCATGTGTATCGTACAATATTTTATCTGCGATAGAATCTAAAAAATACGGTAAATATAAAAAATATTTTACATGTAAATTAGAATTACTAGCAACCGGTCCTAATTTTGAGTGTTTTAAAAATTTTAAAACACGTTGCTACTAACTACGTGCCTAATGAAATTTTTTAAGCACGTTGCTATTAACGACGTAAACTAATGAAAACATGTTATTAAACAGTCGTTTTATAAACTTGAAACTGCCAACTAAAAGGCAATTTTACACACTGTCGTAGATAAAAAATATTATGATGATAATGTTAACGATATAATCCGTCAACTTTAAATGTTCAAGTTTTTATTTGGGTCCCTTCATTCACAATTTATCAACCGTCTGGACAGTATCAATAAATACTATCACTGTATATTTCCTATCGCCGTATCCTTGTTCTATCAGTTGGGTAATACGCAAGAACTGATGGCTTATTGAGTACCTTGGTAGAAGTCTAAATTGATATGTCTTTATTGTCTAAATAATCCCTTTTACAAATTTCTCTTGGTCAGTACTGTTTTCATTTAAAGATGATAAGACTGAAGGTTGTTTGAGGATAAATTTCGTTTCTCTCCACATTGTAGTTTCCTGGGTGCAACTGTTTTATATACGATACTCCCTCAGAGTACTAAAGCTACTCTATCAATTTTCACAATGCTGTAGCAGCCTGAAACTCATATACTTTCAGTACCAAATAAGTATGTTTCAGGTAACTTCAGAAATTCAACGAACAAAAATGGTTAATCTCTGGGTACACTGGTATTCCAATTGACTATTGTTGTATTAGTGTATGGTGTATTAGATGCAGAATTTTGCATTATAGGAGTAGATTTCTACTTTGAATTTCTTTTGTTGGTAATAGGTTCCGGACACATTGCCTGTATGTAATAATTAATAGTGCATAAGTGATGAATAATTATTATTCTTTCACTGTAGTGTGATTTATATTTATTTTTGTGAGACCTTTACGGATAATAAAACCCCAGTCCCAAGCCTCTAAAAACCAGCATAACAACGTATGCTTCAGCGCATCAAATATGGCACGGTTGCTCTAATACTAAACAATGGTAGTCATGATTCGCGTCGCCAACTGCACATGTTGAAATGTTTCCGCCAATTCTACAGGGATATCCAAATTTTATAAAACAGTTGTAAGTTTACATATGTTATATACCCTTTATATCAAAGTTTGGTTTGAACAATCAATGCAGTTTTTTGAATTTATTGTGTTATCATTAAATCTGTCCGAACCATAGTTAGTAAACACGGTGGCAATTGACATATTTGGATGCTTCTTTCCTGCTTTTAGATCATTCATTATACAGCTGCTTTCCAAGGTATTTGACAGAACGAGTTTCTTGTGTGCAAGAATATTCTGTATGTCCATACCGTTGACAGCCATTACAGTTTGGTACGTTACAACTTCCTCACCATTGGTATGATATAATTTACCAAAGTTAAGAATGTCATTAGTAGTATTTGATAAATCACCTTTATATATCGATATTGGTAATTTACTTTTATTATAAAGTCGAAATACTTTAAAAACTAGTAGTTTGAGGCTAAATGGTTAAGTTTCTATTTACTTTGCTGTAATAAAGATTGGTGCGTTTATTATCATTACCGGTATGCCATTTTATTCAAGATTTTTAAACGTGTGGCTTCTTCAGTATAGTAGCTGTTAATTTACAGTAATCTGAATAACTAATTATTATTGTTGTATGTTGTAGTATTTAAATTTGCAGTTGCATGAAATTCTCTGTGACTTTGCTAATATTGATTTTTTATTATGTAGTATAGGTTTGTTATAAGTACAATCGCTGATACTTCGATATTCCAATTTTCTTCCAAATGGTAAGGCATTTGTTGGTTTCATCTCTGTTGTCTAATATTCAATAGCGTAAATAAGCAGTAGATATATGAATTCTTAAGTGCAAACTCTTTTATTTTTCTTAAAGCTCCTGTGACCACCATAAATACCATTTTTCTGGAATATAAGGGAAATGAAATTGAGAAATGTATATAAATTCGCTATAAGGAGGCGCCATACTGCCATAACTAAAAAGATTGTGTGCAACCTATTCATTCAGTTTCACTTTTCTCACTGGGTTTCTCTGCTGAATATGATTTAATCGTTTGTCTCCCACTGAAAATACCCGAAAATCAACCAGGTGTAAGAGATATGGTTCAAGGGATTTATGGCTGTCCTTCAGCTGCCCCCTAAAAGAACTGGACAGAGTTATCCATCTTTGGTTTTGATGTGAATACGGTGACGGTAAATTTCGCTCATATAAGCAACTACAATGGTAATAAAGCAATTTCATTTTTTACGGTTCAACCCCAACTCGTTCAGCGTATCAAATTATGAAATTCAAGAGGCTTAAACCCCCAAAGGATAGCTCGGGACACTTATTAGACACCTTTAATAGGTTCAAGTGTAGAGACACTCGAGCCCCAAAAGTGTTCAATGACGGTTAGTAATTTCTCAAATAAGCGCAGCTTGAAAGGGCGGTAGTTCAGGTTCCCTAACAAGTGCCTTTCAAGGAAAATATCTAAATTACAGCGTTTACTCCACTTAATTACATGTGCCGTAATTATTTTGCCTGGTTTTGAACTCTCGCTGCACCCACTGCATCTCTTAATCCGAGCATGATATTGACAGACGCAAACAATTACGCTACCTAATATGGATTTCGTAGTTAATAAGCATTCGGGGTGCATTCGGAGTGCGCCACGCGCACCACATCAATTAAAATTACTCCCTTCCTGAAGACACGCCAGGATCCTCGTCCTCTGTTTAAGCGAGACCGGAAGGAGTGATGCAGTGGTTTCCGGTACACCTCTTGCACACTCGTTAGCGCCATCATTTATTACATACACCCTTGCACCTACCCCTCGTTATTGCATTATTTCTAGCCAAACAAACCCTGCGCCCTCGCACAGCATTTTTCTCGCTCCGTCCTTTTCGGCATTGTTGTCCCTCGCAGGGCAGCTTTCTGCAGAGGCTCTCCGCCAGATCCTTCCTGCATTTTAAAATTCATTAATATTAATTGTGGAAGACGTTTCAGTTTGCTCGAAATGTAAATCGCGCGCTTCCAAACGGCTGCGTTTATACGAGGGTCATTCGATATCTAAAGAAAACACGACTTCCTCTTCTTTATGTACCGTCTTCGAGCGAAGATTGGCAATTCGGATTTTAGATGGTGTAGTTCGAAATAGCGAGGTTGTAGATTTTCTATACCACATTCTAAAATTTGTAAATGTCTGTCGGCGGTCTGGACCTCTACTGCATCGAATCTTCTCTTGCATTATTAATTGCTGAACGCACGTTTCACATGTCATGGCTTGCCAAAAATACAAATATATATTTTAATTTGCTTCTCTTCACTGCATTTATTTTGTGCACTTCTTCGTTGTTGAAAACCTTTTGCTGTATATCTATACCTCTGTTGCAGAGATGTGGTTTAAGTTTAGTTTCAAGCTGGTCCTATCCTCCTGTTTGTTTATACTCTCCATTAACTGTAGATCCTAAGTATTTAAACATACGGCACTTCTAACAAACATTCAAGTAGAAGTCAAAGGTCTGTTACCTCGACTGCATCAAAATGAAAAATGGAAAAAGAGGTGCTTACGTGCAATAAGAATAATTATTAAAGCTCGCCAGAATTTTTGTATCACTACAAAAGCAAAACTAGAACTTTTCAAAAGCAAAATCAGTGATACTTTATGGTTGTGAAGCATGAGCGTATCTAGACCTTTTCCATCTCCGATCACATATTCGATTAATAAAAGCAAAACTAATAATAGTAATAATAAACCTAGACAAGCAATACCTACCTTTAACAAATAATGAAGAAGTGTTCATATGACAATATATAACATAGTAAGCTCTCGTATTTTAGATCAATCAGTTCACATATTAAATTTTAATACATATTATGAATTACATATTGATTACTTTTACCTCTCAAAGAACAAAGTAGTTGCTTTACACACTCCAGAGAGTGCGTAAATTATACAGGGCTGTCCAACTTCAAGGGGCCCAAGGGCCACTGTAAAAAATTTGAAGGTTATGAGGGCCGCATCATAAAATGTGTCGTATGCGACTTTGTGAGTGATTTGTAATAAATATAAAACGTGTATATTTCAATACTAATTTTTATTTATTCAAGAAGCTCAAGTTACATTACAAAAAGCATTGAAACATAAAAGAGATATACAGGGTGTTTCCTGAGGTAACCGACAAACTTACACCATATGTTCTAGAAAAGATTCTAAACAAAAAAAATCCTATTCACTTTAGGTTAATTCTTTTCCGTTCTTGAGATACCGACAAAAGAAAGAAATTACATCAATTAATGTAAATTTACGTATAGAGATGTGACGCCAAAGATTTACCCCTCGGGTTAAGCTCAAATCGGAGAAATACGTTTACTCAAATATACATATATTGGATTAGGTAAAACACCAGATAAACAAAACAAATATAATGTTTTTAGCTAGTTACAATGATTAATTAAAAATAACTCTGAGTTGTACATCATTTAACATGTTCTTCTGGAACGGTGTTAGATTTCGTGGGTCGAGCTGCAACCCAATGCACCGGCGAGTGTTGCGGGTCCCTATTGGTAGTCCACCGGTACGCACGCCGATTCTTCGGGAAATGAGCTGAGTAGGTTTTTTGTTTCTGCAAACTTGACCTTTCACTCAGCAGTGTCTTTCAGCAGTAATTTTCCGGTGAACTTAGCGATTTTAAGGGTTACCTGGATCGGCCGTTAGTGCCTAAATCCTGGTGCAGAGATTGCTGCTAAGCGTCGTTCTTGAAACGAAAGCGGTGTCCAATCATGCAGATGGAATTTATTCGCATTCGCCGGAAAATGATGTTGACATTCCCCCGGTAGGGAATTTTCGGGCTGCGGAATCGAACGTCGAAGTCCAGGAATTTGCCTCTTAATGACCAAAACGGGGCAGTTGAGTTTAAGGGCGGCTACAGGACTCTAGCCGCTCACAAGAGGCTGCAATTCCTACAGGTTACAGGTTTAATTATTAGTAAAATGAGGTTATGAGGAGTATTTCACCTCTCGGGGCGCCAAGATGTGTGTTTAAAAAAATAGGCGGTTGGAAATGGCTTTTAAGCAGCTAGCCCTGTAAGACAGTACAGCGCATTAAGACAGGGTTTAAGCCTCAGGGATTCGATTTCCCAAGAAATTTTAACAATCAACGTAAAATCGAATTCTAGCGGTCTTGCTTTTGTGGAAAATTTGAACTTCTCGGACTGACAGTACAACACGCCATCTCCCTTGAAGCCTGGTCTGGTAAGGGTTGGAGGCATACTCCGTTAGACAGTTCAGCATGTCAGACCGGAGGGTCCATGTAGAAAAGGAGAGGACAGGATCAGGACTGGTGGACTCAAGGGGAAATTCGATCCGCGGACCGCAAAAATATCCTGGCGGGCCGCATGCGGCCAGCGGGCCATATGTTGGACAGCCATGAATTATACTATCGGGGAACATATCCGTAGGTTCACACACTTCAGACAGTGCTTAACGTTATGCTTTATCGCACCAGCGCGTAAAGTAAACAACGGTGTGTAAAGTGATTCAAAATGTAATTAATCCTTATAAATATTCTCTGAATAATCGAACTTTGAACTGACAAATTGTAATATTACCATTAAAATTGCTACAATATAGAAACATATACAATATTTCCTTAATAATTTTTTAAAAATTAAGGTTGCAGGAAAGCTGTGTGCGGCAATACATGCGTAAAACCTTTTTTACACTCACGTGGTTGCTACACTTGCTTGTGGCTCATGTCTCAAACCCCACGCTCGTGCAAAAATGTCAGCTTCACGTACTTGTTTGACAATATACTGAATTGAAAAAAATATATTTTGTTAGCTTCATCTTCATTAGTAAAAAAATGCTTTTAGATGAGCTATCCCAAGCTTTCTGAAATAAATTTTCCTTCACGTAAAAGTGTCACTAGTTAACTGCAAAGACACTAATAAAAACTGAAATTCGGTGTGCAGCTCTACGAGCAAAGCTCAGTGGGTGTTTTGAAAGCAATTGCGACTCGGGATAGAGAAAAACCCTTTAATGTCAAAAACTGATTTGTGTACATGCTTTCGCTGTTTTATCCAAATTGCAAACCATTTATAAACACTTTCCAGCGAACTGCATTACTTCCAGAAAACTACTCCGTATCGCCACAGTATGGAAGCACCCAGCTAATAGGAGCACAATGGAATAATTACGTTTCCTGCCAAGTCAAAAGTGTTTAACTATGCAGCTGAACGGCCTAAGAGAAAGTGAAAGAATTTCCTCTGCACAGCAAAATCACGTTCAACCCTTTTGTCCCTACGCAAGGGCTAGTCACGTAATCAAAGCAATACGGGTTTATGCTCTGGGCCTGGTCATCACACTCGACAAACAATGGGCCGTTGTAAGCCCAAAGAGGTACGAGGCAGCCAAAGATCAATAACTTTTCAATAACAGAAAAGATTACGGCCCAAGAATATGCGAGACGGATCACCTGCCAGGAAAAGGCGAGCAAAGAAACATTTATGCAAGGCACAGCAAGCTGGTAACAACATACCGTTGTACGCCGAAACCTTTGTACCCAGCAGAGCTGACAAAAGGTATTGTACTCAAAGAATACCCCGATATTCCTTTATAGCAGGCGTTCTTTCAGGAACCCCTTCTTCTTGCGTAAGAACCAGTATTTAAGACCAGACAGCCTGGTGTCTCAACATTACGTCTAGATACTTCGACTTGACTTACTTTAAATAATATGAGGGCTTTTAGCATATTTTTCGAATGCGATTCCGGCGTTCGTGTATATAATTCTCTATATTCATGTTCTACGAGGGGACTGAGAAAAGTTCTGCCGATCTCATTAGGCCATGGAAAAAAAAAGATTTATTGATTGTCATAATTGTCAAAGTTTTGGTAGTTAAACATACGGTACTTATCACAAACATTCAAGTAGAAGAAGTCGAAGGTCTGTTACCTCGACTGCATCAAAATGAAAAATGGAAAAAGAGGTGCTTACGTGCAATAAGAATAATTATTAAAGCTCGCTAGAATTTTTGTATCACTACAAAAGCAAAACTAGAACTTTTCAAAAGCAAAATCAGTGATTATTATTGATTGTCATAATTGTCAAAGTTTTGGTAGTTGTGCCTGGAAATTTCATAAAAGTTCGTTTATTAATTTCTAATTTATAGAACAGAATATAACAGGGTAATCGAAAATGGAAAAAATCGAGTACCGCGCTGTAATAAAATTTCTTACAAAAGAGGGAATTCACTTCACGGAAATTTCGGAACGTTTAAGAAATGTATATGGGGAGTCTGCACCTTCAAAATCTACCGTTAGACGTTGGGCAATATAATTTAAACATGGAAGAATAAGCTTAGAAGACGATGAAAGAAGTGGGCGCCCTGCAACTGCACAAAATGAAGAAATGGTGGCAAAAGTGGAAAAATTAGTTATGGGGGACAGAAGAATTACGGTGGATGAGATAGTAAGAAGTACAAAGATTAGTGATTGGTCGGTAAGATCTATTTTACACGATCAGTTACACCTGAATAAGGTATCTGCCAGGTGGATGCCACGCATGCTGACACCTTTTCAAAAGCAGGATCGAGTCGACATTTGTCGTCAACCTTTAAATTATTCTGAAGCTGACCCTGATAATTTTTTTGACAAAATCGTTACAATGGACGAAACCTGGGTTCATCACTTTGATCCTGAGACAAAACAATCCAGCATGCAGTGGCGGCACAGTAATTCGCCGCCCCCAAAAAAGTTTCGAGTCAAGCCATCGGCCGGGAAGATGATGCTTTCATTTTTTTGGTATTCAAAAAAAAGGACATACGATTACTGGAGACTATTATGCTACTCTTTTAAGTACATTGCGGGAAAATATTAAACTGAAACGCAGGGGAATGCTTTGCCACGGGGTCCTGCTGCAGCATGACAACGCCTCATCCCATACTTGCGTTGCAGCAACTTTAAAAGCGGCCGAATTGGGTTTCCAAATTTTGCCACATCCACCATATTCACCTAATTTGGCACCCTCTGATTACCATTTATTTAGGCACTTAAAGAGTCATTTACGTGGAACGCATTTTAAAGATGATGAAAGTGTGAAAAGTGCAGTTTCTCAGTGGCTGGAGGAGCAAAATGCAGACTTCTATAAAGACGGGATTTTAAAGTTGAAGCATCGATGGCAGAAATGTGTGGATTTGCAAGGAGACTATATAGAAAAGGTTAAAATTGTAAAAAACGTTTCAAAATAAAAAACAGGTTAATCTTTGAGAAAGAGAAAATTTTTCTCGGTCCCCTCGTACATACATATTAACGTATTCTTTACATGTATGTACGTATATGTTAGCAATATTTCGCGTTTTCAAATAAATGGAATGGATTATTGTTGTCTACATCGGTTATGCTTTATTAAATTACAAGTATGTAACACCGACACGTAACCATACCAAATGCTCGTTTAATACCCATTAGACGCAGCTCCGTCATTGTTGACGACCTTAATCAAGTGTTGAATCGTGCTTTCACTTCTCGATTTTAATATATTTTCAATGTGTTGCTCAGTGTTTGTAATTCACATTTTCACAACACAAAATATGTTGCAGGTGATAGGAGGCTGGTTTGACATGGGTATGATGTAAATATTCTAAATTCCCTCAGACTGCAAAACTAAAAGTTGGGTACAAAGTTGACGACTTCCGACCGCGGTATATAAATTCTGTATTGCATATATAAATTTTACTATTTAATTTTTTCATTATAATAATTATAGAACTAGAAATGTTTTCTCATTAATCTCTAAATGATATTTAGGTCAAATTCCAGTTTCGATTTGCTAATAGCTGGATACATCCGGGTCGAGTAGTAGGGTGGTAATCGTAGAGGGAAAGCAACACTACCCGAAGGTGCAAAGTTCTATAAGAAGGCAAAAATGCAGGAATAGAAACAAAAGGAGCTTTTTCTTTCAGTCACTCATAGTATAGATAAAAATGCTAAATTGGAAAGAGATGTCATTAAATTATCATATTATAAAAATTTTGAGATGTTTTAAAAGCTGCAATAGAACTTAGCGTTATGAATTTTCTACATTATTTAATTATTTACTTCACATATAGTGATATAAAAGGTAGCAGGTAGGTGCTTCTTCCCGAACCGGGTGAACGATAAACATATTTCCGGGCCTAGCGAATCCTCTCGATGTAAATTATTGGTTTCTTCCCTCTCTTTTCACTTACCTCTATTTAAATCAGACCCCTTCCAGACCATCTTCCAACCCGTTTAGCCAACGTGGAAGGTTATTGCTTTGAAACCACTAAATAAGCAGAGTTTTAAAACAACTAAAACTGAATCCCCAGTGGGTAGAACATTATATGTAAAAAATCTTAAAAAGGGTCTGCCTTAAGAATGCACTAAAATTGAGGTAGGCCAAAACATGCTCATATTACCTAAAAATAAGAGATTATGTGACTGTATACTGTACCAACTTTGACAATGAATCAAAATCTATTTGAACTAGAAGAAGAGCTTACGAACAGTGAATGGGATATAATGGGTGAAGTCCAGAAAGGCGACGACAATTAGCTTACATTGAACTCTGGAAACTATTCGTGCTACATAGGACAGGAGAGATTCATAAGTGGAATAAGATTCCTGGCCCGTAAGAAACATATACTTAGTTATCCAGCTGAATATAAGATACCCCCTAAAGCCCACGCAGTACGCACCAACGAGCGACTACGCAGAAGTGGAGGTTGAAACCTCTGTACGTACCTTAGAAGACAGAAAGGCTCACTATGCAACGTTAATTGATGACTTTAATGCCAAAATTAGAATGAAATCGGACGAAGCTGAAACAGCAATATGCCAACAGCGACTGGGAAACCGAAATGAAAGAGGAAGTCTACCAATAGACTTTCTAAGCCACCATAACCTCTATGTAACGAACACCTTTTTCACGAAAAGTCCAAATAGAAAGTGGGAAAGCAAAGATTAGCAACTAAAGACACCACTCACTACGTGAGTGTCTAAATAGAATCTGAACGGGTACTGGCTTTCACATTGTAATAGAAGAGGTAAAAATAAACATAAAAAGAAGGAACCTATATGGTCGTTAAAAGCAATTATAAGAGACGTTTTTGTAGAGGAGATACAAAACTCCTGGAATATGACGACAGTATTGCAATAGGCAACTTGTTTGAAGACAAAATATGGAATAGGGAAAATTTGCGCCTAGCGAAAAGCGGATTAGAAGCTGAATCAAAGAACTGATATCCTAATGAAATAGAGGAGACCAAAGGAGGACTATAACCATGTATATATTTAAGGAAACTGAGACACATAGAAGTCCAAAAAAAAATGGAAGAAATTAAGAAGGCAATAGAGAAAGGTAGATAATAAGAATCTAAAAGTATTGTATGTACGTATAATCGATAACCTCGTTTTACCTTTCGGTGTAGAGGCTGGTACTTTATGTGCTGGCATCTGGCGGTACAATGCTCAACTTGCCCCGGATTCGGGATACAAAGTTGGAGCGCGCCTTTTGTGTTTGCACAGCAACCATTGTGTGAGGTGTGTGTGTGTGTGTGTTATGTTGACCTTGTTACTCTATCTCTTAGGTCTGTGGTTCTGAGTAGAGCACAGTTAATTTGGTGTCTAAATGTGAATGGTCTCACTGAGCCCGGTTCAAATCGCAAGGCTGCGGAAAATTCCGGCCCTCGCGGGATTCGAACCGAGGACTAGCTTAATGCAAGGTAAGCGTTTACCCATCTGCGCTACTCGGCTTCTCCTAAAAGTATTGAGGAAAAATAAACATCAAAAATACACAAAAAAGGATTTTAAAAACTGTCGAGTTATTCTATACATTACAAGATCAAAGAACAGAAATTGGCATTCCAAAAATTTTAAACTTATGGTCTAAAGAAGTCCCAGAAATAAAGAAGGAAAGATTATACTAGCCTTAAAAAGTATGAGATGTCACAGGCCTCGCAAATTAAAGATCTATTAGCATTATCAGTCGTCATCATCGTCATCAAAAAGCCAGAAACATCCATTGTTCGATATAGAGGCTTCTTCTAAGTGTCTCAAATTTGCCCTACCCCGGACAGTAGCAATTCAGTTGGTCAAACTTGTTTTAGGACACCCTTCCATCGAGTGGGTGGTCACCTGCGACTTCTTCTTCCTTCTCTAGGTCGCCACTCGATTAATTTCTCTGTCCATCTACCAGCCACATATCTGGCGATATGCCCCATCTATCTCCGTTTCAGTCTTTCAATGCGATCGATGATGTCTACGAGGTTCTTTATTTTTTCACTCTATCTTTCAGAGTTAAGTCCAGCATCGACCTTTCCATTCGTCGTTGAGTTTTACTTAATTTATTAGCCGAATTTTCTGTAAGAGTAAGTGTTACTGCCTCAGAAGTCAAAACCTACAAAACGCATTGGTCAAAAGCCTTACTTTTGAGATATACTGACACTTCTGTTTCACATATATTCTTTAATTTACTGAAAGTCGCCCAAGGCAAAGTTGTTTTTCTCAAAAGTAGGTAGTTCTGGTTATCCTTCCTTATTTTTGTTTCCTGCCCGGGTACATATAGTTTTCCATCATCTCAACGTCCGCTCCTGCTACATATATAGGCTGACTGGGAACTAGTAATCATTTTCGTTTTTTCGAAGTTGATCCGTCCACAGCTGTTTGTGATGCAATCTGGAGATTTTTATCATTTCCCGCGCATCATTTAACTTCCCTGAGATCAATACGACATTTGTGAAGCATAGGCAGTTCAACTTTCCCATCAATACAAATCCCCTATTGCCCCGATCAATATGTAATATGTACTCTGGAAGAGTGATAAATAATTTCAGGGCAGTTCCTTCGATAAGGTTTTCTATTTCGGCTAGTTGTTTGGAGAGTTATGAACGTTGTGGCGTTATGATAGATGTTGAAGATTATTTGAACGTACCTATAGTCAATGCTACAGTCTTGCAATGTATTTTTAAAATCGATTAATATGAGTACAAAACGGTTTATCATATTCAACCGATTTCTCGACCAGGATTTTTAGCCATTGCAACCGATTATAGGCTTTGTTTGTTCCCTAGCCTGCTAAAGATCTAATCTGCTCACTAATATGTTTGTGAGCATCTTGATGAACAATTTATAACGAAATCTCAGCAGACTCACCGGCCTGTAATTTTCTCATATCTATAATACACATATATTGCTAGTAGGGCCTGGAAACGTCAGAAAACATTACGGCGCCGACATAGTCTCACTTAGAGTATAACGCGTCTCGTGCGCATGCGTGAGAATTTGAACTCCGCCTTTAGAAGCGAATTTTAAACTTGCCCACTACCCCATTGGCCGGACGACGCCGCCGCGCTTGCACACAGCTCATCATTATACATTGAAGAGTTGGTTGTCTGTCTCACTTCCTTGGCCAGTTTCCCACTCATAGCCGCTAGCAATATAGTAAGTATTAGATATATGAATTTTCTACATTTGCGGTATCTCCTTTTTATGTGATAGAATCGTGATTGCTTTGTTCCATTCAGCAGAAATGATATGTTACATAGACATGTTGCAAACTGTTGTCTTCTGCCAATCAATACATCACCGCTTACTTTTATTGCCTTGGTAAACATTTTGTCACGACTAGGGTCATTTGCGAACATAAAATGACCACCTTCTGCAATCTTATGTGTTTAGAAACCAAAACATGATTTTTAACTTCTAATTAATTGTGCGTATATTTCATAACCAACGGTTGCAAATAGAAATTCTTGACAAACGGTTAGCACTTCTTGACTGACCTAGTGTTAAACTCCAATTATGCTGAATTCCTGATATAAACATTACCGTTTGTTATAAAATGTAACACGAAGTAGAAATGGAATTTAAACTGGGACAATGTACTCAACCTTTGTAATTTATGTCATATTTTTATGTAAATATATAGGAACTTCCTTGTCAATAAACTAATGCAGTTAGATATCTCTGTGTTCACGAACTTCTGCCGAACGATTGCAAGTCTTTATTACATTCCTTGTGTGAGACTACACAAGGCGTTCTGGCATTTCATCATCAACCAACGGAACCAAGTCTTTACTACCTTTCTTGTGTGAGACAACACAAGACCGTTGCTTTGCATCCTTTTACATTCCTGCACCCTTAAGACTTATCCTGTAATTCTCCAAATTAAAAACATACAGTCTACTAAAAGCTCCAGCCTGAACATATGTCAACACTCTAAATTCAACACTTTCTGCACTCTAGTGTCATGTAATAATTACCCGATTGGCTAAAACTGACAAATGTAATTATATTTGATAATGTCAAAATTAATAGTAGTTTTTGTATTAAGTGCGCGAAATGAGTGTTTTTTTATGGCGCGTGGGAAAGTCATTCAAACGCGCCATAAAAACACGAATTTTGCCACGAAATACAAACAACGTTTTTTCTACAGCCGTCAAAAAAAGAATAAAAGATTCACTGCAACAAAATCATACGTACACATATAGCAAATAAGTAGAGTAATATTATTATGTACGTAACGTTTTATATGTGTTGTAACTAAGGAAATGGTGTTCCAAAACCGTTTTTTCACTGCTAGACGTGAAGAAATATTATTTTTTCTACTGATATATATGAAAATTGCTAATTTTCCACGGTTTATGCTACATGAAAGTGACTTTTTTTCATTCTAGAGATGAAAATATTTTCACCTATAGAGATGAAAATGAGAATTTCAAATTTATGATTTTCTTGATTAAAACACTAAACCGACTAAATTTGCGTGAACTTTCTTACCATTTAATTACATTTCAATGAAATATTTTATGTACAAACCTAAAGTGAGCTTGAAACTGACGATAACTTCTTGTTTACGAAGGTAATTTGGTATTTCATTTAATGTTCCCGATGTGGAAATACATTTTCTTCATTAAAGATAGCATTAATTTTTGGCATTGCTGGCGCTTGTCGTTCCCATGAATTACAATATTTAGAAGTTAATAATGTTCAGGATTTGGAAAAAACCTTACTTGTGACTATCCCTAACACGAAAACCCACACCCCACGTTCCCTCATAATTGTTGGTACTTACTACAATATTTATAAGAAGTATATTAATCTACGCCCGTCAGGAGTAAACAGTACAACACTCCGATTCTTTCTCAATTATCAAAATGGCAGATGCACAAAACAAGTAATAGAAGTCAATAAATTTGGAAATGTTCTAAAGCAAATTGCCACATTTCTTAATTTGCGGGATCCCCAATTGTATACAGGCCATTCATCACGACGGTCTTCTACCACTGCTCCTGCGGATACTGGAGCCAATCTGACAGAAGTAAAACAACATGGAGGTTGGAAGTCGAGCGCAGTGGAAGAACAATATATTGAAGACTCAATAAATAATAAAATAAAACGAGGACAGAAAATATTCCAATCTATTGAAAATACGTCAGAATCTGCAAATATACTTGAAACTACAATTGTATTTGATGATCAAATATTTGACTTCGACAACAGACTTTCAAATCTGCCTGTAGCAACAACATCTACAACCAAAAACTTACCCTCAACAAGTACCACAGAAGTCAGCACTCTAAACAACAATCCTGTCAATAATAATTATTATAATAGTTGCATTTTCCACGTTTATGTCAAAAATAAATGATCTAATATAATGTTTCATAAATTACAATATCATAGAAAACAATTGCTATTTTCACATAATATCAGTAGAAAAAATTGCATTTACTACTCGAGATGAAAGTGAGGTTTTTTTGGTTCGGTGAGATTGCTAACTCGCTACGCTCGTGAGCAATCTCACCTCACCAAAAAAACCTCACTTTCATCTCTTGTTGTAAAATATACTATTTCCACTACCGGGAGTAGAAGGTGGTTTCTATAGCATCAAAATTGTGACAGAAGTATAACATTTACTCCCTAGAGACTAAATAAGACAAAAATTTCCCTAGGGAGTTTTCATTATGACTGACACAACAATTATGTCAAATTCGAGGTTAGCAGGTTAGGTTTTGCGTCAGTTTGTGTCAAAACTGACGCAAAACCTAACCTGATAACCTCGAATTTGACATAATTCTGAGAGCTCTTGTCATAATGACTTACCGTGCCACCAACTTTAAAATTTACCATAGGCTACCAACTTTAAAATAATTGTAACTAAAATGTCATAAATGACGTTTACAAAATACAGGCTTTTCGTTTTAAATCTTCTTGCAACGTAAAAAAAAATAGTATATGCGACTCTGAGGGAATGCTATTTTGCTTCGCCCTCGAGTCAGAAATTGTACCTCAGCAAAATAACGCATTTCTCTCCCTCATTGCATAATCTACTATTTTTCACGTGTTAAAAAAAGTTAAACCTCGCGTATCTATAGCGATGCATAAATGTCACGTTTTTTTTGACGGCTGTAGAAAAAAATTATTTTCTTGCAGAATGCGAAGCCGTCGTAGGGAAAATCATGTGTAATAATGTGTAACACATATTGGAAGACTTGTGTGAATGGAACACTCGTTAGCATTCGTGTTCCATGTTTCACATGCATTTTTCAATTGCAGTTTTTCCACACTTGTATTACAATATACTATACCTCAACAGGCACGTTTTCGTTGGGCGTACGGAATAAATTAAGTACCTCCCAATAAAGCTCCTTGATGAGAAATGTATCAAATACAACAAGATTGTTTTATCTTATATTTTCGGCAGACCAAGAAAAACGTTTTTCTACTCCTTTATTAGTAAATTGCTCATTAAGCACTGCTTACTTGATTAGTAAATTCGCCGCTACGCGGCTTGTGCGTAACTTTTCCAACTCGCGTGTAATATGCTTCCTACAGCTCTCGTTGTGTAATATACTATTACAAGCTATAGGTGAATGTCAAACTGACGATCAGTACTTAAGCTATACATTATAAAAATACCACAGCAAATGTTAGAACACCAGCTAATCAGTATACTTACACATTTAAAATAGAGAGAGGCGCAAACCAATGGGATACGCTATCTCTCAAATTGTTCGTAACACGTTGAAAGTTATGCTGAATGCGATGAACTGAAAATTCATGGAAATTAACATCAATACTGACAAATAAGCCAACGTGGTCTAGCGGTTAAGGAGCTTAGGCTTCGGTGCCACGGTACGGGGTTCAATCCCCACATCTGGCAACTGCCGAACGGCCCACCCAGCCGTTTTAAAATTGGGTACCAAAACCACAGTTGTAGAAGTAGGGAAGGGAAGGCAGTCGTCAAAGACGTGATGCTAATCACATCACCCAGTACGCCGTTAATAGTGTGCCAGATTGACTGGTTTTTGAAAAAAAGAAATTTAGCGACCCTGACTCGCATTGTCTCAGGCCATGTTTTTGCATGGAATCAAGTGTTAAAATGGAACTGGGTGGTACATGTTGCTAGATTCTCAAACATGAAGCCTTCACGAATAGAGGAATACCAGTTAGTCACTGGAGGGACAAGATAACGTGACCGGAAAATGGATACAGGTGGCCTAAAATAAAATAAGGAGCAACAAATATCTTCGTTCAGTAGTCTACAATGTAAGCTACTGATGGTTGGTGGTGAATAGAGTAGATATTTAATAACTACGCTTTTACAGTTATCATAAGGCGCTCTTACATCGTTTTACATTAAACTAGGGAGATTTTGATACTATCTGCATTAAGCCCATTTTCCCCTCATTTATTTCAGGATTCCAAATATAATAAATCCTATAATAAAACTAGATGCAAAATTATTTTCTAGAAAATATTCCCAAATTCCACTTTTATTGTTGTTATGTTACATAGAATATACCGCCATGTGCATATTATTAAATTCCAAGAGACTAAAGCAAGGCGACACAATAGTTAAAAAAGGACGCCGAACCTATTCTCTGTGAAAGCACTTTCTGTTCAGTTTTCTATGATTTTTCCTATTTGCAATTCTCGGTACCTCCTCTCTCTACTTGTGCATACAAGCACGAAAAGTATGCTGGAATTTTCCGGCGCCGGGTGTTGTTTTTGGATTTGTTGCAGAGCGGAATTAATATTAGGCGAAGTGCGACAGCGTTTCTGTTGAAAATAGGAATCCCTCCTATAATATCAGATAAATAACGCAGCGAAATCTTTGAGAGGATCGCTGGAATTTAATTAAGTATGACATTTAATAAACTATTCAGTGTCCCCGGCTCGACTGAGAAAACATTTCGCATCCGTCTGATAAAAGTCTGCTGATATCGGACCCAGAGACAAGAATTTAACCGTGAAATTCTGCTTTCCGGGAAGCATTTTCGCGTTGTATGGAGAGGAAATATTGCAGCCGTTGTTTTGTGCTCAAAGATCGAAAAGGACATTTTTCGACTACGCTTTTGAGTTCCCCGAATTTCTTGCATGCTTGTAGGCCTTTCAGATGTGCTCTTCAATTTCCAATGGAATAGGATGAGGGATTTATATTATTTTGTGTTCTCGTATATACTTTTATACGTGAATAAATACCAATATAGCGTAGCGGAATTTACGTTCTTTTAAAATCGTAAAGATGCACTGCAGCGTCAGATGGCAATACCTGTCGTATATCTTTCCGTTCGGTCTACATTGTGGATGTTTCTGAATCTCATAAAATGTTGCTCCTTATGAATATCATAATTTCGACGTAAATTCAGCTGATTTGAAAGGTTGTATACCGATATAACTTTATTGATATGACATAAATGGATTTTTTGTAGAATTCGTACAAATATCTGCCGCAGCACATCGAAGTAGCTGTCAGTAGAGCAGCTTTACCTGTATTTGTCTGTTTTGAACGGATAACAGATGGTCACTAAACTTATAAACACTGTCCGTTGTTTAAGTACTTAAAGTAGGTCTTGAGATCTAATTCATGGTAGTCTAGATAGATTTTTAATAGAAAAAATATTCGTATCTTTAGACATCGTTTACGCGAATATGTAACTCAATTGTATAAGAATGAGCGTGTTCGCTCCGAAACAAGAACTCTTTCTCTTTATCTATTCGTTAATTGCAGATCTAGCCCTAAATATTAATATTCGTCATGTTTGCGTATAGAATAGACAGAAACAAAGTTGTTATAAATTCCGAAGGTAGATTGCATGGATTTGTTGCAGAATAGGCGTTCCCTTATAGCGTTATTCTTTCAGAAGATTTAAAATGATTAGTTAAACACCATGAGTTTACATTGAATAGTCTCCTTTTAGTTCGCTATTTTTGACATGGATCCTCTTGGAATCCTACAAGTTTGCCATAGAAACACTTCAAGTTGAAATAGATTGCGTTTAAAAGACGAAAATAAATAAATGTTTCGTATTTTTTAGATCAGTGAGATTGTAATAATCTTTATTAACACTAAAAAATTTAGTAACTAATCTAAACGGTAAACTATAGTGCAGTATGTTACACTCTAGAATAGATTTGCGTCAAGTAATCAAACCAAAACTTCATCCAGACAGCTGCAGTAAAGGCGTGGGTGTTTCTGTCTAAATAAATTCAGGAGGGACTTAGAAAATAGGTAATTATTATTTGTTGGGTTCCACTGGATCATTATGGGCATTCCCTAATCCACAAGGCAACTACTTCGGCAAAGGGGGGCGCGGGGTGTTGACGTTGGTACAGCTGCAGACTTACCTGAACTCTACCTGTTGGCGTTTAATTCGCTCATAAAATCATCTATGTGCAATGGTACAAAGTACAGGCAAACACATTGTACATATAATAACATATATATTAAACATAGGGCAAAATACCCGGCGCAGGTG
The DNA here is from genome assembly GCA_940337035.1 of Agriotes lineatus. Taxonomy (NCBI): domain Eukaryota; kingdom Metazoa; phylum Arthropoda; class Insecta; order Coleoptera; family Elateridae; genus Agriotes; species Agriotes lineatus. Next base: position 32,552,175 of record OW679197.1, on the reverse strand, counting down.
GCACTAATCTCCATACAATTTATTATTGTATAATAAAAATTACGCTTAAGTGACGTCATGATTACAAGCGATACTTTATTAATCCTTGCAGGCCGGTCATAATCCAACCTGTCGATTAACAATATTCAAGGTTACATATACAGTATGCGACTTGCTTCTAATAGATAAAGGTAAGCTCTAGAGCCTAGAAGGAAAGGTATAGACATTTAGGAACTGCCAGCTCTATAAAAGCTATCCAGAAATTTCAGGAACTGTTTAACATAATGTGTCAACAATATTTACTTGAAAGCAAAGCGAGCCTGCAGTTTGAAGTAGCAAAGTGCAGAGGCCTCCGCGAATATTTATGTGCGATATAATATGCAGGAGCGCCTGACTTTCTGGGTCCAACTGGGTTGCTAAATACTGCTTCTTTCTAACAGCCCAATTCCAACTTCCAAAGTCACGAAACAATTAACGTAACACACTCAATTTTTCCTCATGTTGAAAGCCCGCTCTGCTAAGCAATAAATCCTGTCTAGATGTTATGCGGGACTGAAGGAAATAACTGACGGTGTCGCGACGGCAACTTCAACTAGAATCTCGCTCCTGCCGTCGCTCAGGGTGATCAAATCCCGCGGCACGTTAATTTTAAATATTTAAATAAGGAATTGATCACGATTGGTATTTTTCACATTTCTGGATACGCTAATTTCCATGCTTGATTTTGCAATTTATTTTTCAACATACATGACTTATGTCTAGTTACAATAGCAGCAAACAGCTTTAACGTTTGTCCGCTTATTCGTTTAGTTCAGCTCTGAATGACAGATCTTCTCTCTATGTCTCACCATTATCATCAGATTAGCTACCTGCCGTTCACTTTAATGCAAATATCCTCCCGCATTGTTATTTGGCTAAATATTTTAATAGGTATCTAAAGTTTTCTCACCTTATACCACAACGTTTAGCAACACAACTGAATATCGCATCAACATAGTCCCCCCACCTCCAAAATAATAGCATCGAAGGCAATTTACGTTTAAGCCTGTGTATTTGTGTAATGTTTCTCTTTTCGACATTTCTCCCCTTCAAATTTGTCTTCCCCATTCTCCTTAATTGATGGTAAGTTCCTGTTTGAAGATTTTAATCTTCCGTCACAGGCTTTCCAGTTTTTGGTGCCACCATCTTGCTCTTTAGATCCTCTCGACATGCAATTTAAATTTTTGTGCTCGATTTTCTAAATTCTACATCGTATTCTTTCATTTTCCATTCGTTTTAATTAGTTTTTCGAATCTGAAGCGGTTCAGTTCCACTCTTCTCATTTCGTCTCTTGTTTTGCTCCTCATCAGTTGCACATCAACTCCCTTCAACTATGTTGTGGGCTTACTATGTTTTTTATTAAGTTGTTGTTCGCAGTTACCCCTTGCTGTACCTTTGGTGCTATTCTACATAGTCAAATTTTATTGTTTATTACTTCCTCTACCACACAATTTGCTATGATTGTAAACCATCTTCGTTTACCACCTTTACCGATTTTCAATATCTAGGTAGCATCATAAGCGAAGACGGCAGAAGCAGAGAAGAAATTAAAAACATAATTAGACAAGCTAAAGTCGCATTTAGTACAAAAAATTCATTGTTCACATCCACTAACCTAAATTTATCTATAAGGAAAAAATTAGCTAAGACTTGTATTTGGAGCACAGTACTTTACGGATTGGAGACATGGACAATAGGAAAAAAAGAAGAAAGTCTGTTAGAAGCCTTCGAGATGTGGGTATGGAGAAGGATGCTGAAAATTAAATGGTCAGAAAGAATTACCAACAGAGAAGTGCTAGAAAGAATAGGATAAGAAATACAACTAATAAATACATTAAGACAAAGAGGACACAAATGGATAGGACAAATGTATAGATATGGTCCTTATATATTCCAAAAAATAGAAGGAACTAGAGCTGGAAAAAGATCTGTAGGAAGACCCCGTATTGAGTTCATGAAACAAGTCATCAAACATGCAGGTGCTGATAAGTATAGAGCCTTAAAGAAAATGACTTGTGATCGACATAAGTGGAAAGCTACCAACCAATCCAAGGATTGAAGTAGTAGAAAGAGACCGATTTTCCACCTTCTCCACCACTTGAAGTTCTACTTCTACTGGAGGGGTAGGAAAAAACACCAAACCTTTCTTCTAGACTGGGTAGTACACCTACTTTTAGGGTTTCTTTTCAGCGTCCCCTTTGCACCATTCACCTTAGATACATTTTTAGGCTGTCTTTGTTGATTGTTGGATTACTTCCAGTATTAAATAGTAATTTACGTTACAAGACCAGAAAGTAGTGTTTTTCAGGTCGAACCAAGTAGATTCCAGCTTGGAGAGATCTACAAAACATTTTTCGGTCATATATCGTACAATATTTTTTTACGACATCCGGGTCCATACTTTCAAACTTGCGAATTCACTTTCGAAAACTCAAAAACTATTATTTGACTTATTCAAACAATAAGACAAACTTGTTTTCATAATAACGAAGGCATCAGGCACCGGCAAAAGCTTTTACCGATCTCTGATGCCCGTTTTCCGATCTTGACCGACAAAACGTTACTTTCTGGAAAAAAATTCTCCAGAAACTGCAACTTTTCTGGCCGGTCGTAAAAAAATAATAAATAGACTACAAGTGTATGACTTGATGACATTATATCGTACTGAACCCATAAAGACCGAGAGAGGTTGCAAACAACATCCTATAGCAGTAAAATGTATGCCATTGTTATTAGATGACGCTCACGGAAATAATCCCGATCGGGGATACTGTAAGTCAGCGTGGCGGACGGACGCAGCTTCACTGGCTTTTATATTTATGTGATAGGTACCTTCCATTCTAGGTTTATTTTTTACAAGATATATTCATATATGTTTAAAAATTTTTTGTTTTTCTATCTTATACGTTCATTGTTCATTAATTCTTTTAGAACCCTAAGAATATATAATCTAGTAAAAATTGTACGTTACATGAATCTGTGGGTATTTTGTTGCAAGTTTTGGTTGGGATACTTGTATTGCTCTACGTAGTTCAGTTAATTATTATGAACTATTATGATATGATGTGATTTAAAATAAATCTACTTTCGCCTTCTTTCAATGTAAATGAATTAAAATTGATCCCCTAAACTGGGCTTCCATATTAGCTCTCTCAAAGGAAAAATTATATCATCGAGTTTACGATGAAACGCCTAAATTTTGCAAAACGCTCACGTCATATCACTTCACCAGCTTAATTGGCTGTTAATTTCGGATAATTCCGGAAGGCTTTCCGCAGAGGTTAAGGTGTTTAATTCACTGAAATTTTCTTAAACTTCTTAAGCACCCTCTTAGCAACTTTTTATGATAGCCGTTCTCGTAATAGTCTTATTACGGCCGTGGAAGTTATTTACAAGTTGTGTAAGCTGCTCATATTAGCCGGAATTACCTACACATCCTTGTGAAAGTAATTTACCTTGGAGAGTTGCGAAAACTGTCCAAGCGACTAACGCCGATGATATTCGACCCTCCATCCCGGATCGCATCTCGAAGTCCTAAATCAAGCTGACAATTTCGTCAGTTGATTACGCTTCCTGGCGGTCATATTTTGTACATTATGGCCTGTCTCGGACCTTATTGGCTCTGGCCCACTTTGATGTGGGAATCAAAATCTAAATTAGGAAGTCTCTTCTGCCACGGATTCGCAGTAAATTAGTTTACTAAGTAACTACCAGTTTGACGGATAAAAGTTCACCAATGTAAGTGCATAGGGTTAATGCTACTACTAGCTTTTGAGTTCTTTTAAATAGTCTACGTGTATAATACAACATTTCTTAGAATTTGATAACAGCAATAAATTCATATTAGACATGAGCGGCAAAGAATATTTTGGCGAAACTACTGAACGCCCCAAGCGAAATATAAAACTTCTTAAGCTTTCGAAGTTGTTACCTACGTTGAGAGCTATCCTTATTTAGAATTTGTTAATAACTGAATTTCGTTTATTATGAAATTTCGTCAGTGACTGCACCACGTTTTCGATAAAACTACAGAAAAACTTGAGCAATAATTGTACAGCCAACTTGCTCAATTTTTTAATCAACTTTTATTACATATACGGATAATTCTCGAGCAATTTGCAGTTAATTTCCAAATTGGGCAGTAAGTTGCCATCAACTCTTTTTAGTAAACCTAAAATTAATATCGATCAAGTTTATTGCAAAATTTGAGTAGTTTGAGCCAATTTAATGTATTTCTTTAGAAAAAGTGCACAATTTTCCAGTAAATTTTCTAAGACAACAAACATTTGTGCAACTTTTTTCTAATAAAAATTATTGTTCATTTTCAAGAACTCTCCAGGGACATTTTAGCAATTTTTCAAGACAGTTTTAGTGAATTATCAGCCAACTATAATTTTTCTAGTACACATTCAAGATTGCATACTTTCCCTGAATTTTTTATAAAATCTTCAGTAAATTATCAAATGATTTCTAACAATTGTGCATCAAAGCCCCTGACATTTTTAAGCAGATTTCCTGTGACTTTCAAGTGTCAGCAGATTTACATCTATTTCTTTTAGCAAATCTGCAGTAAATTTGTAGAATATTGTTACCCAATATGCCGTAATTATTATGCGAGTTTGCAGGATTTTTTTAGAAAAAAATGGGAATTTTTTAGAAAAAAATAGTAAATTTTAGAAACATTTTCAACGGTTCCTATTAAATGTCCATCAAATTTACAATAAGTTGTTTAAAAAACAAATATGCACCAATTACTATTCTACCATTTCATAGTATTCTATTCAGTAAATTATCATATCATGGTCTTTGGACACTTTTCCAACAAACCCTGAAAACATCTGCATGAAGTGTTTCTCGTGTTTGTATTAATTTCAATTTCAATAAATTTTTAGAGCATTTTCAGAAAGCTCTCAGCTGTGTGTCGGTACGTTGACATTTTTTTTTCTAAATTTACAGTGACATTTGCTGATAATTTTCCTCAAGTATCCAGTAAACTATCAGGAAGTGTTCAGCAAATTTCCCCAAATCTTTAATACATTTCATCAAGAGTTGCAGTAGTTTCTCAGGAACTGTGCAGCTATTTCTTAAAAAAGTCGTAGTCAATTTTTGTTGAATGTTGTTCGTCCACTGGGCGACGCGACTGCGATGCAATTATGATGCAATTACATACCGACGATGCGATCGCAACGGCAACTTGTGTTATGCACATCAGAGCAATTTTTTTCAGTCAGGCGCAAAATTTTTTCAAGTGACGATGATAAGGATGTGGTTGTAGTTTACTGGCACATACGAAATAAGGACATAAAACCGAAAAGAAAGTCCATCCAGTGACGTAACTAACATTTTGCTCTGAGGGTGATTTAGGGAAGAAATTGCACTTTACGTCGGCGTTAGTTACGTCGTCGATTGACGTGGCATCAATACAAAAAAAATTGTACTAATTTGGCACTTTTTGCATTTTACTACGTAGATTCAAAGCTACTAATCGCTTTGCAATTGGCACTGACAATCGCGAGCAATTATTTTGTGCAACTTGCATCGTGATCGCATCGTAGTCGCAGCAGTGTGCAGTGAATCACATAAATCCATAGCATGATCGCCACGCGATTATCGCTTATGAGTTTCTTGTTAGTTTCGTTGTAATCGCGTCGTCTCAGTGAGTAGAGGGCCTAATTTTGCAATGACTGTAATGCCTACATTTGGTAATAATGTGCCTTTGGCACAGTAAAACTCTTTCCATTCACTTTTCCTTACACGATGAGTTTCTATAGGCTGCTTCCTCTCCTTCATTAAAATTACTTGTGACAAGTTTTTATTTGAAAAGTTTCAACTTTATAGTAGTTTGCGTTAATAAAATATAAAACGAATAATAAAAGCATCATCAAAGCTAGGGCAAAAAACACTCTGCGTGTAACAGAAATAAAAGCTATACAGACAATAGCTGCGAAAAATATAGATAGAGTATCCACTATTCCAGACCGAGAACACGGTAAGATGGGGAAGCCATAGAATAAGGCACTGAAACAAGCATGTTAAAAGAACGTGACATGAGTCAGAAAAAGGTGGATGTCAACGTTCTAAGAAGAATAAATCGGAATAAGAGGTTTTGTTACAGGCCAATACCCAGTTATGACACGTACAAATCTAAAAGTTGTGCCGATTAGCTCAGTGGAAGCTCAGCCGAAAAATAAAGCCCGCTCGAGATAGTCAAATCATTTGTGCTGGCAAAGATACAGGGACAAATTCGTGTAATTTTTATGCCCACCAGAAAGATTCCTCCTCGGAGCAAGTGTGTGCTCAGCTCCCAGATATGACTTATCTTACTAGATTTCTGAAAAGCTTAGTTTACTTCACGAATACTACACTCTGCTTCACAGATACGTTACACGTTAGTCAATTTTAAAATTACATTAAGATAGCGTTCTAGAAATAATTACATTTATCGCTGAGCACAGCTGCAAGGCTGAGAACCGCAGCAAACAAAGAATTTGGCCTCCCGAGTGACGTCACATCGCGCTCTCACATATACATATTTGCCTGTGATACCATTCCACAGAAAAGGGTAATATACGTAAACAGACGATAGCCACCACAACCAGCATAAGGCATTATTACTGTACTAACAAAAATTTACTCAAAACCTATACAAAATAGGAGGTCTTTTACATATACCTTTCTGATCCGGGAACCAGATAACATTCAACGAGACGGAAACGGAATTTCGAATTGGCAAGCTGTGTTTTTGGGAGTTTTGATATCCGACAATGCTGTTGTTGCCCAAATTGTGTAGTTGACCTAAAAACGCACCTTCAGCGCTAAATTCAATAAGATATCTTCTCCACGTGCATAAAAAGCAGTGGCGGCGTCAGTTCTCAAACTGACCTAACAGTATCTATTGGAATCGCGACTTAACTTTAGTAAATTCCGCTTCAACAAGTTTTAGATAATTAAGAAAAATATCTGCATTTCTTGTATGGTGTTCTAATAAGTAATACGTATTTTATGTTCCTGTCAGAACTCCCGCATACGGGCTCACCGAAGAAAGCGAGAGAGAGGGATTGTATGTTTACAGAACACATTCAAAGCGACTGAAAAACTTACTCACTCGGCTTACACACAATATTAAGAACCCTGAGACACAAGAAATAAGAAAAAAATGCAGGATGATATAGTCGACCCAGGAGTATCAGTTAAACCAGTAAGGCTAATTCCAATGACACTGAAAAATTCAGAAAATAAATTCATGATATATGGTATCATTTGCAACTGGATAGTTTGTGTCACCTTGATATTTAATAATCACCTTGCTAGATTCAGGCCAAGCTACATTTCTTACATTATAATAATTAGGTTAAAACGTATTATTCACTTAAAACTGGCAACGAGTGTTTCGCGTTTGGGAACGTCCGCGCAAACTAGCTGATGCAGTCGTTGAGTGCGTCTATTAATAGAATCACAGCAAGTTCTATGCGAACGTAGAGGCGGGGGGAGTCAGGTGCTCAATAGTAGGCGACCGGTGCGTTCGTCCAAACAAAAGGGGCGTCACGCCAAGTATTATAAAGTGAGATTGAGAGTTTATGTGTGGACCTGCGTTAAGAACAGTCGACGCCCCGTTATTCTCGAGCCGAAATACAGCTTCGAGAGCAGATAACTACCTTGGAATCAACACCAAGATAACGATAATTCTTCATAGCTGGAAGACGCTATTCTAGCTTCAAAGAATCAGCAATCTTGTCAGTGTACGAGACCATTTGAAGAAACTATACGGCAAGGTTAGTTATTATAAATAAAACCCACGCTTGAATGCCTGGTCCAGGAAACTGAGAGAACTAGAAGCGTAATTAGTAAATTGCACCAAGTTATATCGTTGTTGCGCGTCAATACGAAGCGATGACATCACCTTGCTGAACACATCGCCTCAGACTGATTTCAAACTATCGAAGGCAGAGCTGTATTAAGTAAATTATTTGTGCGCGGCAGTACGCCTTGTTTGCACGATCTGTTTTTTGACTTAGCGTTGCGCATTGACAATCACACACACTCCTGTTTAAAGTGTATTCAAGCATGAAGGTTCAGCATTAAGCTAGTGGACATTTGTTAGCTATTGTTGATAGCGTATATAACATTTCTATATTACCATTGTGTATTCTTTTTATGTATTTTGATGCATGCATGTTCTTTTCTAGAGTTTATGTATTTTCATGTAATCTATCTTTTATTTCTGACAGGATTTGCATGTATGATTACAGAATTATAGGTGATAACGGGTAGGCCGTAACAATCTATATTGAAAATCCATTAGCTGTATTGGGGTAAGAGCGGGTCTTGTGCTTCTACGATTGGGTTAACTAGGAAACAAAGGGGAATCTAAATACATAGTCAAGTAAAGTATAGGGCACCGGAAAAGGGCACGTTTCTGAAGGTTTTCAAATCAAAACTGTTCAATCAAGGAGATCCAACATCTACATCTTTTTTCGTTACCTATTAGATCAAGAAGTGATGAGAGAGGACACAGTACAATTTTTCTGTAGTTGGAATGTGCTACAATCAATGAAGAAGAATAAAAGGTAGTGCAGAAATTGATAAACAGTGCAGTTCATATTAAAAGACATAACTTTAAAACTGTAAAAGTTTCAAGTTTCTTGGTGTCACTCTATCAAATAAAAACGACGGGACTGTTCCCTAAATGATATCTGTTTAGGGAAAAGAATGAGCGAGTTGCGGGAAAGAAGAACAAATACTGAACTAATGAAACTACAGAATAAATCAAACATTACAGCGGCAATATGGTACTACAGAATCCAATGGCTAGGACATGTTTTAGACTCACAGAAGAGGAACGTACAACAAAAAGGTGAAATATGAGACCGAAAAAAGGAGGACGACCGAAGAGCAAATTGATAGAAAAGGAACTGCAGGAGCTCAAAGCGAGAAGCCAAAAAGACTATATATAATAGATTATTTTTAGATTATGCTGTTGAGCGCAATACATGACGATTATGACAAATTATAAAAAAGTAGCACCAACAAGCGATTGTAAATTGAGAAGATAAACATAAAACATTATTGTTTTTTATAAATAAAATCTAGGCATGCCAGAGTACCAGGTCCCTTAGACACCGACTGATATGCTGATATAGTCGAAGCCTTATTTTTCCAAGGGTAAACCAGGGGCTGGAAGTATCCTCAATCCGGCTCTGGTCCTTCCTACAAAAAAGGGGGCACCATAGAACAATTTGAAAATGAGACTACGTGCAAGCCAATAAAGCACAAACAGCGATTTTTTACAAAAGCCGGCGTCTCGTAATTTGCAACGCCAGTTGTTTGAACAATTCCATTTCGGATCCCCGGCAGCTCGCATCGGTAGTTTCGCCATAGACAGGTTAAGTGGACAGGACACGACGCCGTATTAGTCCTGTTGTAGTGGAGTTCGCTCGCTCAACTCCATAATATGTTAACCTCGTTTGGAGCGCACTAATTGCGTTGCCCTAATGCTCTGTGTCAAGAGATTACCCCTGTACGCGACACTACATGTTAATCATCTCATTCTGCAAAAAGGGCCCGTTTTCGGCGAGTTTTATTAAACTTTTTCCGCACGTAAAGCATCCAGCGCTCGGCCGCGATTATTATTCCCGATTTGTTGTAATCATCGGGGCTTGCTGCTGCAAAGCACGTATGTAACTAATTAAACATCAAGGGGAATATAATTGCGCTCGTGGATATCTGTATGGACGTAATATCAGTTTTCACAGCTAAATTTGATCTAACTGAATTTGTCTGCAAAATTGCTGTAGTTAGTGCAGTTTCGCTGCCCTAACGAATCATTTAATATCTTCCTTTGGCAAGCTTCTCTGAATTTTGAAACTTTCGCAGCAAATGCTATTGCATCAAGTTAACATTTTAAACTTGCCTTTGTTAGCAGTAGTAATTATAAAATATAATCTATTATTATGATACACAAAGGTCAGTTATTAAATAAAAATTAAAATAAATAAATTTGGTATATTAATACAATCAAATTTAGAAAAGCTTTGAATAAGATTGTTTGTTAAGTTGAAATTGAGTAATGGAAGTTAAATTTGAGACAATTTAGAATTTATATTGAAAATTATAGCAATTGAGTATTAAATCATAGTGGTGGAAATTAATATGAAAGAAAAGCTAATGTTACATGTGACAAATATGCGTACTATATAGAAATGTAGTAGGTATAAATCAGATCATTTAATTTTAAAAGATGTAGTAATAATTGTAACTAGCATAAAGTAATTTTGTTTGAATGATGGTAAAAATAACAAACAAAAATTATGTAGACATATTTTGGAAAAACTACTTTTGAATTAATAAAAACTTGAAATTCTGCCTTTATTTGTGAGAATAATTTGGTATAATACAAATAAAAATGTATTAACAAATCTGTGAGGTGAAAAATAAGTGGAAATATAATTATGAAGTAATACAAGTATACAGTCATTGAAGAGATTATGGAATATGGTTTAATTAGATACAAGTAAGAAGAAAATAATAATATTTAAATGGAATTGGATTATTTAATACATACAAGGAATAATTTATATTAATTACTGGATTGGTGATTGTACGGAGGACGAGTCGATCATTTAAAGGAAGTTGCCGATGTAACTGATTGACTGTTCTATTTGGTTGATTACTAAAAAGTAGGAGCTGGAGAAAATAGAAGATTAGTTTGGGTACCATCGGTTAGTGGGAACTTACCAGGAAGCTGTTAGGTTGACAGTAGCGTGCAGGAGTACAAGAAACAGGACCATATCTGCAAGCAGCCAAGGTTTTAACAGGTTGGAGTTTGTTGGACGGTTGGAGGAGCATCGAGACTGGTCTGTCAATAAGTTGAGCTGTGAACGTCAGGAGCAGTAGTGTTTTGAGGTGACTAGCAGTGAAAATAAGAGGAATTCAAGTTGGTTTTAATTCGTTCTATAGAAGAAAATTGAATAAAAAAAACAATTAAATGAGTGAAATAAATATAACACAGTACTTACTTTAGTGAATTGAGTCATTTATTTGTGAGCAGAAAGAATATTTGTCATTTTTGGTTTGATTATTGTTTGATAGTTGTTTAAAGTCAAATTGACATTTAGTAGCAGTCAATAATTAAAAGTCATTATAAAATCAGAATATCAAAGAACAGACAACTAGATTAACGACCCACCCCTTTTAAGAGTCTCAAATGCATTACATTTACTAAACAGAATAATATATAAAATTGCAAATTAAATCAGTTAATCTGAAAGAAAATAGTAGGGGTAATATTACTTAATTAAATAAAAGGCGTCTCAACGTTATTAGCTTTTACATAATTATGAAGCAACTAACTGTGGGGCTTGTAAAAATACAATAAGCCAAGCCACCATTCCACTATATTCTTTATGTTACGACGTATAGTAATACATATAGTGATATCAAGCATTGGTGGTAACATTAAGAATCAACAAGATTTGACAGTAATTTCCAAGATGTTACTTATTTTAACAGAATACAGATTGAGTCTATTTTTTACAATTTTTACTCAAAATAATAATTCTGGATTCGATACTTTATATTATAGTAACAGTAAACGTTCAAGTCATCTCCCTTTTTTACATTTATTTAAATACAAAGTACTGAATACGACTTTTTCTGAACAAAAAGATATTGTATAGCCATATACTCTTTAAGAACCGCAATAAAAAGTTATTAATTTAGAGTGGTTTTGAAGATTTCTAAGAATACAGAATTCACACTTGATCTAAATAAAGCTCCCTTTGCTCTAATTCTCATTGTAAGTTGATAGATTTTAGCTTCATTTATAAGTAAATCAATAAAGTACGGAGTAAATTATCACTCTAATTTAATAATCAAACGCATATAGATACTGAGTTAGCAAAACAATCACAACAAATGCTCACACCACTGTCGATTTATACGAAAAAGGCCCAACTTTCTAAACAATTTTTATACAGCGCCTTCCATTGTCTGTTCTTTCGAACTTTGGTTAAGCTTTTACCTACTTGGGCTTCCCAGACAATGAGCAGGTCCATAAGTCAACATTCTCCCAGGTATTACGAAGTAATTTCTATATATTGATTTATTTTTTGGTTTAGTCTTGCAATTTCATTTTACTAACTCCTCGTTTAAAGACCATGATGACTTAGTGCTTACTTGGATATTATTTATTTTCAAACTTCAATAATATATTACGATCGACTTCAAAAATTTCTTCTTATATTTTTTTATGTTAAAAAGGACCATGTTATTTTTTAAACTAACAATTCATAAACATTAAATATTATACATGCAGCAAATCAGGGGACCCGATAATAGAAAATAAAACGATTAAATGCTACAAACACTTCTCTTTACATTACATTTCTCCTCTTTTGATAGAAAATTACCTATTATTCTATTTATATTTATTAGCATTACAGAAACTACCCAAAATGGCCTCCATCAGCTTGAAAGCATTCTTCCAAATAACTCATCTTGGATTTTTTACGTGTTGAAATGTTGAAAACTTCAAAACTTTTTAGATATAAATACATGGCCTATGTATGAGCGCAATCATCGTATGAAAACCTCTCCATCATTGTAAATTATAAAAAACATGCCCATTACGATGCTCAATTCAAAATAATTAATACTGCCAGGTATGCGATGATATTTACTCTAAAATTTATTATAATTTGATGAGGAACTATTTCAGCCACAATAGGTAACTGCATATAACTTTTTAATTGTATTAAAGTGTAAAACAAGGACACTATTTACCTTTTTGCAAACACACCAGATTGCTGATTATAAATAATTACACCAATGACAAAACCCACACTCATAAAAGTCGACCAAAAGAATTTAGAAGGTGAAATGTTATTACAGCCTAAATCCGTATTTACGAAACTAAAAATGTGGCGGCTGCTTTAATTGGTAAATTGAAAAAGGCAAGTTGACGATAGGGAAATTCACCCTAACTACATTATAATAGCCCAGCAACTACTTGTCGGGAGGGAGGTTTCGATCCGGTAAAATGTGAATAAGGACCATACGTTGTCAAATTAGCTATTGATTGTTGGAAAAACAAGAGAGGGACGCCACAGACTTTCAGAAATCTCTTGACAAACTGCTCCTTAGAGGTCTGAAAGGAGAAACAGTTTGGTTTAGCAACAGCTGTCCAGTCTCGTCCATCCATGAACCTACCTTGTTATTCATTGTTTGTAGACCGCTAGCACACCTTACACATAAAAAAGTACAATGGGACGTCGTATGCAAGCACCATTAGTAAAAATCAAAAATTAAATTAATCTAATTATATTGAATATACGCATATATAACTACCAGAAACTGAACAGTAAGAAAGAGGTCATTTCTATACTTCTACGTCTAATATAGAAGGGGTGGTTCATACGCTGCTACAAGATAACAGTTAATGACTTTAAATGTCTATTAGTCGAACAGAACTAAAATTAAGAACAAGTTACGTACTTTTATAATGTTTTTTTGGAAAACTCCGCTAGCTGTTTATTTGCCCGCCACGCCATAGACTATAGCATCAAACTTAGCCAACTATATCACAATACCTTGATTATAACTCCAGCGGCCTCTGATGGCCGGCCTGCTGGCCAGTCGGGAGCTGGTTAAAACAGCGTAACGATAAAACTTCCACAAATGGCTTCAACTACAACTGGGGTGATTCCCAAGAAGGGCTGCAGGTATCAGATTCTCAAAAATGAGAAATGAGGGAGGTAGGCACTACGACGACTACTTGGCCACTGCTCCCTTTCAACTCAGCACGACCGAGTCTTCCAATTTTACTCCGCGCAAGGAGTTTCGGAACGACAACTTTCAACAGGAAGGCTCACGATTACTTATTCCCGTTTCACCCTTAATAAGGTTACCACCCCTATCTGAAAACCGGATCACTCGGCCTTACAATCGGAAACCAGTATTCACCTCAACATGCTTCGAGTAACTAACGCAAAGTAACTAAAACTGACATCACTACTACGAAAATTGGACCCGGTATTTCAGCACAAAGGATTGAATCAAGAGGTCGTCAACAGCTCGTCCTTCAAGTGTGCTCTCGTACCTAACTCAGCAGCCCAGTAGAATAATACATGCTCCGCATCTGCAGCCATCTCTCTCTTCCACTTGTGCGCTACATTCATTGCCCAAGATTGCACCACATTTTGCAGTAAAATATACGCCCAAAATGCAAAATTATCGTGGTTCAATTATCATTCATTCGGATTAATTTATTGGATGTGTAGTAGGAAAAAAACAATTACAGATTAAAATTGCCAAATAGCCTTTAATAGCCTAATAGAGGTTATTACATGATCTACAGACTCACGCGACACGTAATTGTGAGCTTTCTTGTATTGTTTATTTTTAGAATTTTTGTATTATAAACCTTTCGCACTGTTGTCAATGCACTTGAGGAGTGTATGATTTTGTGTTATGGTAACCGCAATTTGTATGGTTAGGGTTAATTAAAGTAACATATTTCCAAAGTAGCAAGTCAATCATTTTGAATTAGTAGTACTGGTGACGTTTCAATGTCTTTATATTTTTGCATTGTGTTTTATAAATCACAAACACAAAAACCATTATCCTGTGGATTGCTCAGTTTATGTGTATACGTTGAATCAGATTATTAACCAAGCAACTTCAATTTTATGGCTATTTACTACATTAAGTCGGTAGCTAATATGTATGGCCAAGCCGAGTAGAACTAGCGAAACCATAAACACGAATACCAGCCGTGTCTCGTATAACATTCATTTTTGTATACTGAATAAGAACCAAAACCTTTTTGATTTTATTAAAGAATTATCCCAAACTGTTTGCTGTGATTCTTGTTATACGTTTGGCAGTACTGTAGTCTATTGTTGATGACGATATTTATGTAAATTCGAGGTTCGGTTTTTGTGTCACTTTGTGTCAGACTGACCAAAAATCTTACCTCGAATTTGACATCAACTGAGAGTCAAACGTATAACACTAGAAACAGAACCCCAAAGAACAATAATTCATAAACTTGCTATCATATGCATAGAACACATCTTAAAGTTTTTGCATTACGGACTAATATAAAAATAAATTGAATGCAATTACATTTCTGTGAGAATAACCCACTGGAAAAAAACGTCCTTCTTTAAGACAAATCCACAAAAGACATAATCATTAAGAAAAGGTTTAATATTAAGAGGTCTTAGTGAGTTTATGTATTTTTCCGCCAATCGTACTAGAATTTACATATTATTGATAAAATTTTGTTGAGCAAAGTCAAACATTACATTACATCAGCCGTTGCTAGGTAATTTACAATAAAACTGTACAGGAATAATATCCCCGTCCTAGGCCGGGAAAATTTTTCGAATTTTCCTAATTTTTTTAATTACTCGTATAGATCGGCGGAAAAATAATATGTGTATCTTGGACAAAAAGCAACATACAGTTGCCCGGGAACGTTACGCTTTTCGTCCTAGATACACAATGTACTATTTCCGCCAATCGTACTAGAACTGACACATTATTGACAAAATGTTGTTGATCAAGGTCAAACATTCCATTACATCAGCCGTTGCTAGGCAATTTACAATAAAACTGTACAGGAATAACTCAAACATTCCATTACATCAGCCGTTGCTAGGTAATTTACAATAAAACTCTACAGGAATAATATTTCCGTCCTAGACAGGAAATATTCGAGTACTGTTACCTAATTTCTTTAATTACTCGTATCGATAGGCGGAAAAATAGTATGTGTATCTTGGACAAAAAGCAACATTCCCAGACATCCGTGTTGTTGGGCTCGGCATTCGCCTCGCCCAACAATATTCACAATCGTCTGAGAATGTTACGCTTTTCGTCCTAGATACACAATGTACTATTACCTAAACACTTTTTCCTTTGAGATAAATATTTTAATTTCTCTTTTTTGTAGTTGTTCTAATTTTAGTCACAATACTTCACCTTTACCTTAAAGTTGTGGAAGCTAGACTAGAACTGTTCAACTATAATAAACCATAAGACACAATATTTTAAAATTGAACTTTTGTTCAGGAAATTCTTAGGTGACCCAAATTTCGGATTGTATATTTGGTTGCATACGCTGTTCAGTTTTCATTTTTGGGATATTTTGAATGTCCTCGAGTTGTAGGGGATTCTATTACATTTTCAAAATAGATTGTGAGGATAATTTCCGGCGGCCATTTTATGGCTCCGATTTTTCGTGTGATTGTTCCTGGGTGATGTGCCTAATTTGTCTAGAATTTTGCTTCATGCATATTACGATCCCAAAATTATTATGAAAATCGTCGCTCACCCTTACGAAATTATGTGCGAAATTGCTGGACTAAGTTTGGTTAAACTGGGATAAGAATTTATTTCTGCAGAATAACCCACATGTGGCGACCTTCCAACTTTGGTATGTTTCTGTAGTTCCGTTTATACGCTGATTTCAATATTGTGTTATTTTAGGCCTTGTTCTCGTACCCCCCCCCCTTCTCTTGTGGCTCAGCGCCATGCTCTACATATGCTCCCCCTTGAGCTTTGGATATCACCTGCTTCAGGACCTGGAGGACCAACTTCTACATGAGGGACATAAGGGTGTACACGGTAACAAGCAAGCAGATTCTCTTGCAAAAAAAGGATCAGAAACATCATTCACTGGCCCTAAACCAGTATTTGGAATGACCAAAAGACAGTCAACAGCTGGCTAACCAGATGGATAAACATACGACATCAAAACCACTGCAATTGTGTGGAAGGACTAAGACATAGCAAGGCGATGCTAAGGAAACCATCTAAAAAGCTGACATATGACCTACTGCGACTAAACAGACATCAAATTAAGCTATTGGCGGGGCTGATAACAGGTCACTGTAATCTTCGTAAACATATGCGCACAATGGAAATTTTCAGAGAAGAACCCATTTGTAGTATTTGTCATGAGGAGGATTAAACAGCCTCTCATGTCATTTTCGACTGTGAAGCTCTTGGCCTATGGAGACATACACTTCTGGAGGGAGATAACCCCCGAGAAACTCTAACAAGAAAACACCTGGTGAAAAGGCTATTAAACCTAATAAAAACGGCAGACCTTTTCACTGAATAAGTGTAATTATTAGCAGCACAATAAGCCAAGAACCCGCAGTGCTGTATGGCATCTAACCAACTCTCATCACTACACCACTACAATACAATACAATACAACTCATACACGGTTCTGAGCCCTTCAATTCATGTGGCTGTTTTCAAAACTTAGACCCACACGACCTCTTAATAGTGCGATAGCTGTAGAATAGCCTGTCAAACCTAATTTGCACATGTGCTGCGTGTACAGCTAGGGTATTTAGTCATCTGATTTCTCAAAACTGAAAATACCATTAGTACTGTTTCTACGAAATTTTAAGTGTTCTACCTACAGTCTGTGCTGGCGAAATTTCTAGCCGATGGTACAGAGAAATTAAGAAACCTGATGTCACTGCGATGTATTCACCTTGAACGTTGGATTGTGCGAATTAGTTTAGCTCGCTTTATATGTATTGTTTACTAGATTGGCTGCTCTGTTAGCGTTTTCAGTTTCTTTCAAGTCGAAAATTCGACGCGTACCTCAACGTTTTAAAATTAATGCTTATGCGAGGAACTCTGGGAGCCACAACGATGCTAACAATTCCTTATTAACGTTGAAACGCACCAGTGTACAATAGACTCTGGGAGCATGTTACCATTCGCGAGGTTTCGTGTTTTTAATCATTCATACTTTGAAGCGATTTGATGAAACTCCCGTTTTTCGATATAGCAGTACTTTTATTTTTAAGTCACTCCATACTCGTAGTTGAGATACGTGTGGTCAAGCGAATTGCGTGTAAAAATCGTAGAGTATTGCTTTCCACTACAATTTATTAAAATTACAACCTCATTACGTCTTATACTTAAAATTAAATCTACAATCCCAATCCGAAACAAGTATGACATATCGCAGAATTGTTTTGCACTATTAGATATTATGCCGAGTTTGTACGTGTGCATACTGTAAATGAACAATTAGGTTATTTCAAGCTCTGGTATTTTCTTTCATTTATTATTTTTATGAAACAGCTAACTGGTCTAGGGTTTTACACACACCTGTAGGTTTTCTGGTTTGGATCGTTTCGAACCAGTGGCGCTTCCAAATGAACCCCCCAATCCTGCTGAGGAACTAGCTGGCAAAAATTTGCTACACCATGAGACAGTTCCTAAACCGCCGTGATGTAAAGCAATACTGAATTATCTAATTTTTGTTATTTTTTTGTGTATAGAATTTCTCCGTGTAGCAAGAACTTACAACTAATTAAATATTGGTTAAGCAAAACGTTACTATTTTTAAATCATAATAAAACTTCGTGCGTCCCCTTTGCCTCCTATGGGAATCATCTCCCAGATATGTCGTGTATCGCAATACACGAATCAGGCTGTAATTTTCAGAATGAATACGGGAATGGTGGTGAGCAGGAATGACAAGTCTGTTATTGTACTGTCAAAATAGATATAAAAATTCTATTAAATGTATGGGAATTATACTGGACTCGCATTTTCAATGTGGGCAACATATTAAATCACTTTGTAAAAAATTACGTAGTCTTAAATCCTATTATTATTTTTATTATTATTATTATTATTATTATTAGAAACC
Source organism: Agriotes lineatus (assembly GCA_940337035.1). Lineage (NCBI taxonomy): Eukaryota > Metazoa > Arthropoda > Insecta > Coleoptera > Elateridae > Agriotes > Agriotes lineatus. The sequence continues at coordinate 32,533,469 of OW679197.1, read as the reverse complement.
ATTTACTTTGTTCAATTAATATTGGCAACTATGGCACAATCAGCTGGGGCAGAGCATGTAAAACAGTAATTCATAAATTAACCGTTATTCAAAAGCTAATCTTAAAAATAATGTATAACACGCCAAAATTATATACTACATCTAGAGTATATCAACATACATGTGTGATATTACACAATTATATGCGTTTGCTGTTCTAAGACATATTTTTAAAAATAAGAACTTATCAAATTCGTAATACATACAAACAAAAATTCCAAACTTTTAGCTACAATAAAATATAATAAAATATTAGTAGGGCAGAGAGATTTTCAAGTTTCAATTTACTGCTACTATAATAAAACGTTACAGAACTTATAAAAGTAATGTTAAAAGTTGAGTAGGTGCATCCAGAGATGCCGTTAATGCAACAATAGAGAACTAAATTTCTTACAATATAAATATATATATAATGGGCCAGAAAAAACGGTACAAACTTTATGGCCTCGTATATTTGTAACTTGTAAGTCATTAATATTTTTAAATGGTTATTATACGCTCGAAGAGCTCAATCTTTCTAGATGGAAATGAAGCACTTTTACTTTAAAGAAATCGTACTAATTCCAAAGTTGCGCATGGTTACATAACGGCACACAACAAATGATGTTTTTAAAAACATTTATTATTTAGAACTTTATGTAATACAATAACTAAAACGTTCTAAATAATTATTAAATATGCTATTTAAAACTATGACGTAATATGCCCCCCATTTTTATCAACAATCATTTGCAACCGTGCCCAATCGCAGAAGTTATTTGCCTCTAACCTCGATCAATAATCGATCAATAAACAACGAAAACTAAAATGACAGATACAAAGTGACCTCGACCAAGCAACCAAACAAATGAAACAAAAGTCATTGGTCACTTAATTTCCTTACAGATTTAATTTCACATTAAAGCAACGCCGTCCCCATGTTATTAAAAACACGTTTTTATATGCTTTTTATGAGTAAAATAAAATTTTGTATTAAGTATATCAGATAAGGTATGCTTTCAATCTCCGAAGTGTAACCATTTCATTTTTTGAAGAAATATGTGAATTGACCTACTGTTATTGAAAATACCAGTATTTTAATTTTGTACCGTTTTTTCGGGCCCACTATGTATTGTTAAGATGTTAGCTCCACTTTGGGCGCCATTCATGTTACTGTGACTCTACCACGTTGTAGCGCGTTTGTTATTTTATAATTGACTTAAATCTTTACTTTATTTTATTCTCAATCAATTCTTTTTAAAACTGAATTTTAATTAACTCATTTGCCCTATTTAAATCAAAATTATTAACTGCTAGCTTCGGTAGAAACACTTGACTGAAAAACAGGCTGGGTTCATTATAATCTCGATTGCTTATATTCTGAAATTTGATTTTCTTATTTTTTATGACAACTCGTACATTTGTCAACTGACACTTTAAACCAGTTTTGAACAATCAATTACAAATACTTTCTCGTTACATTTTGTCATTCCACAATATTAAATGGTAAGTACTCCCTTAATTAGAATTAACTCACTTCACCCTTTCAGTTCTTTCAGTTTTTATTTAAATACCGGTACTCTGTTGCCTGTTATTGGACTCGACACTCTCCTCTACTAATCCCAATGCATCCAGCAACCTCACCAAGATCTCCCAACTTCCAACAACAACGTCTGCACGAACTTCGTCAAAAACACACCTAGATCCTCAAAGACTTCCTTGTTCTTTAAACACGACAAGGCACCTTCTAACCTTTCCCAGCAGCAACCACCATCCACGTCGTCCCACTTCAATGACAAGCCTGTCGAATCAGAACTCCTTGTCGAATCCACCCCACAAAAACGCTCATTCTGCTAATGATCTCGATGTAAACCACTTTCTTTGTAAACCATTCCTTGTTATCCAATTCAGTTGATGCAATGTAATTTTACAATAAACTCAATTCAGCATTCCCCTTTATTTGCTTTTGTAGATTATAACTGTATTACTTTGATATTCTCACCACATTCTTTATCTTCATCCATATAGTTAGTATATATATACCACGTCAATTTTATTTCAAATGTTTAACCCTTTTATATACCAAATATAATTTAAAAACTTTTATAAAGGGGTTTATTTTTATAATTTCAAACGCTGCAAATTGTATTACATCACATTTTAATAAAATTTTTACATTCTAATCAATTAACATCTCCATAGTGATCTAGCTTATATTATTTCACAGTCCAACACACTATAGAAGCTTTATTATATGCCTAATACCCACTATGTTAAATAACACATTTAGAAAAAGTATTTTCCATTAATTTCCTTTTTCATTTCAGATAGATTAAATTATGTTAAAATCCTACTGTTTCTTATTTAGCTTCATTTAAAAAAAAATTAAACTCTATTTCTTTTTTTTTGCCAAATACATTTTAATAATTTTGATATCCATTTCATACTTAAATTCATCTTTGTAATTTTTAATACTGTATTCTTTCAATCTTATTAATCTGATTTTAAACTCCTGTACCAATACCATAACAGTATATACCAACTAAATACTTATACGAAATAACTTACAAAAAATATTAAGTTTAAAAAAAAACAGTAACAACGACTGGCTGAGAATTAAAACCTTGTAAAGGTACTTGCTATAATTGTCTTTTTCCAAATACAAGCTGCTTTTGCAGGTTATCTGGAAGTGAAAGTAGCGGAACTGTGCGACAAGAGTACCACCTTTATTTATTCTTATTACGAAATCATTATTATTATTATTATATTGCTACCTTGCTTTATTTTACTATATTTACTTATTTATATTTCGCTTCTTTATTATATAACGGCAATGGCAATAGCATGGCGTATTGAAAATATTTTGTTGCAGCTTCAACCAAAATTAGACGAATCAGCGAGTCAAGCGCGTATATACCTAATTTACCATATTTTTGTATAAATTTTAAAAACGTACATCAAACCCGTTTGTACGTAGCTACTACATCGGTATACAACTTTAGCATTATTTAACCACAATTACATTCGTTAAGGCAGCGAAGTCCCTAGCCGTGCCTCGAAAGAAACGACCTGTATAATAAAACTGCAGCAGGGCCATTATAACAGAAATAATATGGGGCGCAGTGAAACGATGAAGTATTTGCCATAATGTTTATAATAAACGTATATACCGATAATAAAGGCGACGGAATAGCGGCGGATCCAATCTAGGGCCTCTTTTATTTTTAACGATTTCTTTCTCCATTAAAAAGCACTATCTAGGGCTTGATTGGATGCCGGATGATAAAACTGTATGGCGGTGCAGGTATTGACTTTGGAAAAGTGAGGCGATGCCTTAATGCCTACAATAACAGGGGAAAACTGCAGAGCAGGAGAGGGCGTACTTGTAATATTAAGCTGTTAGACTGGGTAATCCCCTTGATTAATTTACGCTATCGGAACAGTTGCTTAAATCCAAAAGATATACTCGAGCTGGCAGGATTAATCTATCTGCGAATAATATACATACGCACCAGGGCTTGCTGCGACGTTTCGACGCGTTAAACGTGATATTTGCTTCGATGCTACCCTTCGGAGAGGAATTAAGGTTCGGACGGCATACAGGGTGTTGGAAAAGTCAGTTTTATAAAGAAACACAGTAGATACAAATCAGAAATGGATTGCTAGTTATTCTTTTACATTACACTAGAAGCTGCCATCTATAGTCATCAATCAATACTAGCTATAATTGCAACAACGAACTTATGTTTCATTTACAAAGCCGTAGGTACGTAACTTTCGCATTATATTAATGCAATTTGTGCAGAGGGATACTGAAATTTGTAGTTGCGTAGGCAGATACATGGTTAATGTGAACTAGAAAAGTAGTGTAATTTTTCTGTTTAAAATACAGTGAATTGATTTTTTGATGATTTTGTACGATAATTAACTACTTTTGATCGCACCAAATTAATACTGCAAATTGGTCAATAATAGGGATATAACGATAAAACCAGGGGTAAATACTATGTCAAGAAAATTCCAGTACCAACAGCAAACGCACAAAGAGTTGCAATTAAAAGGAAAACAGTGTTTCCGATAACTTTTTGCAAGGATTTTTAAATTTTAATTACGTTTATGCTAGTCAATCACAAAAGATTCTACTATTGGCGAAGCAGGTTCTACCTACAATAACAATGATTGTATTCTACTTTCCCACGTTTTGAACAATACTAACGCAAGATATATTAAAAGCACCCTGGAGAGGTGATAGAAAATGCAATATCTGAAATACTGAATAGGTAAGTGCCACAGAATAGCATGAAGACGCAAAAGGAAATTATATACAGAAGGTGGCCATAGAAAAATCTGTAAAAAACCGTCAAACAGGAGTAGAATCCCGACGAAGCAACTCGTTTTGTTATTTTTTGCAAGATACAGATGGTGAAAAACACCTTTTTTGTTGTAGCTTTTGGATACGAATTACATAATAGCAGATCCTGGAAGAACATTTTAAAACTATTTGAAGCGTGATAAAACTTGGAATTTTTTTTATAGTAATTTGAGTCAAAATTAACCAAAGGAAAGGATGTGCCCAATATCGACGTCAAAATCTATTTGAAAAATTACCAGCTCATGAACAGTAGAATGACTTAAGCATTATCAGTACACAAAAGTTTAGTAGGCCAGGTTCTGTAACTTGCCTTGACACACCCTACAGAACGAAAGATAACCTGAAAAGAGATACACATCTAAATAAAGACGCCAAAAGATAACGATAACAGGTATACTACTTTCGAAAATAAAGTATGGATTTCAATGTATTGAACAGTCCCCGTGTAAAGGTTCGATTAAATACCAAATAGAAATGGCTTTTAACGTAACATTAGCAGTGCATTAGGAATGCTATTCCAAATTTAGTTTGATATAACACATTTATCAAACGCTAAAGCTAAAGTGACTCGACATAACAATTTTATGTGAATTTAGATCCTAGCTAATGATTAAGTTCCAAATTATCATCATATAAATAAATACAATGAATGAATAGTATGAAAGTGTTTTTTAGAAAAAGATTTTTTAAATTAAAGGCACCCGGTACCGATTAAGCGAAGCTTAAAGCCCTGTTGAAATGATCATATCTTCAAGTGCAAATCTATTAACTAAATCAGGAATGGGCTGCAAACTCTGCTTATACGGGGAGGCCTCATCGAATAAAAGCAATCACAAAAACGGTACTGCCTATGACATTCAAACAGTAAGCGGAGACCCGAACGAAGAGTCGCTTGTCTCCAACCGCCAAATAATGTGCTCATCAGTCACATTTTTTCGTTTACAATTTTGACAAACCTATAAATAAAATAAGGAAAACGATAGGGGCTTGAATTAAAAAACATATTTAAACGGCAAGTAACTTCCACTGGAACGCAGAAGCGGTTAACTGGCGTACGAGGTACAGTAAATGGTGTACCACCAGTGAAGCGGTTGGAGATCGGCCCGAATAAATTTAATGCTACCAAGCGTAAGGCCTTTCCCTCAGTGTACCATGTGCAGCTGACCAGATGGAGATATCAAAGACAAGTTAATGATTACTTAAACCTCGCAATGCCAACCTTTTTATGTATCACGCCGGGCCGTACCAAGCGGGGACATTATGTGCCCAGATGTCTTTGTGATAAAAGGGCTATAATAAAATAGATGATAGTAATATTTTGGTATTTATTTGCTTCCATAAACGTTTTGCAAGAATAAAAGTAGCAAAACAAATAATACGTGTGTCTATTCACGCGCTTCTGATTTACCATTACACGTTTCACAAACGTTTACCTTTTGGAAATGTTTACCACATACATATTTTTGACAATGAGAACAAACGGTTGTTGGTTTGCTAATCTTGACACGTTTATTGTTCTTTGAAATGGCTTGGTAGCAACCGTGAACGCGGTACCCTTCTATACGACATTACAGCTATTCTAACACCTAGAACTCTATCAATTCTATTAACGAGGTGGATAAGTCCTTTTCTTCTTCAGTGTTTCTTCACAAAGACCACCATTTTGTCTATCTGCTATTTTTTTCTCAATGACTCTACCCTCATATTTATCATGTCTTCCCTTCCTTCTTTCCATCTGCTTTTTAGTCTTTCTTTGGGTCTAGTCAGTAATACTTCTACATCTAATTCTCATCGATTTAATAATTTTCACAATATTTTCTCTTCCTAATATTTCATCTATTTCATGATTCATTAATTGTCTGTATTAGTTTTCACCAATTTTCTATAGTCCACTTATAATATTCCTTTCCAATATTTTGGGTTTTTCTTCTTCTTTCTTGGTCAATGTCGCTGTTTCCATTGCATAAATGATTGTTGGCCTTATTATTGTCTTATATATTCTTAATTTACTATTTCTGCTTAATTTCTTATTTTTGTGCATTTTTATTGCAGTAGAATGCCATATATTTTTTCTGGACCCTTCCACTTATATCTTGCTTAAAGTTTTTTCTATATACTAGTACTTCCAGATACTTAAATGTTTCGACTTCTTCGAACTCATAACTTGTCTTTATTCTATCATCTCTATTGCAATAAATACATTTGGTTTTTTTCTTCTTACATTTTAATTCTCTTTTTTGCTTCTTCTAATCTCAATGTTGTTCTTCCTAGTTCGTCCTTACTTCTAGATGTAATTACGTCGTCAGCAAAAGTTGTACCTTGCGTCGAGTTTTAATTAAGTGTTCCTGCTCCTTACACCTTTTTTTATTACTGCATCGAGTGCCACCGTAAAAAGAAGCGCAGATAAAGCATCACTCTGCCTCACTCCTTCCTTTATTTGTATTTTCTCTGTTGTTACTTTTTCTATGTTTATAACTTTATTAGATCCTGCCATAGTACCTATGTACAATCGCTTATTTTCGCAATATCCTCAGTGCTAAACTTCATACGATCTTTAAAAAGGAAGTAACAAAAAAAAACAAATAACTAAAAAAGAAGCAGAAAATGAAGAAACTATTGATAATGTCAGTTAGTATTGTTATACATTTTCTATTTCTGTTAATATAGGTCATCTTTTTTTGTTTATTCTTCTTATTATTCTTTAGGTTAGGAGGATTTCTGTTAGCCGTGGCCTATATTCTGTTGATGGGGAGAACTAGCGTGGAATTCACTTTCTTTGTGGTTAACAGGGTAGTCGTTTCCTCGCAGGGAATCGGTTTATAAAAATGCTGTCTGTCTCTCTTCACATATTCTATTAAGATGCTCGTTCTACTCTTTCTTTGCGGTTTTCATCCACTTGACTACATCTTGGATGTTGTCCCTTCTCTCTCACTTTTTTTGGTCTGTAAGTCCTTCCGATTGTAGTAATATTTTTATTTCATATGTTCGTATATTGTTTTTTGTCTTTTTTATGTGAACTCTTGCTTGTCCAGTATATATTAAGATAGTCCTTAGTGTTGTTTCATAATTTTTGATTTTACTGTTATATTACATATATTTTGTAGACCATAGAATATGTTTAAGGCAACCAGCAATTTGCGACATTCCCTCTGCATTCAATTTTCTGCTCCTAAATATAGGAACTTCATAACTCATTCAATAATATCACCTTTGAGTTCTAATTGACAAGGTGTGGATTTTTTAATATCTATGGATGGTCTAAAATATATAATGTAGTTATACTATGAAGTAAAACAACGCCAGTTAAACGTAATTAGTAAAATGCAGATCAAAAACTTACAGCTAGATAATACCTATGTAGTTCCTACCTTCATGAAATAGGAAATACCTTTTCTCTTTCTTTATAACGGCACTTTGGATCGAAATGTACCCCTGAAAGCTACACGTGTGCCTTTCCAGATACCCTGTAAGCAGCGTCCCTGGATTGTCCTGCATAATTGCTGAAGTAGCAATCCGGGCAATATCGGTGTATACGTCGGAGTTTGTTTACTCTGCAGAGGGCAATTCAATCAACTGCTTGGATTTAGTCTCATTAACGCCAAATTGTGTTAAAGGGCAGCGGTATTTTAATGACCTTCATCAGCGGGCTTATTCAGTTTCGTTGTCAGCTTCGATCTCCGAGGGAGATAGGGCAGATCCCGAAATTGCACCGAAACAATTATATTCATTCGCAGCTGTTTATCACGGAAAACGGGCAGCGATCAAATTGGTGCCGAATCAAGGGGTGCACTCGGCAGGTGCGTCATGTAAATTATGAATTCCCAATTTGCGATCAATTTTTGAACCCTTCGCCAGTACGGTGCTCGTGCCTGGGCGTTTATGTAAAAAGCTGAAATAATAAATTCTATAGCACCATAATGTAAATACTTATTTACATACAGTCAAAAGTATTAAAATATCTTTAACAACTTACCTAAAGGCTAAAGTGAATACCAGAACACAATAATTTAAACTTAATACTACAAACTGTACCAAAATGTGAACATAAACATCGTAACTTTAGTAAATTGCGAATCAAGTGTAAGAATTTAATATGTGTAATACATAAAAACCATGTAAGACCAACAAAAAATGCTATCACGAATGATATTAAATGCTTTTTACTTCCTTCGTCTGAAAGACGAATGAAGTATTGTAATCACGAAAAAATCACCTCCGAGATTTTTTCAAACCTTCACGTTTCAGGGTCCCTAGATGGCGAAAAACAGGTTTTGTCAATTCCATCTGTTTGTCTGTCTGTCTGTCTGTCTGCCTATTGGCGGTATAACTCAAAGACTATTTGTCGGAGGAAGATGATATTTTGCACACATTATAATATATACCTACCTGGAAAGAAACCGTGAAAATTTCAGACAAATATATGCAGAGTGAGCACCTTAAAAAATCAAATTTTGTTTATTTTTCATGCAACTTAGTAATAGATACAAGTAATAATTTGTAAATGGTACAGGTTCTATTCTTAGCAAAAATGGGAGCCAATAGATACAGAATAAATGTTTTATGATATAAAAAGGAGGCACAAACTAGCGCGTTACTAAATATAGCTGCGACGCAGGAAATCGAAAGGTCGGTGGTCCGTGGCGCAGGTAGAAACAGCCCGTTCCCTTACAATATCCCACAAAACGTTGGGGCTGCATTCGCGGTCCGCCTGCCGTTCGAATTCGACCACCGGTAACATTTTTTTTTAATTTGAAAATTTATTTAATTTATTAGAAACGTGAAGATATTTTTACTCCCAACTTAATTTGATTTTCAAAATTATTTCGTTCTGAGTAAAGTCTTTTACAGATTTTTCGAAGTGTATCTGTTATTCTTGATCTTGATGTTCCATTGAACACTTCGCTATCATTTGTTAATCACATTGATCTTGGTGGCATCCCAGCATACATAATTTTGCTTTTTACTCTGTTATCTTCATTTATTTTCTTTTATATATTAGATATTAACTATTATTGTATTTGACAATTTTTTAGTATATATCTTTAAATGGTATAATCCGCCAAATAAAGATTATTAAATTCGTAGACAGTATACCTACTATCATCTAAGTAGAAGCTTAATAAAGAGAAAGAAAATATCATTAGCTATACAGAAGCTTCTCTCGGAAAAATTAAACGTATTGTTGAAGCATATCTTTACACACATCTTATACACCTTTAATTGTCTTTTATTTCTATTTCTGGTATTAAATTTTTATTAAGTATCAACGATAATAGTACTTATTTAAGATTTTGGTTACGAATTAGATAAATAGAACAATACATTTCTGATTTTTCTTACTGTTTGAATATGAAGTCTTCTGCTACGGAATGCAACTATATTAAATAAAAATAATACATAATGCAGTAAAAAACAAACAGTGTATATGTTACGGTGAATGACGTTAAAACATATAATAAGGATAAAGCCCGGATGATAGCGTCAATGGCCTATTGCGATGGATATTAACGTTATAAGCTAGGTATTATGGTCAAAAAAGTCGTGTAATGATTAATGAAGATATAAACAACTTACAGTCCGGGTATTATCATTATTTTTCTGGTAGAAACGACCATTTGCGTCAGAAAATGACAAGTTTTTAATCTGTATTTGATAAGTATGCAGTGAGTTAGTACCCAATGTGAAAATGAAAAAGATCCTTAAAACAGCTGGAAAATTATGTGATTATGTACTTCAAGTTGATTGACAGTTACTAAACCAATATTTGTATTTTTACATTGTCTAGTAAGAAATAGTCAATAACGACAATCCCCGGGCGATGTTATATATTGTAATTTCGTACGGATATAGTCGATAGCATTATTAATTTTTATTGAAAATTAACGTTAAAAGCCGGACCTTAACGTAAATTACCATCAGTATAGGTCAATAACGGCATAACGTCTTTTGTCGTAACATATACCGACGCAAAAATTGACACAAGTATCTAAACATGTGTGTAATAATATGTGACATGTTACCTTTGAATTCTTAGAACTATTAGAACACAACAAATACTTTTCAGCGAAATTTTGAATGCTGATCAACAACCTACATGTTAACATGAACTTACTTGAGCTAACATAACCTTATTTTCCAAGAAGAGCTAATGTTCCCAAGAACACCATATTTAGTTGGCGCCAGATTTAAACCGAATAAAACGCCTCCTCACTCAGAGCTGGGCAGTAATTAATTACTTTGTAATTAAATTACTCATTAAATTCCTTTCTGTTGATTTGTATTGGAATTGAATTTCCTTTCAAAATACGGCAATTGTAATTGGTAACTGCAATTTATATTGACTACACACGTACTTTTTTAAAGTAATTAATACTACGTTCAATAACTAAATTACTTTTGAGTAATTAAATTACGCTAAAGAATTTGAATTACTTGTGGTAATTGAAATTACTCACGGTAATTGAATTAATTTCTGGTAATTTCATTACTAAATTACTAATTGGGTATTACGTATCCATAATGCAAAAATATGATAACGTTTCATTACATTACAAACTAAGCAAATTGCAATTGGATATTCCTGAAACAATATAAGTATAATTTATTATTTGCTCAGGCGAGTCAGATAACAGCCCATTGTGTGCAACATTTGAAATCCCAAGGACATGTGCACGAGCAAAGAGACAAATATTTGTTGCAGAAGCTTAGTTTTTAGATGGAATGTGCATAAGTTGTGTTTGATGTATCAGTGTATCTTGCTAATATACAGTGTGTCCAAGATAAGGAGGGCCAGTATGGGGATCTCGGTAATGGTAAGAGATACAAATTTGGTTAAATGGGAAGAAAGTTGCGCAATTAAAGGACTAAAAAAATGACGTCTAGAAATCCTTGATATGATTTTTCGTTTTTGAGATATCTCAAAAAAACCGAATTTTTGGATTTTATTTTTTATTTTTTTCTGGCGTTAATATTAAAGTTAGAGCGAAACTGATTAAACTTCTTTTTAACAACTTTTAGTGGACTTAATGATTACGTTATCAATTTTTTTATCTGAAGTTTCGTCTTTGAGAAACCATCATCAACTTCATTTTTTTAAATACGGTCCTGGTTTTTTATGCCAAATTTGCAAAGCCCTTGTTACTTTAAATTCAACAATGTACTACATATTACTGTTTAATTACGTTTCGAGTTTTTTTCTGATAATCATCAGAAAATTTTTTAGATACGGACCTGCATTTCTCATAATTCTGTAAACATAAGTTCATACAGTAAGTTAGGCTTTTTTACATGCCGTTAAAATATTAAAATGCACTTCATAATGTCATAATTCTGATACATTAATTTAATAACCAACCAATAACTATTAACAATAAACAAAAAAGAAATGAACGAAAGATAGACAGAAAGAATAACAAAACGAACATCGAAACCATTTAATAGGTATTAAATTTACAGAAGGTATTCAAAAAGGTTGCCATCATTCTCTATGCATAAATAACATCTAACTGTAGAATCTAAAACATTATTCAGCAATACTGGCGTTATACTTTGAAAGGCTTTAAGAACCAATCTTCTAAGTTCTTCTTCTATTTCAAAACGTTAAATACCTATTACATTGTTTCAAGGCTCGTTTTCTCATTCTTTCTGCCTATCTTTTGTTCATTTATTTGTTTATTGTTAATAGTTATTGGTTGCTTATTAAATTAATGTATCACAATTATGACATTATAATGTGCATTTTAATATTTTAACGGCATGTAAAAAGGCCTAACTTACTGTATGAACTTATTTTTACAGAATTATGAGAAATGCAGGTCCGTATCTAAAAAATTTTCTGATGATAATCAGAAAAAAGCTCGAAACGTAATTAAACCATAATATGTGGTACATTGTTGAATTTAGAGTAACAAGGGCTTTGGAAATTTGGCATCAAAAAACCAGGACGGTATTTAAAAAAATGAAGTTGATGATGGTTTCTCGAAGACGAAACGTCGGATAATAAAATTGATAACGTAATCATTCAGTCCACTAAAAGTTGCTATAAAGAAGTTTAATCGGTTTCGCTCTAACTTACCGCCAGAAAAAAATAAAAAATAAAATTAAAAAATTCGGGATTTTTGAGATATCTCAAAAACGAAAAATTATATCAATGATTTCTAGACGTCATTTTTTTAGTCCTTTAATTACGCAACTTTCTTCCCATTTAACCAAATTTGTATCTCTTACCATTACCGAGATCCCCATACTGGCCCTCCTTATCTTGGACACACTGTATAATTAGTGTATAAGAAGCGAAAAATGTGTCTGCGGTAAGTACTACACATTACCAAATACAGTAAGGTAAAAATATTATTCATTAATTCCCATTTGCTGGTTTCAAACGCTATACTAGTACATAGCTATCTAAATACTACTAAATACAAATATACTCGTATGACAACAATTTATATTGAAAGTAATTTTTGTAATGCAATTGCAATTACCAAGTACTTGATAATTGAATTACTATTTCATTTGAGTATTTGAAATCTCTGGTAATTGAACTACTTCATTGGGCAGTAATTGGTAATTAGAAATTAAGTACTTTTTAAAATAAAACAATTCACAGTTGGGCGCTGTGCTCTACTCAGAACCACAGACCTAAGAGATAGAGCAACACGGTCAACACATCACCAAGACACACACCCCACACAATGGTTGCTGCGCAAGCACAAAAACGGCGCCCTCCAACTCTGTATCCCGATTCCGAGGCAAGTTGAGCATTGTATCGCCAGATGCTAGCGTACGTAGCAGCACCCTCTACACCGTATGGTAAATGAGGTACAGATAATACAATACATATACTTTTTAAAAGTAATTTGTCCTCACTGCGCATCTGTTCCGGAACTACTTGCAGATTACTTTAGAACAGTAGTTGTGTCTCTCTATTCTATATCAGCGTTTTCTATGTCTCTGAATTTCGCCTTCTTCTTTCTTACACATGTTGTTATTATATTGGTCCAGTATGCCTGCTTTCCTAAAATTAATTGTATGTTTTCACTGCTGACCTTTTCTTCGCACTGTAATATAATTTTTCTCCATTTTTCTCGTGTTCACCTCCGCATAACGGATATTAACTGCAATAATTGGTATTTCATGTTGCATATAATATGCCCAGAATACGCAGTTTTTTTATTGTTACTAGCAGTTCTCGATCTCTGGTTATTCATTTGAGTACCCTTACAGTCCATGATATTTTAACTACGCCGTAAATCTACATTTCGAAGACCTCTCGGCTGCGGAGAAGGTTGTACGTCTTTAATTAATTTTCTCACACTTGCTCTTTACAATAGGTTCTTCCATTTTGTTTCCCACATACTGTTCGTTTGTAGCTTTCTGTTAGAATCACTTGCTCTGCCTTCATATCTTTGCATCTCTCTTCTATCGACGTCCATGGGTGGGCTTCGCATCACTACCTGTAGAAGTCGTCCAGTAAGCGGTATACCCTAATTAATATTTTCTGGTTCCATAATCCGCTTATATTTCTTCTTGTCCCATAAGCATTTCGCCATATGAATGCAGAATAAAGTAGTATCTTCTGCTTCGTGGCCCTTCGACGTTTTTCATTATCCGTCAAAAACTGTCTATCACTGTCTATACCCTGATCACGGTTAGCTTAAGTATAATAGATCTCTACCTAAAAAATTTAGTTTTGATGTTTGTCACAAATTATCTTTAGTACTCTAACAGCCAGTCTTATAAAGGTCACTAATCTGACGTTAACTTTAATTCGCTGTTAAAATAAACAAAAGCACATCAAAACGTTAGTGCTTATGACATTTTATTCATTAGTAAAAAAATTTTGATGCGCTTTTGTTTATTTTAACAGCGAATTAAAGTTAACATCAGATTAGTAGCCTTTATAAGACTGGCTGTAAGGGTGAGTCTTTAAAAGTCCCCGCTTGTGGGATGCCGACGTCGTACCAAGGAAACCTTGGCAATAGTTAAAAACATATTTTGTTCAGATATAGTATGTTTTCCGTGTTGAACAAGGCAAAAAACATAATTAAGGATAGTTGTTCATAATCTAAAATTATGTCGCCATGCAATGTTTCAGAAATATCCAATGGCTTCTATGAAACCGTGTTTTTAGAAAGAAATGCTAAACTGCTATAATTCTACATTCTGAAGAACGACGACACCCCAGAAAAGGTCGTTTCTCAAGCTCTAGGGAACATTTCTGGCAAAAATCAAGAAACATTTTTTATAGTTTTTCCTTAAAGATTGTCTAATATGCCTGGGCTACGTGGGTTTCACAACCTAGGTCACGCTCATATTTCTATCTACTAGGACCCTGAGCTGATTTAATGTCTTTGTTGCTTTTATTATGACATCTTCTACTTCGATTTCCATTCTCGTGGTCTTTCTCCTCCCTACTGCATGGGAGCTTTTGTTTATTTTCAGGACAGGTTTGTGTTCTTTAGCGGCCATCCATTGGCTCACCTTCAGTATTTATTTTAAATGTCTTATTTCTTGTCTCTTGCAATCGCGGTCAGATCATCCGCTTAGCCTATCAGTGCTATTAGTACTCCTCTCGCCACACAGCCTCAATATCTGTTCGCAGAAAATATTCCACAGCAGAAGTCCAAGCAGGAACCCCTGCGGGGCTCCTTTAATTACATCCATTTTAACTGTTTTTCCAACTATCAATTCTGGTTCGCTGCTATCTTTCACCTCATTAATTCCTCAATAACTGCCAGCCATGGAACCAAAATGAAAACATTTTGTACGTCGAAGTTTGCCACAATGCAAAATTCCATGCTTTTGTAGTTTTCCTTGTTGACTTCTTTCACTATTTTTGCACCTAGAGTAGATTTTTCTTTTCGGAACCTGAATTGCTACTCTGATACGTTTCCTAGTCCTTCCACGTTATTTTTAATTCTGGAGCTGAGTAATTAATTGCTTCGGTAGTTTCTTCATGTTAGTATGCATAGCTGTCCATACGAGTATGTTTTTTTGGCATTTTCTTCTTTTTTCCCCTCTTCTATTAGCACTAATGCAGTATGATGAATACTTTTCATCAGCACCATTACTATCTCCACAGATACACCCGGGTCCTTTCCTATGTTAATTTTTATTTCCAATCACTTGTTTTGGTCTATATTGTATAAATAAGGGTCACTTTATACAAATACAACTTTACGACATTATCGGGGTGTATACCTAAACCGGCCCTAACTCTGTTACGATGGCGGTAACAAAAGGTGCTCCAGCTAGAAGGACTCAGTTGAGAGGGCAGGTTCTTTACGACCTTTGAGTTAGGGGTGTACTCCGGTAACGAGATAAAAGGTGTTCAATAAATGGTGCGTTACCACATTCGGACTAGATTGGGGAAAAACAACAGCAACAGCACAGGTGAACGCACTATTGAATGTAGAACTAAGTGATTCAACTTTCTACTTCTACCGTAGCACAACTTGAGGTAGCAATTGCACAGCTGAATTGAACCTCCCTTTCGTTACATCCACTTACGCCCATCTGATTTTCTGTACATTAAAAACAAAACACAAAAGACATGCAAACACCAATGAAAAACGTAGATAAACAATTAACATTAAACTATTGAAATAATAAAATATGTGATTAACAATGAACATGAAAATGTTTACTGGCTACAGTTAGAAATAATCGGCAAAAGGGGTTAGACAGGTTAAAGACGCAATGTTTAAGCTAAACACAAATGACAAAAACGACAACAATTGATATAGCTACTTTCAAAACAGTATCAACTTTCGATTTGGCACGAATGAAATACGTCACAGTATCAAACTTAGCAGCAGTCACTCAACTAGTGACACCACAACAATGTTTACTTGACTTCCAACGCAAAACAACATAACAATAAAATTTGACGATAAGACTAAGAATTCACTTTAAAACGGTAGTATCTGATACCTTACACTTTAAACAACAAAAGCGTAGCTTGACGGGAAAACACTGCACTGTAAATGTATGGGCTGTACAAACACTATTAAATCGACAACTACCTTCATTTGAGGAAATCCAGACGGTGTTCAGTTCCAACTGCAAGCCGCTATAATCGAGCGAATGCAAGCGGCATAACATCCCCAAGATGAGAGTTGACTTGACCGAACCCCGGGCAAACAAGCAGACGGCGGTACGGTATCGGGTCTTCGTTCTACTGGTGGGTTTAGCACACGTTTGAGAATTCCAAATATAATCCACAATAAGTATTAACGGAGTTGCTGAGCTCCGGCGGTACAGAAGACTCAGCTAAACGTTCACCTCTAACCACTATGCACTGAGCTCGAAGACGGCAACAATGGAGTTTCACAACTTACAATTTCGACCTATGCGGCGCTCGGTCAGAGCCAGCGTACGCATACACAACGCCCACCTCCTAACGGGTTAAAGTCTCGACGCTAATTGATACTTTTGTCTAAGATGCGGGAGCGTAATGAGACCACACAGGGGTTACTTAACTCTTTCCTTGTCCCACTTATGCGGAACCCTCGGAATATTTTAAACTGATGCAATATCTGACTAAGCGATTTGCAAGAGACTGGGGGAAGTTTTTGAGCCTGTTAGAACAACAAAAATTCGATAAGCTAAACTGCAACATAGCGTGCAGGAACAAAGCCCCATTTAGAATTAAATTTCGACGAATATAAATAAGCTGCAAAGCGTTAGCGTATAAAATAAGCAAAAATAAATATCGTATGGACTGAAATTTTGAGTACACCACTGAACTATGAGTTTGAATTTGAAAATGCTCAAAATACGGAAAACACTAGCTTCGGGAAATTGTTCTAACAGCTTGGTTCGATCTGGTTCTCTGAGCAAAACTTTCATTTTTTTAGTTCAGTTTTGTAGCTTTCAGATGTTTGTTTGATTTGTTGCTGCTTGTTTGGTGCGTTATAATTATGTGTTTGTATTCTGTATTCGATGTGTTGGTGATCAGATATCGTAACCTAAGTTACCTAGCCTAACCTTCTCTGATATTATTTAATCTAACTAAATCCAACCCAACCTAATCTTTTTAATATGTTTTCTCGACCTGACAGTGATACCACTGATCAGTTAATCGTATGCCATCAAATTATATAGGAGTTGTGTCAGTTTTCGGCTCCTGCAATTTTAATGCTTTTTAGATTTAATCTCCATTTACATTATTTATAGCGCTTAACTAGCTCTTTTCTTGTGTAAAAAAGAGAAACATTTTAAAGAACCTTTAAAATTCACCAAGGAGTGTCGAATCCACCTGGGCAAGTGTTCAAGTGAGCTATCAACAAATTGACAGGTAAATAACACGCACAATTCAGTTTTTCCATGGCATATTACTGAAACAGTCGCTTTGATTCAGCTTGTATTACCTAGCTGTAAAGGAATTTACGTTGTAGTCTTCTTCTAAACGACGTGTAGTGATAATTTTGTACTACGCGTGATTGTCTTAGTCGTGGTAGTTACCTACAATATAATTCACACTTCTAATCGTTTATTGCGATATGTAGCACATCTCGTTGCTTTTTCCAATCGAGATCCAGTTAACTGATGGACAGCGTCAATTCAGCTAGTGGGAGAACGCTCATGGCGTCGTTTCCCATTTGCAATTTCCCCTCCACAATTGGTCTTTCTACAGCCCCGTTGCGTACAAATTGACAGGTAAATAACACGCACAATGCAATTTTTCCGTGGCATATTACTGAAACAGTCGCTTTTCTTCAGCTTGTATTACCTAGCTTAAAAGAAATTTACATTGTAGTCTTCTTCTAAACGACGTATATATGACGTTCACGATCTTTTCTCAACAGAGCAGGCTATGATATGTTTTTATTAGGTTGCTCGCAGGTCTTTTTGATAAAAGTCAAACTTGACAAGACGTAAACTTCAAATTATTTCAAGACAAATATTTTGCCGTTGTTGCAATTACGTTGTTTTGCAAGAAGTGATCCTAGTAAATTCTGAAAACGTAATAAAGAATTTGAAAAGAAACATCAACGATTTGCCGGGATTTGATTATATAGAAGAGCAATTAAATGGCAACAGTGAAGCTCTTTCAAAATCATAACCTGAAATTGAATATGACATAACCTATTTCTGTCATAGCTATTTATTACTAAACGGTACCAACAAAAATTGCACCCTAACATAGCCTGCTCTGTTGAGAAAAGATCGTGAACATCATATAGTGATAATTTTGTACTACGCGTGATTGTCTTAGTCGTGGTAGTTACCTACAATATAATTCACGCTTCTAATCGTTTATTGCGATATGTAGCACATCTCGTTGCTTTTTCCAATCGAGATCCAGTTAACTGATGGACAGCGTCAATCCAGCTAGTGGGAGAACGCCCGCGGCGTCGTTTCCCATTTGGAATTTCCCCTGCACAATTGGTCTTTCTAAATTCTCGACATTCTACCCTAGGATCATATCTACAAAATTCCACTGCAACGTCTAACTGCAACTTCTACTACCCACATGAGACTAAAGAGAATACCACAGCGTGTACTAGCCAACTAGTTTATAACTGTACGATCTAGTTCTACTCGACGTCGAACGTCCATTTCGCGTGTAACTCAATGATTTGGTACACCCATATCAAGCGGCACTTTCCACATTTAACGTCATGAAACGCCTAGACAATAAAACAGAGTTAGTAGGTAAACGTTCAAGGTAATTTCAGTTCCTCCAACTGAAGGAGGACTGCTATAAGAACCTTAAGTCCCTCTTCGGCGATGGGTGAGAGAATGGAGAGGTGCAGTATGGAAGAGAGGCCAGGAAAGATGGAGACGTGAGACCTGCATTAGCCTCAGAGAAGATATCCGGTTGACTCAGGAAAACTACCTAAAAACCTGAATCAGAGCAAAACAGATATACATTTGTACATGATATTCTTGTGTCTTCTTAATGAGATTACGTATATCTAATATTTGTTCTTTAATACCTCTGTTTTTGACAAAGCCCGCCTTTTTAAAGCAATTGGGTTGTTGTATTATTTTGTATATATTAAAATAGTCGGGAGCGAATAATGTGAATAACCTTACTGGCATGGGGGAAAAGTGCTTTAAGACGGTAGTTGTTGCACATACGTGTACTATGTTTTTTATGGAGATTTATTACAACCGACTTTAGCCAGTCCTTTTTGCCCCCTAGAAGTTTTACAAATTACAACCTGGAGAAGGTTCTATGTTGCGTACGTCTTTTAGGGTCATCTAGCTCAGTTTTCTTAACTTTAGCTTCGCAAAGGTATCCATTGCTTTCTTTATTAGCAGTTTTACCAGTTTTTACTCTATTAGTTGTTATTAGAACTCCATATGGTTTTGTTATACAGCTTTTGAAGGTTGCTTTCAAAAGTTAGGAAAATTTCTTCCGCATCATCGTTGGAAGCTGTGATCATTGGAGCATAAGTTGAATCTCACATCAATACGATGAAACCAGAAATAAATATAACGTACAACAACACAATACAAATACAAAGCGAATTTCATGGAAAAATTGGTAATGAGATGGTTTTTCATTGCCTTTCTTACACTCAAAACTCACCCTCCCCTAACATGGAGCATAAAAACTGATTGGAACCGTTCATTCTAGATCAGATTAGAGTTCTAGTTTTGGTCCATCCCGGATATTTTATTTTCCCTGTACTTTTCATATCTCATTCTAATCTCTCTCATTCTCATATCATTACTTATTTCGAAATGTATAGTATTATTTTTATAAGGTATAGTTGCATAGCTTACTTGAGGAACTAGACAAAGATCACACATAGTTTTCGAGAGAATTGATCAAACCATTTAATTTGTTTCTTAGTACTAACTCTTCCCAGTTTATATCTGAAATAAAATGAATGCTTAGTGATAACTATTTAATAAATATAGAAAATGTGGGGTATAAGAGAAGCAGGAAAAAACTGAACATGTTTGTTTTCTCAAGTAACCATTCAATATAACTATTTAAAAAAAATCAATAATACATATTAGCTGAGTAGAATAATAGCATATTATTTGATTAGTTTAATAATAGTATATTACATACCGAGGTGGGAAGTGTTTCATTACTGTCGAGAGATTAGGTAGTTTACCGAGACGCGTAGCGTCGAGGTTAACTTTATCTCGAGACAGGGATGAAACTTTCCACCGTGGTATGTATTCTATTTAATTTGCAATCATCTAATTTTAAAAATAACTACAATTGAATTCTGAATAATAGATATCTTGATGTAGCTAATATTTTGTTACCATGAAAACAACCCACTCAATGTTTTGTTACCATGGAAACACCCCACTCTTCAGGTATGTAATATTTTTCGAGGTATGTAATAATTTCCTGGCTAGTTTCAAGTAATCATCTAGTTCCCAGCTGTTGTCATGTCATGAAATTGACACATTACAATGTGATTGCGAATAAAAGGGTTTACTTTAGCACGAGTGGGTTTGGAGTACGATGAGCGCAGTAAGAAGTGCTCCAATAGAGCGGGTGCTCTAATACCGTTTATTAAAAGAGTAGATTATACTGTTTATCTATATTTCATAAAAATAATAAAGAACTTTGAATTTTGACATTTCATAAACGTGTCAGTTGAGTGAAACAAAGGTAGGCTGTATCAACGTGTGCCATGTTAAACAAACAGTTCCAAAAACTGAGCTTTAATAGATTCTATTAAGCAATGTTTTTAGTGTTATAATAATGACATTAAGAGAACAAAATAAATAAAAATTCTAGTTACCCAGACAGCACAAGTAGGTTCTATGAATGTGCTAAGAATATATATAGGGAATATTTAAATGTTATCAGAATGTTCTCAAATCATACCGATATGTTCTGAGAATGTTCTATGTACATTAAAAGTAGACTGTTTTGAATATTTTCAGAATGTTCATACAATATTACAGAGAATATTTTTAGCACATTCCCAGACAGCACAAGTAGGTTCTATGAATAATTTACGGAGAATATTTTTAGCACGTTCTTGAATCTGCAGTTGAAGCATTATTTAAATATAGGTATTCTACGAACATCTGCACTACATGTGATATTAAATCATAAAAATGTAATCAAAATAAGAGTAAATAATTCATTGCAAACAATTTATTATTTACTGTACTACTCTAAATATAACACATCAGCTAGTAGTCTAGGTATTCATTATTTAACAATAAAATTAAATGACGCAATTATTCGTTTCCTTCTTTCTGTTCACGCTCTTTGGCTTTTACCAGCCACATTTTAATAGCAGCTTCTACATCGGCTGTTGTAGTATTCTTATGAATTTTTTCTACTGCACCTAAAATACAATTTCTTTTTCAGTTTCAATGATTAAGAAAATGATTGAGAGCTGTTTAAACTACAACAAATATTACAAAACACTTGCACTTGAATTAAAATCTTCGCTAAAAAACACAGATAATTTACTCTGAAGTTTAGCTGTTACGCAGTTCATATCATAACATACAAGAACAAAAAAAATAGAATCACAACTTTTCGTTAGTAAGCAAACTCAGTGACTACTTTAGTAAGTTTACTATTATTTCATGTGCCAAAAAATTTCATGCAATTTATTTATTTTTATATAGAATGTATAAGAGAATAGAAATGTTATAATTAATGTCCTAAAAAAACTTACCTATTATAACACGTGAAATGGAGAGAACCGAAAAGTTTGCTTTTGCTTTGAACCCAATCCAGCTGTACTGAATTCCCAGCGTGTTAGAGAATAATTTTGTCATTATCCTCTTTACCATCACTTTGCAATTTGAGCCACCAGTTTTCGCAAGTTCATTCACCTGAGAATAAAAGCCATTTATGAATTATGTTTAAAGTTTAAAGAATTTTGTAATCTTACAAATTGTAACAAAGTGTCTTTGTTGCTGATATGTTCCTCCACTTTATTCAATTCATTCAAGGTCTGTAAAGGAAAATCAAATTTATTAAGTATCAAATCTGTAACCTCTGGTTCCTCGCTCTGTGCTCTATTTTGCCTAACAGAATTAACATCCTCCAAAATTTGATCCAGTTTACAATTTATAAGGCTAAATTGCCTCAAAACTTGTCTTTTAAATGCATCGTCTGCAAAACAATAACTTAAACAGATATATGAACAGTGTACTACTAATTACCTGAGAGATTTGAGTTTGCTGGACTTGGCGTAATAAATTGCTTTGATTCTACAGCATGTTTTTCAGCGCTATCTAAAATTGAACACTTGCTTATTATATAAAATAAATGCTTAGAAACCCAAGTACCTGCAGTAGATGTTTTATTGCGCTGATGCACAATTTTCGAGGAACTACTTGCAGGAAAGTCTAAAATTATATCATTAGTAGATAGTAATATTTGACAGAATAGGAAACACATGGGCAACTATCAATGCAATACTGAAATACATTCATATATTTTCTAACCTTTTTTAATACAATTCATATTTTCCCCCGTCTTCTTCTTTATCAAAGACGCATTTCAATTACTACGTCATCTTCACTTTCCTCCTCATTAGCTTCATCACCGTTGTTTCCCTCGGTATCTGATTCGGTCTCTTCAGGAAAAAGTTTTTTCTTAATCCTTGGCCTCTTTGATTCAACATCAGAGTTCAGATCTGATGTTGTTTCTGCTTTTAAAGCCTTCATTCGGGCTTTGTTTAAATTGTCTGAAATTATTGTTACTGTGATAATTAAATAATTAACCCTAGTATATTAACTTACCATATATCCCACCGATTATACGAATCTGATGCTTTTCCCAACTCTCCGTTGGAGCTTCACCTTTGGAAATCAACGATTTTAATTTCATCCCGGTCCAAGGGGGCCAGTAGCATTCTTTATCTTTCAACCACGAAATGGGGACTGCTTCCACTGTATCATCTTTTATAAAATGGACAACCTTCCAATGCATGTTACTGATATTCTGTATAAATGCGATTGCAAAAATGATGCAAAATAAATTTATTACAAGACATATAACAAAAACAAACCTAAATAGACACATCATAAATGAACTACCATCTTTTAAAAACAAACACTAAACATAAGAGGCACTTAATACAAAAAATATGTTTGAAAATCGTACGACACTCATTAATGACCAATAGAAAAATTAGTTCACGAGCCGTAGCCAAGACAACAATAAAATTTCTTGGAAATTTTTTGTAGGTAGACATTACTTCTTTTTAGGGTTTGTGTCGTTACGATTTTCTTACCGAATCTGCATTCGAGCATTAATTCATATCCGGAAATTATTTTTTTGTGCATTCAACAACGTCCTAATTTGCCCTCGCGTCCCGCTTGGGCAAATTAATACGACGTTGTTCGAACGCACTCAAA
Organism: Agriotes lineatus; assembly: GCA_940337035.1. Taxonomy (NCBI): domain Eukaryota; kingdom Metazoa; phylum Arthropoda; class Insecta; order Coleoptera; family Elateridae; genus Agriotes; species Agriotes lineatus. Next base: position 32,509,762 of record OW679197.1, on the reverse strand, counting down.
AAAAATTCCGGAAAGAATTAATGCTCTTATGAGATTATATGTGAAAATTAAACCAAGTTACAAATGCTTAGCAACCAAAAATAAAAATTTTAGAATGTAAATATACATTTCAATATGTTAAATTATCTACTTTTTACACCTGTAATCCTATTCAAACATTGTTAGTAACCCTTTGATTGTTTATGCAACATGATAAAAAAAAATAAGTCTTGATTAATTGAATTTTCAACTGGTTTCAAAGATTTTGTGTTCAACGTAGAAACTTTTTTGTAAAACCTTGCGGAATACTTTCGTTTGGGCATTATGAATTAGTAACAGCAAAAGTTATTATTACACATTACTGCCTTTAAGTAAAGCTTTGGTGGATTTGATGACAAAACAGTTGCCTTCACACACTATTGTTATTATAATAAATAAGGTTCTAGTTGCCTTGTACAATGTGCACAGGTTTTAGGTTAAGAAACTTAAAAATATAATGTGAAGCAAGGGCATGCTATTAAACAAATTCCAATTTTCATCTGTAATTATCCAGTAGTAACGTAGAAAGTAATGCGTGTATTAATTAAATTTACCTTACAGCAAAACGTTAATAATAACACACTTCCACTTTTAAACTTTATCGCCACACAGCTGCATTAACGGACAAAATACAGTGAACCAAGTCCACAAGTCAAGGCTGCCAATGGCGCAGTAAACATTTCCCGAAATTTATTACGAAAATTCCCGCTTTTTCATGAACGCAGAACGGAATTATTTTCCTTCGATATTGCTATGATAAGAAATGTTCTTTACATTTTTGACTTTGCCATATACATGAGTGATCGATCTTTTATCTTTAAATTTTGTAAAAAAAACTGTAAGAAAAGGGAATGCAAATTTTAATATATTCTAGGCACGTTCTCAGTACATTATTCAAAAAGATCCGAAATAGAAATTTTTCGAATGTTATATAAATATTCTCATATATATATTAACGTGCTAAGAATATTCTAAGAATATTTCGATAGTATATTCCTAAAACAGAATATTGTCATATTGTAGGAATGTTCTCAGAACGTTCGGTGCTGTCTGGGTAGGTTCTCCATTTACTTCTATTTGAATATGTGTCTTTGTGTACTAATATGCCGGAAATGTTGGAAAACGTATGGTAAACAAAACCATTAATAAAAGGTTTTCACCCAATACCGCTCAATAAATGCTTCTCAACTACAGCAATTTTAACACTCGCCATATCAATATCACACACAAGTGATTTTTTTATTACCATAACTTAACTAGTGAGTTTTGGTTTACGCAATAATGTTTAATGTCATCTCTGTTCTAATGCCACCTGGCAACTGAAAAGGTTAAAACAAACAGGTACTGTGATTTAAACAAAAATTTTGGTTTTGGTGCTTCTGAGTTTATTGATGGGTGTGGATAAAATGTACTGCACGGTTAGTGTTACGAGGCCTACGGCCTCGTGGGCCAAAGCTATTCTCTAATGGTCTAGTGGGTTATATCCACATAATACTACTTGTATAGTAAATAACTATTAAACTTCCACTAAAGCATTCGTTTCTTACATTAAATAATCTGATTACCAGAATTTAAAATTTCTGATGAAGCTATTGGCATGCACCATATTATTTCCCGGAATTGCTTCAATTAACCGTCCAATGTGTTGTTTAGGTCCATACATTGTGCTGTTTTTGTTCTATAGTCTTCGAGTAATGTTTCCTTGATAACTTTCGTGATCATTCTCTTTTAATTTGTCAAAATTTTATTTCAGTTCTTACATTATGGGAAATGAAAACAGGAATTGCGAGAGGTCTACTAATTTCAAAAATACTAGTTAATTATTTCCCATACTTTTGTGTTTTCTATTCTATTTTGCTAAATGCAATAGCAGCAGTGCATTTCTTATTCCAGGCTAGAGTCTACTCGCTGTTTAAAGGACAACAGCAATGTTCTGGATTCAAATAAATGTAATCTTAAAATTACTTACTTTAATATATACAATTTTACTCTCTCAAATAAAAGTTTCAATTAATTTTTAGCATCTAGTAAGGAAAATTTTGAAAATATTACGCGACCCAGTCATGTTAGTTTGGCGATCCAAATGTGGGTCGTGACCCATAGGTTAAGAAGCACTGCACTAAGCAAACTTCGAGGCATCTTGTTTTGCAGTAGCTCGAACCTTCCATCAGTTCGTAAAGGTCAAAGCACATTCTCCCGCTGAAACTGCTCGGAATATTTTTTGCAGACGATATCAGTTTCAGGCCAGTGCCTGACCTGCCTAAATTGGTAAGGGGGAAATTGGTTAACTTATTGTGAGCCAGGGGCAGCGTTGTTTTGTTAATAGGAATACACAACACAATGGGGGCTAGAAACGGATTCAGTTTCCAGTTATTCTAATTAAATGCGGCAGATTAAATTCGGTTTGTTTATGTGTATTATTTGGCAGCACTATTGATAAGGCGCTTTAATTGGATTTTGAATGAATTAACGCGAGCAGCCCCGCAACTAAAAATCCCCGCAGGAACTACTTATGCGTAGGGGCATAATTTCGGCGCGGGATTTTCTTAATTTCCCTCGGAATTGCCTGCGACAAAGCGCACAAAGAGGTGATACCTTAGTTGTGATGCGACAGCGTGGCAAGTTCTAAGTCTACTTAGTTTATAACTCGACAAAACTCCGCCGCAGTCTTGCTACATGAATTCCAGCTTCGCTGCGTATCTCGAAGACTGCAGGAGCTCTGCATACGAGAACTCACTCAAAGGCTGAGGAATTTCAATTTCTGCGAAGTTTCCAGTCTGCTGTTGTGCCTATCTTCGCTCAACCCCTGTAGTTGCCACACACGCCCCCGCCTACAATCCACAACCACTTTGTAAGTCTTTCATCTCGGTACTTCCTACATACCGCTTAAACAAACCCCGACTCCAACTCCAGCGAAATTATTGCCGCAAAAGTTTGAGGAAATATTGAAAAAGTAATGCTAAGTATCGAGGTTTCTCTGCAATGCCGGCTTCTTGGCTTAAGCAATGTAACAAGAATTGAAACTTGAGTTTCATTGTAGTAAATATCCAATATTGAAGCGTCAGTTTTCGCGTGCTACTCTTACATTATTTATTAAGATGGATCTCACTTAAATTAGTGCAAAACTTGCGCAATTTAGTATTGGTTAATAATTAGAAAATATATTTGGCATAGCTCACTTACTTTGTCAGATATTCGAAAAACACAGACAATTTGAATTTTTTCTTTTCGTCTCTACGGTTTAGGTTTGGAAAAATCTTTACATTCGATGAAGATCTCGTACTCGTACTAACTATATAAATATAATAATGGATGCGCATCATTTACGGACTGCTGGCTAGTTCCTTGTTGCGATAAATTATTAATCGTATTTACTTCAGAACGCAGTAAAAGTAGGACAAATATACAACTTGATGCTTATCTAATTTGTAATTGTAAGAAATTAAGGTATTTAAAGGTAAATAACACCACAACAAAAGTGATGGTAATCTTCGGCGCAATTACGATTATTAGTTGCTCCAGATATTGGGTTATGAGTAAAATATAGCAAAATATTCTACTCATACTATATAAATTTAAAAAAAAATTGGGGCCAGTAGTAACTTTAACAACATATAGTAAAACAAAAGAGTCAGCAACAGTATGTGATGGTACCTTTATTTAGCGTTGAGCACCATAAACTGTAATGCAGCGTTATCCCGTGCCCTATACTCTACTGTGAATGAAACTATGAACCAAACAGTTTATATGAATATATATACTTTGAAAAAGAACATACTTGCATAAAAATACCTAAAAAGGATACACAATGGTAGCATATAAATGTTATACCATATCAACAATAGTTAAGCAATGTCCACAAGCTTAAGGCCTACTCTACCTGCTTAGAAACGCCTTACATAAGTGTGTGATTGCAAATACGCACGCTAAGTCAAAAAACAAAACGTGCGGACAAGGCGTACCCTCGGGCACAAATTCACTTAATACGACTCTGCCTTGGGTCCCTTGAAATCAGGCTGACGCGATGTGTCAGCAGGCTGATGTCATCGCTTCGTACTGACGCGCACCAAGGGTAATGTAACTTGGCGTAATTTACTAGTTACACTTCTAGTTTTCCCAGTCTCCTGAACCGGACAATTAAGCGTGGGTTTTATTTATAACTGAACTTGCGTTATAGCTGCTCTAAATGTCCTCGTACATTGATAAGATCGGCTAGCTTGAAGCTAGAATAGCAGGAAGCTGCCACGAAAAGTTATCGGTACCTCGGTGTTGATTCCAAGGTAGATCTACGCTCTGGAGGCTGTATTTCGGCTCAAAACTCTTAACGCAGGCCAACACATAAACCCTCAATCACACTTTAATGCTTCTCGTTGCGTCCCTTTTGTTTGGACGAGGCTCACCGCTCGTCTTCTAGCAAGCGGCTGCTCCCCGCGCCTTCGTTGGGGCACGACTTGCTTTTTCTATTAATAAATGTAGTCGACGATGCATGTTTTAAGTACATAAATCGTTAACCTAATTATTGCAACGTAATAAATACAGTTGGACTTGAATATAGCACGATAATGGTTAAATATCAAAGTGACACGAACTAGCCCGTTACATGTAGTTAAGTTGAAGTATCTTATAGAATGAATTTCCACATACAAACGTTACGTAGTTAACTTACTAGAACCAAACAGTGTAGTAATTAAAAATAAGTTTTACCAGGAAATGTAGCAAAGCATCGAACCAATACAGCAATTCATAATAATTAAAGAACATTCTCTGATTTGTAAATGTGCATATAAGTTGAGAGAGCGTGTGGCCGATTGATAAAGCGGTTGCGTTCGCAGTCGGTAGGTAGTGGATTCGAGCCCCACACCCGGACATTGGTAACACCGAACGCTCTCCGGCCATCATACTAATACCTTTGGTGATCGTGATCTCTGAAAAGGGCACTATCAACCGTGGATTTGCAGTGAGAAACTGTATAATGATAAGACAATCAACGTCCGAGATAAATAATTACGGCATGAACTGGCTTTCCTGAAAGGCGAATATGTTATACATTCGGAACGGATTCAGGTGTGTACATGCGGAAGCCTTTATCGTATCAATTGAACTATAGAGAAATCTAGGATTTAAGAATCGCAAAACAATCGCTGCACCAATAGTTATTTTAGTTACAAGTTTAGTAAATGGTATCAGTACCATTTCGATATGAGTGTTGAGAAGAATCTATTGGAGGACGTATAACGTACAACATTTTATTTCATACTGTGTTCCAATGCTTGATTCTTGGGTAAATATTAATGAAAATTCAGTATATGATCGTCTTAGGTGTAACTGTATGTACCGTAGCTTACTGTCAATAAAATAAACGCAACATTACAATTCTGTTTCCAGTAAGTTCTTACCGGACGCACACACAGCTTGTCTTACAACAATTAGATTTGCATTGATCACTAGGACTTTGATAAAATAACAACAAATAAACAGATTTGGGAAGTAAAAATGACTAGACATGAATAGAACTACCTTCTCGTCGGAAATGAGTCTGGAAAGTAGAGACTATCAGCCGTCGAGTCAGACAAGGACACTTTTTTAACGTGTATTTTTACAGTTTTTTCTGATATCCCATGATCAAATTCAAAGCAAACGATGTTTGCATCAATAATTTAAAGTATAATGGCTAGTATTGGCAATAAAATCCAATAGTTCCAGTTTCCGTTGCCTGCATGGTGAATAGACACATTAATGTTAATAATTTGATTTATGTTGAAAATTATATTTATAAAAGCAATAGGTGCAATATCTGTTGTGTGCATGGTAAATAGATACATTAATGCTAGTAATTTAATTTATGTTGAAAATTACACTTATAAAACTACTGCTCCGTTCATTGTAACAATAGCATATATTATTGCTTTATATTCTAACGTTAGTCCTGGTGATTTACCTCACATATGATTTTCCCTAAGAGCTACTTAATTGCTATGCAAATGTAAAGAATATGGGTGTTCCTATCTGCTAAAGTTATTAATGTTGATCTTAGTTGTAGTTATTCGATAAGATTGGATTCTCGCATTCTGCCGCTCCAGTAATGTGATGTTTCCTGGTTCTGTTAGTCCCTGGTGAAAGTGCTATTTTGATCAATTAGCTCTGGCAATTTACATATTAACCTGTTGCTGAACGTAGTAACTATTTTGACGTTTTGGAGGTTAGATATAGGTTAAGAATTTTCAGCAAATTTATCAGAACGGGGTTACTGGAATCAGCATTGTCTCTTCTTCCACAGCTGTGACATCATTTCAAAGTTTATTCTCGTCATTACAGTATTTAGCTTATCTCGTTGGATTTGCGTGTGATATCTAGTACTTCCTTGATTTTTCAGGTGTTGCATTATACGCATCATCTACTTCATTTCGCGAAGCTATTTGTTTAGTTGACGTAAGTCCTAGAGTGCTTGTTCAGTTAATTCCTTCTGTGGTTAGGTTTTCTAGGGTTATCTGGTCCCACTGTAGTGGTGAAACCGCTTATCGGTCTGACATTTGACTGATCGATTTATAATTGAGTAGTTGCTGTTATATTCCCAATTTTTATCGTTGATTAGCCAAATAAAACTTGTAAAAAGCACCATCTCGTGGATCTAATGGAGATAGAGTTTGTTTTCTGATGCTTTATCATAAGTCAGTACCTCCTTATTACTTTACCTGGGACTGGGAAGATGTCGCTAAACCGATTAACACCTGAAAGCTTCTTTGCTCTTAGGGTTTTTCTTTGTCCTATGTTTTTTTTCTTTATATTTATGACTTTTGTTTTATGGATTAACGAGATTTGGGTGTCTGAATTATAAATACAGCTTTCCAGGTTAGAGTCTCTAGTTTGGCCGCTTTTTGTACTTTGTTTTTGCAGGAGGCTGGATTAAACAGATAAACTATAACCTTGCTTTAATTTAAGTAAATTAGTTGAATAAGTGACTCAGCTTATAAGCTTACGATATTTAAAGTTTCCTGTTTATGCCGGATTTACCATTTATTGATGTATTAGTGATTAATAAAGGTAGTTTATACTTACCTTACGCTTTGTTTATTTGTGCATTAAGCTTACATTTAGAATTATCATACGTATGTACGCTGTGAACGCTAAGTGTACACGTTGTAGGTTTGGTATTGGGTTCGCCTCAATTACTTGCTTTTAGACATCATAAACTTAATATTTTATTACGATACGTAATTACGAATTAATTTCCTTTATCTGCATTCATTAGAAATATACGTTAATTTCTCCACATTTATCTCATTTTCTTGCTATAACAAGTTACAGCTTATCAAATCAGTGGTCAAGTCAAGTGTTATACATGCATTTTTGAGATATCTTCCTTCAATGTATTGCGGTAATCAGGTCACCGGGGAATTCGTCAACTTAGATTCGCTAGTAGTGGGACAAACAAGTTAGTGGCGCCCTTACTTTATTTAGATCATTTTAGTATTAACCATTCTCTCTTCCGGTACAGCTCAGATAGCGCGCACTGCTCGCTATCCTGCTTACATTGAAGTGGTGCAGGTTTATCATTAATTTATTTTTCTACTTTACGTTTATTAGAGCGTTCAGCGATCACATTTTTAACTTATTTTTTCTATAAAAAATATATAGTCGTAGTAGTCTGGCTTTTACCGTATTGAGTCAGGAAAAGTTAATTTTCTTGCCCAAAAAGCTTCGGTCAGATAAGGATCTTATAGGCACTAAGAATTATGCCTGCCTTTTCACGCAGCGATCCGTCGGTAAGTGAAGCCAAGAATGCACATATGACTCTCATGTCCAAAAAACATAAAGTAGGAAGTAAACAGGTTGCCTAGTCTTTTAACGTAAAAAAGTAAGCTCAGGTCAATAAAGTGTACTGTACGTTATTTTCCTTACTTTATATTGATTTTTTGTGTATTGGCTAGGTATATAAAGAAAGTGTTCCACTTTTTAGTCTATTTTTTTCGTGTTGCCATATTTGTTTCAGTAGCTTGTATATTTTGATCCAGCGCCATTGATCACCATTCTTTACGACTTTTGCCGTGACTATGTCTTCAGTCTGTCTTTTGTTTTTGAATTCTTAATAGCTCTTCTTATTTCATCATAACTTGAAGCCTCTATTTGGTAATCCAGTGTTTCAGTTATAGCACTATTTTCATTGCTGCATTAATTTTCCGAGGAGTTTAATAGCCGCTGGAAATAATCTACCCAAGCATTTAGGATATCGTCCTTATATCCTGCAGACTCTCAATCTTTTTTCGGACCAACTCGTTCTTGATTGATATCCTTTTCTTCTTTAACCCGTTTTTAATACATTGAATTGTTATCCCAGGAATGCCATCTTCTTCAACAGTTATAAGGGAGGTTTTTTTGGAGCAACCGTTAAATATTCCTCATAATTTCTTCTATTTTTCCACATTCCCTGTTTCTTTTTCTATTCGTTAGAATCTTCTTTTGTTGACCTGATAAGCAAACTTTTCTTTGCGTTGTGTTCTTCTTCAAATGCTTACATTCTTCATCATACCAAGCGTTATTTTTAGTTGTTTTTGCGAATCCTAGTATTTCTTCTCACGATTTTGTCATAATTTTTCTTATTTATCATCTATTGCTTACTCGGCTTCCGTCTGCACTCTGGCCAGTCCTTCTTTGTTCTTGTCTTGTTATATTGCTTTCACTATTGTGTCATCAAAATTTTTCATATTTTCTTAGTAGTTCTCGTTTTGGTCCACCGATATTCTTCATGGTTATATTACATGTTGCACGCATACCATCGGTTTCACAACCGGCGCCTCGCATATGCACCTTTCATATCCATTATACAGTGCTTTCGTAAAGTAATGGATAAATTCGGTAAAACTTCAAGGAATAACTTTTAGAAAAAATGCTGCAGTTTTTTACAAGTTTCATTTGGCTAATCAACGATAAGAATTGGGAACATGGCGGAGATATAGCAACCACTCAATATTATAAATCGACAGTAAAAAATGGGATTGATAAGCGGTTTCACCACTATAGTGGGACCAGATAACGCTAGAAAACCTAACCACAGAAGAAATTAACTAAACAAGCACTCTAGGACTTACGGCAACTGAACGAATAGCTTCGCGAAATGAATTAGATGATGCGTACAATCCAACACCTCAAAACCAAGGCAGTACTAGATATCACACGCAAATTCAACGAGAGTTAAGTACTTTAATAACGCAAATTATCTTTCAAATAATGTCACATCTGTGGGGCAAGGTACATTGCTTATTCTAGCACCTAGTTTTGATAAGTTTACTGAAAATTGTTAACCTACGTTTAGCAACCAGGTAAATATGTAAATTTCCAGAGCTAATTTATCAAAACAACACTTACGAGGGGCCTAATAGAACCAGGAAACATTTCATTACTCGAGGGGAGAGAATGCGAGAATTCAATCTTAACGCATAACTACAACTAAGCTCAAATTAGCAACTGTAGCAGATAAAACCACCCATATCCTTTATATTACATAGCGATTAAGTATCTCTTAGCGATAGCTATATGTGAGGTAAATCACCAGGGCTAACGTTAGAAAATAAAGGAAAAAATATATGCTTCGTAAAAATGAACGGAGCAGTAGTTTTATAAGTGTAATTTTCAACTTAATCAAATTATTAGCATTAATGTATCTATTTACCATGCATACAACAGAAATTGCCCCTATTTAATTTTATTTCCAATACTAGCCATTACATTTTAGATTATTGTTAAAAAAATCGTTTGCTTTAAATCTCATCATGCCATTTCCGAAAAACTGCAAACGATACACGTCAAAAAGTGTGTTTATCTGACTTAATGGCTGAAAGTGTCTACTTAAAAGATTACTTTGCGGCAAGAAGGTAGTTCTTTTCATGACTAGTCATTTTTACTTTCGAAATCGGTTTATTTGTTATTATTTGATCAAAGCAGTGATGAATGCAAATGTAATTGTTGTAAGATAAGTTGTTTATGCATTTAAGTGTTAGGTTATTTATAATCGGTGGCTTAGAAGAAGTGCTCGAACGCTAACGCGTCCTCGCATTCTTCAATTAGTCTCCTTTTTTTTCAAAATACCACTTCCTTGATTTGTAATGTAGGTAAAATATTATTAATTTAAACTGTGTCTCATTTACTTGTTTACAGTACTGAGTCCCGTAAGTACTGCAATGTTGCGTTTACCTTATTGACAGTAAGTTACCGTGCATACCGTTACACCCAAAGCAATGATATAAACAAGAAGACTGTACTAAGGAGATGTAACTTGCTATGACGGCTGTATATAAAAGTGGCCCCAATGCCGGGGATATCCATCGCGGCGCTGTCGACAGCGTGTACTATCTTTGGTCATTTTCGTTCGTTTTCGCTGCCGTTCGAGAGTTGGAAGCGAGCTAAATTAACCTGTCATCGCGGTTAAAAGTCAGTTTACGGTTGTTAATCAAATGGAGTGTATTTCAAGTGTGTTATTAATTGTTAAAACCTGGTCCGAATTTCCAGTTACACTCAGCAAATATTTGACATTGACAGTTCACGAGTTTTGTGAATGGATAATATTACACGACGACCACCATATTTGTCAACTTTTAGCGGTCCGCTTTGAAACGCGATTTATGTCTCCTTAGTACAGTCTTCTTAGATATAAAGAATGATCAAAAATTATTTTCATCTAGTATGGCCATGGAATAGTTTCTAATTTATGAATGCAACTACGTTTATACTTAATGTCAAAATTTGACATTTGTTTTGTGAGTTATAGTACATTTACAAGTATTCCACGGCCATACTAGATGAAAATAATTTTTGATCATACTATACTTAATTACCAATAACATTCTATTGCCTTTAGGTGAAAGCATTTTAAAATTCCACTTTCTTAACAAAACCTCTAACTTAATTGTCTAAAATGTTTAGAAAGGTTTTCTAATGTTTCGATATATCTGAAACCATCAACGTCTTTTTTCCTTATGATAACGGAATATTAGATTTTTTTGACGTACGGCATATTTAGGTTTACTTTTGTCTATGGTTTTAATTTTAAATTAATCGTCTTTTATAAGTAGGGAATTAATTATGTTTTACATTTGATATAAGGGGTGTTTAGATTTGAAGAATATATTAAAGAAAACATTATACGAAAAAGCTTTTCGCAATGAAAATGTAAGTCTAAATTAAGCTTCATATTAGCAATTATCCTTTTAAGTAATTAATATTGCAAAATAAAGAAGTATATTTCCATAGAATCGATTTGTGAATATAAAAGTAACATTTTGTAATTGTACTAATTTTTCATTGCAAATAACTTTTTCTTATAATATTTTCTTCTAAATTAAAGTAATAGTTGTAGGTAATATTTCTCTGTACAGCCATTTTCATATTTTCTTAATTTCTAAACGACCAGTATATCAAATTTTATATTTCTCCATGAAATGCTGTGTTTATAAGCAGCAAAGATTTTCATAAAGAATGACGTGTATACGAAAAATTAAAAATAGAAACGTGTTTTCTCTTGTAATAGCAATAATTTTAGAATGGAAAATAAAATATAAAAATAAACAAACAAGTCTGCACTGCAATCCTAAATTGAATTAAATAGAATTTTAGTTGCGAGGGTGACTGCACCGGTGCGATGGAAAAGCGGAATCATTGATTAATCAGAATAAACAAGCTCTTTCTGAACGCAAATAAGTTCGTCGAATATCAAATAAGCTCCGCTTGTTTGTTGCTTTATATTTCCCGTGTTCATTAATGTTTTATTTCGTATCTGACACGTTACCAATCAATACACGTAATGCAATCCTGTGGGACGACAAATACCGCCCCAAATTAAGTGCATGTGTACACAACGTATAACGTGTTAACGATGTGTTTGTATTCTCTTTATTTCCGAAATCAAAACAGAAATTCCTGGCGGACCTTTTCAATCAGACGTTTTCCTAAAACTGGCGTTTATAAACAAATGCTGGTCAATTTGGACGCCAATGTTTACTCTTTACTCGAGCTGGTTTTCCGGTTCCCTGCAACATGTCAAAAAGGTAAAAGTCCTACTGGGTTTAGCAGTCGCTTTTGAATTAACCAGCGGGCAGATCGACTACAACAGCTTAATGTTTTTAAAATAAAAAATTAGATATTTCCGCCTGCTACTATAAATTCTGCATTAAATACTTTTCTATTTGTAATTAAATTGAATTTTGGATTTTTCGGTTTTGCTATTTTTACAGTTTCAGCGAGCTCTTTTTCTCCTTTTCCAGTTTTCTTTTTCTGAAATAAACTGTCGAAACTAATAGTTTTCCTGTGCATATTTTTAATGAAAAATGTCCTAAAGTTTCCCATTTTTTGCTTCTTTTTTATGTAATTACCCCTGTACTGCTAATTTATGGTGCTAATTTCTCCCCCGCCCCCCACTCTTGTGAGTGATCCTTCTTCACCTAAATATACATACTTATGGACCGAATTTTGAAAAAATTAGTTTTAGTGATTATTATACGCCAATTGTGTGTGGGCAGAATTAGCGCATCAACGTTGCCCACCATAACGCAAAACTGCTTGCTTTTACCAGCTGGAACTCCCGTGTAGACCCAGCCTTACACGAAGTACGCTGCTACAAGAAAACATATTTGGTATCATTTTCCTTTATACTTATATTAATTATAATAATTGTAATTCTAACAGTAGATCACGAAGCGTGTGAAGCTTTTTAACGGAACTTTTCCAATCGAACATGTTCTAATTAATATATTATTATATACAAATGAAGCTTTATTTATCTGTGTTTATCTATGTTAAAGCTTCAACGGACACAAGTTTCTTAAAGTTATTGAAACTTTTGTTTGCGAAATATTGTCATCCCTCAGATATAAAAAATCATAAATATTATCCAGGCCAGACAGATATTAGTCATCAACAATTGCTAATCTATTTTGAAAAATCAATTTGAAATGCTAACAAACACGAATACGTGATTTTTAACTACCTCGAGTTTGATATGGCGGAGAAAATTCTCAGCTACAGCCAGATTGGAACCTCTAGCAACCTGGTTGCTAGGCATGCCGCTTACGCAGACAACCACTCGGGTGGCCCTATTTAAAAACGAAAAAAGACTTTCCAAATATATAACCATGGTTTATATTTTTCTTCTTTTACGGGTAACCGCTGTTTTGTTTAAAATCATGGCCCATGACCTCCAAGAATCTATCCAAAGCTTTTGGTGACTGACCAGATGGTCTTCTGCAATGTGGAACATTCATTGTTACAGTTTTCGCTAATCTATCGTTACCCATTTTAGCTACGTGCGAATTTCAACCCCACCTTCTCACTCTAGTCCACCGCACTAATTTTGAATTTGGAATTTCTTTTCGGATTTCAGAGGATCGCATTCTGTTTCTGAGAGTAACCCCTTATTTATAATAACCACAGAGTTTTCATCTCCGTGGATCTCATTAAACAGTTTGTTTTCCACGTTTCCATATTTTATAAATACGTGTCCTACTTGTTAATGATATATGAAAACCTTTGGAAGTCATCTTCGCTGTCTGCAATGAGCACAACATTGTCTGAATAGCATTATATTTTAACTTCGTGATTTCCTAGCCTATATCCTTTTCCGAAATTCTTCATTAACAGTAAAGTGCTTAAATTGTCTCTTTGCCTGACACCATTGGATATAGGGATAATAATAAAAATAATAGATTTATCTTTTTTATCAAACAAAATTTATAATACGAGTAGAACGAAACAGAAATCTATATGAGTCTGATGAGAAAAATCACAGGGTTACAGTTAAATATGATGTCACTGCAACTCTTGATCTCCCGCTGTAACTCTGTATAATTCATGAAATTATAAGAGATTAAAGAAAATGCCCATTTTAAATAAAACATAAGTAAAATAAAAGATGTGATTCTGTAACGAACATGAAAATAAGAAATGAACAAAATGTGTGAAAAATAGCATCGGTCAGGAGAGTCAGTTATTTAGATTTTCAAATAATATATTAGGTAATTTATACCTGAAGGTACCCAAACTATGTTTTTTGTATCTTGGGGAACCGAGTTGTAGACCTTATAGATTTGAAAAGAAAAACTCCTCTCAATAAAGAAGTACGGTGTGAAGGTGGATTTCTTCAGGAAATGCATTCTTGGTCCGTATACGTGCATTTTTGTTTATTTGCAGTTCTTTATTTTAAACGATATTGCTATCGATATTTTTCCACTACTATATCCGTCAAGCTGATCCACTCACAAGCCTGCTTGAGGTCTACGAAATCTCGTATTCGAATGCTTTTTTCACGATTTTCCAAAAATACAAACTGCATCTACATTATACTGTAGATCTGTTGCATTTAAATCCTTGCTGCGTTCTTCACTTATTTGGACTTTAGTACACTGTTTCTCCCGAAGATTATTTTTTTAATAATTTTGCGACTCCGCCGAGAGTAGTATGTATATTTGCTGTTTTCGCTGATTCTAACCCCAGATAAAGGAGGAAGGTTTGTGGGCCCAAGTTAACAGCCTGCTTATGGTAAAACGAATTCCCCTGAAACAAACGATGATGTAGGTACCCTAGGAACTTGGACGGTCTATAGAAAACGAAAAGGCACGAAAAATTATAAATTTCTCTGCAAGTCAAAACTATACAGTCCGTGCTAAGATAAAGTTATTATAAATACCTAATAATAAAATTATACACAACTTTAGAGAGTCTGATTTTTAATGTATTTATATTTATGTTGAGAATTTATGACGGATGTAATATTGAGAAAAATTCTTTGTATGTATATTAAACGTTGCCGACTTAAATTTTTCTAAAGATGTTGGTAATTGTATCTACGAACTGACTGATTTTTGAATTTAAGTATGTATATATCCCACATATATTTAGCAGCTTTTACTGCCTTCGTCTAAACAACGAAGAAAGTATTGTAATTGCAAAAAATCACCTTCCGAGATTTCTTCAGATCTTCACGTTTTAGGGTCCCTAGATGATGAAAGACGAAAGTTTCCGCAACTCTGTCTGTCTGCCTGTTGACGGTATAACTCAAAAACTATTTGTTGGAGGAAAACGATATTTTGCATGGATATTATATGTCTATCTGGCATGAAACTGAGAAAAATTAACTCAACTACGCAAGATGAGCACTTAAAAAAAATTTACTTTAAATAATTTTTGCTTTAAATAATAATTTGGACATAGCCCAGGCTTTACCCTTGACAAAAATGAGACCCAACAATTAGAGGGTAATTGTAAAAGAAATAACAATGGGCAACAATAAGCTTGTTGAAAGTAATTCAGTCGCACAGGGCGACACGAGGTAGTTCTTCTTGGCAGAAAAGGATCGCCGGAAGCGCTAGGCGCAGTCTTCTGCTTCCCGTTGAAATTTCTTCCTCAGGCGCTGAAAACGCGCTGACTTCGAATCTCGCATGAAATACTTCTTTAATTTGCAAATTGATGTAATTTGCATTACCAAGTGTTTCCTTTTATTCCATCAGTATTATTAGGAACGTTAATATGTTTTGTCCCCAAGTTGCCTTTGATTTTTCAAAATATTTAGTGTCACAACTTCCACTTGCGAGAGAAGTTCTGAGTAGATCTCTCTAAATAGTATTTTTTATTTCTCTTTATGCACTCTATAATGTTTAGATCACGTCACAAAATGCAACGAGTGTTTATAATTCCATAATATAACATAAATTTGTTTATCAAAATGCTTGTTGACTAGTAACTAAATGACAAAGTATGAGCAGAGCAAGTAATTTATCGCGGATCGAAACCCCTCGCCGAAAATCTCTCGCCATCGTGAATTTATGAAGAAAATATTGTAGTCACGGAAAAATCACTTTCCGATATTTCTTCAGATTTTCGAAAAACAGTATTTTCCAGTTCCGTCTGTCTGTCTGTCTGCCTGTTGGCGGTATAATTTTAAAAACAATTTGTTGCAGGCTAGAGCTGCGAAAATAACTGATACGAAATGCCGGGGTAGCTCTAAGTCGATAGAAAATTACCCGAAAGCAGGTATCAAAACCTACCCATCGGCTAGGGTAGAAGCACGTATATTTCTACTTCAATCTTCATTTTGTTATTGTTGACTTGTAAATCGCTATTCTTTTACTCTTCACATATCCTTGTTAATAAATGGTGTAGACCTTCAAGGCTGTCAGTGAGTATTGCCATGTCATCAGCGTATCTGATACGATTGATGTATGCACCGTTAATTTGTATTCCATATTTTGGGTTAGATAGAGCTTTTCTAACAGCTATCTCCAAATAAACGCTAAACAGGATAATGGAAAAAATACAACCCTCTCTCTTTCTCTTTTATCTATATTTATGCTAGCCGTCTGATTACAGTAAAACTCTTCAATGATGCGCAGAACTTTGTATCCTATTTTCATAGTCTCTAACATTCTTATAAGTTCTGGATGTTTCACTTTCTCGAAGGCCCTTTCGGCATCAACACTGATTTTTGATGATCTAAGCATTTCTTAATGAGAACTTGCAAACTTTGGAGGACTTCCTTGGTGCCCAAACTTGAAAAAATCCGAACTGCAATTTGCTTAGGCCCATTATCTGCACTCGTATATACTTTGGTGTTATAAAATATCTTAAGTACCTAACACAACTGATAAATCTGTAGTTTCTAGTTTCTACACATTTTGGGATAACTTTTTTTTAATTGTCACGAAAATGGATTGCACCCAGCCGTTTCCCAATTGCCCTAAATTGTAATTTTTTTTAAACAAATTCGTTTCGCCCCTCGCTTTTAATACTTTTGCTGGAATCTCGTCCCGGCCAACTGATTTTCTTACTTTGGATATTTTTACTGCATAGTCGACTTACATCTTAGTATACTTTTTGGAGTGTTGGAGTTGGTGTCTTTGGAATTGACTTCTACTTCTCCCTTATCATAGTCTTTCACATAAATATTCTTTCCACCGTGAGGTGTCCGTGTCGTTTATTATAAGTATCTTCATCAAATAATGTCGCATTTCCTGTTTTCAGTATAAATACAGTGTTTATTTAATTTTTTCATATACGCTATGTAACTCGTGCCTCCTAAATAGTTGTTAAATTACGTTACATTGATGTTGCATCCATTTCTCGTTTGCTTCTTTTTTCTTGGTATTTTTGTTCACCAAGACACATAACTCACATAATGGTTGCTGCGCAAGCACCAAAGGCGCGCTCCAACTCTGTATCCCGAATCCGGGGCAAGTTGAGCATTGTACCGCCAGATGCCAGAGCATAAAGCACCAGTCTCTACACCACAAGGTAAATGAGGTTACAGATTATACATTTTCGTATATATCTTTTCATATTTATCATTATCTCTGTTTTTTTCACAGATATATCTGGTTCATCAAACTTTCAATATCATTTATCATACAACATTTTTTTTATTCGGTTTCTATCATGCTTTAAAATTCTTTTATCTACAGTATTTTTTATATTATTTCCAATTTTTCGTGGCACTATTTGTTTGTTTTTGTTTATCTTGGACAGCTCTGAGATGATTTCTTCTTTTAACTAAACTAAACTTGTTTATCCCTGTCCTCTAAGTATTTTATGACTATCTTTCTCCAAATTCTTTTATTAAGATTGTTATCTGAGGGAAAATCACCTCCCGTGTATGCCTTAGCACTTTTTATACTCGCTCGAAATCTTTACCGTATGAGAACGAAATCGATTTATTGTATGAGGATGTTTCAATCTTGGCGTTGAGGGGACTTCCAGGTATAGAGTCTCCACACTGGGAATTTAAACCAGGAGGTTGCAATAGTGAAGTTATTTTCTTGGCAACATTCTACGAAACTCTCGTTTCTTCCTGGAGGTGTGTGTGGCTCAACAACATCTCTTGATGGTATATTTCCTACCTTACAGTTAAAATGTCCCATAATAACGTTTCAAATCATTGCAGCATACAAAATAAAAGTAGCAGAGCGTCAGAAATTAAAAGCAACAAGTTGAAAAAGAAGAGCGGGGAACAGTAACAGTGGAAAATACAATTTCCACTCAAAGCGTAGGGGATCATTTGTCTAAAAAGAGCAGCTGTCGCCGCTGTGCTTATTGCAGCTCCAGAAAGACACATAAAAGATCAAATTCCAATATGTGTGCAAAATGTGGTATCCCTTTATTCCATTTTCCAGAAAAAAGTTGACATTTCTATTATCACAGCCTCTATTAAAATTATGTGGTTAATATATTCTCTACATGGTTTTGGAAACAACATGTTCAAGTTGCACTGTGCTTAATATCTTAACAACTTGATATATTTTTTAACAATAAAAACGTTTTAATTGTTTGCTCTAAAGTGTTTTTATATGTCTGCTTACGCAGAGAAAGTTTTTTCACGTCGAACGTATCAAACACAATAAAAAATATTGAGTTTTTCAAATCGAATCTATATAGATCCTTAAGGGTCTTTAAGTAATTGCTATTTTCACTTTGCAACCCAATTTTTAGTTTATCTTTATGTTCGGCTTGAAAAAACTCCACTCAAGAAAGCAGTCTTAGGTATTATTGAAAAAGGGTAGTACAAGATTAATGGTGCCATTAAAGAAAACTTACAAAGCAAATCACATGATAAAATTATACAAGCAGCTTAGATACGTAGCTAATAGTAGATTATCAAAAGCATCACGGAAAGCAAAGAAAGAGGGAAAGGGACCAAGAGGTAGGCCAAGGTTAGGATGAAAGTTAACGAAGTTAGAATTGGAGGACTACCGTTTATACTGTGTAAAAAAGAATCAAACAGCTAAACCGTCACTGCGTGTTAAACAAATCATTTGAAAGACATCTTTTTCGAGACAGAAGCTAATTTATATGCCGCAATATCAATAAGAGTAATGTGGCGCCAACATTGGTAACCTTTGCTCAACAGAATTTAATTCCTGAACGAAAACACTTAAATCAGAAACGCCAACAAAAGCTTTTTGCTAAACCAAGTATGTAATAACCAAATTGTGTGAAATTTGACTGTAACGCAATACAGCACCGAAAATTGTATCATGCAAATTTCCAGGGCGCTTAATCGAGTTTCAAATTTGCAAACTTTTCGCAGCTAAGCAAACGCTGGCAGCCGAAAAATCCACAAATATCTTCCGGAAGTGTGGCAGACAATTAAAGCGGTGTTGGTTTTCGGCAATTTCAGTTCTTCGGCGCCTGCTTATGTTTAATGTGTAGAGCGAACGCGATGATAAAGCGAAATACAGAAGGCAAATAAGAAAAAGTGTAGTATCTGGCGAGAATTACGGAGGAGACGGAAACTGCAAATTTCCGGAATAAAACTCCACCAGCAGCAGCCACCTCTTGGAGGTGGAGGAAGCGGGAAAAATGAATTACTTCTTCAAGAGACCGCATTACTATCGCGACGGAGCGTTTGCAGAATTAGCGGCGCCCGAGGATAACTCGGCGTTAGTTTATGCGCGACAAATTTAATATATAAAAGTTTGTGACCGGAAAAGAAATCAACTCCACTTCCTTAAGCCCCGTTTTCGCGGCAGTCGCCCGCCGTTCGGAAGACTTAACTGTTCTTTAATGATAAAACATTTCGTCAAAACAGAAGCTATAACGGCGACCAAATTAATTTCCCCGCGTGTATACGCAACTTTAATTTCCCATTAATGTGAGGATTTAATCCTATAAAAGTTTAAAACACGAGACAGCCGCGCGATGGCGCTGATATCGCTCCGTCAAAGGCCCGCAGTTGCGAAAGTTCTTTGAGCCAGGATTATTTCATTGTTTTTGTTCTAATTAAATTGAAATATTAGCATATTTATTGCCCCGTACCGCTCCGTTCGCTTTTTACTTATTTTTACAATTAAACTCCCTGCCCCCGCCAAATTGCCGTTCAGCCGCACAACGCGGGTAATGTGAGTGGTTATGTCGTGTATGATAATGTTCCGGTTATTATATTAAAATTATATTACGACTTTAATACTGTAATAGGCGTTTAATGGAAATTATATCTGGCTTTACAGCGTGCTTCGCGTGTTTTTTCCAATAATCTTAATTGTTATTGCCGCCGTAAATTCGCTCTAATTTCATTTATTAAAGCTGTAAACTACAAAACAATTTTATCTCACTTTCTTGTCAGTCGTAGCTTACAGTTACTGACCCTGCACCGCAATCGTTTAAGGGGATGCATTTTAATGCAGAAACGGTCTACTCTGTTACTAAGATAAGTTAATCAGAAGCTGCTACATAAGTTATAACTTACACATACTTTGCTTAATATTCTTAAAAGATATTTAACGATCCTGTAACTAAACCTGGGTTTACTTCAGCCACCGATAGTAATTTTACGTCTATTATAGCTTACAAGTGTGTCTTAGTAGAGAATTAAGAATAAAATATTTATTTATTTTTGAATTATGAAACCAGTTCGATAATATACAAGGCTAATCCCGATTATATTCGAACTCCACCATTTTTTAATTTTCAATTTGGTCGCCAGCAGCCTAAAGTCTTATGAAACTGCATAACTTTTGTAAAACCAGCAACCGCTTGGGCGTTAAAGGAATTAAGAAGACTCGAGTATGTAACGCACAACGGATGTAAACTTGAGAACCATATAATCCATGAAGATGACTCCTTTGCCAGTTTGTATTGAATATTAATGCAAATAACTAAAAAGCTTTTGAACGAGATCGGTTGCTTTTTTTTGTATGTGTCTGTCGATTCAATAACAGACGTTAAGCAGCACGATGTCGGATTGTCGAGCGTAAGGTCGTGACTCTGGGTACCTGCAAGTTTCTTTGTATGACATTTTGACTATTGGTGTTCTCTACACTATTCACACTCTCGTCGCTCGTATTTGTCAATGTCTTTATCATTAATTTAGATAAAGCTTGAAATTATATACTGAATAAACTGCAGAATATAGATCTGCAAATTTGCAAATTTACGGTCCCTCTCAATTAATATACTCAACAGTTCATAAAATTTGCCAGAAATATAAACGACACTTGCAATGAATATTTTAAAATTGCTTGTACGGTAACATGGTTTAGTTTTTTATGAGTGCAAAGTATATATCGTTTAAAATATGTTATTCGATTATTTTACTTTTTACTGCACTTTTATTAAAATGTTGAAATTTAAAACCCATATTTTTGTTTACCTAACGATTTCCAGTGATTTACTTGCATTTGAAAATATAGTTTAACAGCAATTTGATATAAAAATGGATAAAGTGAGTTATTTTTCATAATTTGTAAACTCCCTACAAAAACATTATTTATCAAACACCTCCTCTTTATAAGGCTATCGATCGAGTTTAGACCTCTAAAGTAGCCCAGAATCCACTAGGTAAATATAATAACCCACTAGCGAGATGAAAACCATGTCACTCACTACTGTATTGTTGGTAGTACTGTCAAGCTATGTCAAATTCGAGATTTGCAGGTTAAGTTTTGAGTCAGTCTGTGTCATATAACAAACAAACCTACTGACCTCGAATTTGACATGGACTGACAATACATTTCAGTACTGCCAAACCTATAACACGAATCACATGCGAATTATAAATTTTTCACTATGACTTTTCACTGCTGTCAATAGACAATAGACATTTATTGAGTTGTTGGATTAAATTGTGTATGGAACGCGTGTGAAATAATTCACTCGAGAAGAAACCGCTCTCGGCCTGTCGCCCTCGAGGGTTCAACATTTCTCTCGTGGTTTATTTGTAATATAACACCACATACTCCTTAGGGCGTCAGAAACAAAACAACCACATATGTACAAAATAGGTCGGAGCTTTTTATACACCTTCTAGTTGCCATACTAAAATGAAACTAACACATGCTAAGAGCTCTTTATGGTTTTTACAGGAATACTGTGGTCCATGGTTAAGTGAACTGGGCAATCAAGTCACTGCATGCTCAGACAAGTTTAAGAATGTAAGTGTATAAAGCCTGTAAACCATTTCAGTAATATCTTGTTAATGAATTATAAAAAAATCAGATACATTGTAAACTAATGTTATTAATAATAGAAATAAAGTGGTTTTCTCAATTACAAAATGTTAAATCCTTACCTCAACCTAATATTTCTTTTACTTCCCTCTTCTAAAAGACAAAAGAAGTTTTTCAATCACGAAAAAATCACCTTTTGAGATTTCTTGAGATCTCCGCGTTTCAGGGTCTGTAAATAAGGAAAAACAGGTTTTCTCAATTTCGTCTGCCTGTCCGCCTGTTGGCGGTATAACTCAAAAATTATTTGTCGGAAGGTGACGATATTTTGAATGCATATTATACTCGTATATCTACCTGATATGAAACCGATACAAGTTTTGTTTTGTTTATTTTTGCGTTAACTGAAAAATAGATGAAATTAATAGTTTTCACATAGGTCAGGCGTTACAGCTTACGAAAATAGAACCCAACAGATGCAGGATAATGTCACAAAAGAGTCAAAACGTCTCAACAATAAGACCGCTCTGTGAAATACAGCCGCGCGTTGCCCTCATACCAGTACGGCTGCATGGCCCACTGTAAGATATCGATGCGGATACAACCGCATACGCATGTGATATAGATAAAAAAACCCGTCCGGTAACTTTTTAAATTGATAGTTGATGTAATTCGCATAATCAAGTGTTCGTAATATGGCCCCATGGAAGAGAGACACTGGATGGCTTCCTGGAACATCTCAATAATCAAGCCCGATCAATTAAGTTCACGATGGAAATAGAATCGGAAGGCAAACTCCCATACCTAGACGTACTAGTCCAGAAGAATGGTGACACGGTACAAACAAAGGTATATCGAAAACCAACCCATACGGGCAGATACCTACACTACGATTCTAACCACCACAATAGCGTGAAACGTGGCGTCGCGAGATGCCTATATAGCCGAGCCAAGACCATATTCACGGAGGAAGAAGACCTTAAACGGGAAATTGAGATAATCACAGAAATGCTGCAAGCTAATGGCTACCCAAAAAGATCTCTAAACCAAACGCTAAAAGAGACAGAAATACAACACCGGCAGGGGATGAGAAATCGGAGCCAACACCCACGGCCGTAATACCATACATCCGAGGAGTTTCCGACAAATTGAGAAGAATAGGAAACAGATTCAATATAAGAACTGCCTTCAAGTCCACAACAACTCTAAGAGGCATGATGACGCATACCAAGCCTCAGAACGAAGATCAGAGTTCAAAGAACTGTATCTACAGCGTACCGTGCGAGTGTGGAAGACAATACATAGGGGAAACACAACGACCCCTACGAGTGAGATTATCGCAACACCGCAAAAATGTTAGAATGGGCGAAACCACCAAATCCAAGATCGCAGAACACGTCTGGAACGAAGACCACCACATACAATGGGATAACGCATCGATTGTAGCTAAAGAGGAAAACAGATTCCGTAGGAAGCTGAAAGAAGCTACATACATAGCGCTGGCAGTAGAACCAATTAGCCAGGCTAGCGCAGAACTAAAGCCCATTTGGATGCCACTACTGAGCAGAGAATGACAAAAATAGTCTACTACAACTAAAATATATAACCGTCCTGGTGGCCTAGTGGTTAGAGTGGCAGACTAGCGATCAGCGGTCTCGGGTTCAAACCCTGGGGGAGGCACAAATTTACGTAGAAAAGCGTATCATATCAGTCCTTCTCAGGACTAACCAGGAACACCTGAAGACGGGAGTAGATCAAAACTCCCGAAACGTTGTGTGATTTACACCCTAGACAGTGGAAAACGTCCGAAAAACATATCATAATAGACCACTGCCAAAAAATTACATTCAGAGAACAAGTGTTTCGTTTTAGTTTGAATTACTGAGTGGTTCTTCTCATTGTTTCAGTATTATTAGGTACGTTAAGATATTTTTCACCATAATTGCTTTTGATTTTTCAAAATATATAGTGCCACAACTTCCATTTCTTTTATTTGCAAAAGATAAAAGTAATAATATGCATACAGCCAAGCCTTTTCATTGGCGAAAATGACACTTAACAGATACAGGGTAAACATCAAAAATGGGACAGAATAATTTACATCATTATAACGCAGTAGCAACTCTTCCAACTTGAGCTCGCCCTTAGCTCAGTTATTGTAGCGGTGGACTAAACACTCCCGTCAAATATTCGTCTGGGAGCGCGAAGTTCGAATCCCGGCGGTCTACATTTCTTTTTAAATTTGCAAATTGATCTAATTCGCGTGAGGGAAGTTCCGTGTAAACCCCTTTTACAAATTTCGTTGATCCGTATTTCAACAAATAGCCTGTTATCTACAATAGAATGCTACAATTTAACAGTTTTAAATGTATATTCTTTATAATGTCATGATATGTGTCTTTACTTTCATAGTCAGAAGTTTTTCTGTTTAATAATACCGAAAACGATTTTAAAGTGTTTATTTCTATTATTCATTTATAAACGTTTTCTGTTAGTTATTTTCGAATTTAGATTATTTTGAAAAAATGTATCGCCTTTAATTAAACTAGTCGTCATTTGGAAATCTTACTGTAGAGAAAGTGTTCTTCTTCTTGCTCTTATTATCGGCGAGTGGCTTGTTTTTAACCCAAAGTGATTCTATGATCCCACTTTACTGGTGTCGCTACTGGGGATCAAACCCAGTATGTCTCGACTATCCGCTCTCTGTGTTTGTTATAATTAATTAGGTTTGAATTTCTTGAATCAATAATAAAATCTAAGTAAACATAAATTCCAGTAATCCTTAAAATCAAGTATTACGGATTTTTCTGATCTGTACCTATTCAAATATTTTATCATAAATATAAGAATCACATTATCAACATTTATTTTTCAAAACATTTGGCGCTTTCAGAGGGCCCCACATCCTCTTAAGTGTCAGCTTAGTGATCATTTCTAAACAAAAATTTATTAAATTAACGAAAGCTCCTTACTGGTGAGTATCCTGGCAGACGGAGGGTTGCTCGTCCCGAAGTAAGCACAATAATAGGAGTAAGTACATATTTGCAGACGAAGCAAAATTCGTCGGCAATTCGGCCCTCCCTTCTGCAGCGGGAACGGCCGGGTATGAGCTGGAATATATTAAATTGTCACCTTTACTACAGCCTTCTTAGACACAGACGCTGCGGTTATGTTAATGACAACACGTAGCGATTAACTTCCTGATGAAATTCGCAAATTAAGTGTTTAAAACACGGCACGGCGAGTGTAACAAAACTCTGCTTTATTAAATTATGCCCCGCCGGAATTACGAGAAGGATGCAAAACTTACTGCTAGATGTAAGAAGGGCTGCAACGTGAAAGAACGTTAACGTTGTGGGAGTAAGAAAGTTAGCACAATTGAGCGAAAGTCTATCAGTTGTATTTGTTCATTCTTATACAGGACACGTCACTTAATTACCAAAATAACAAAATTTTAAGTAACATCTGAAGTAGTAAAGTATAATAAAAAATTATTTACTATTTTACTACTTTATTTCATTATGTTGAAAAATATGAGCAATGTTCATACTTCTTTAAAAATTTCAATTTTGGGAGACGCACTTTATGGGACGGTCTATTCAAAATAATGTTGCCGAACTTCTACAACCATCAGCATCGAAGCATAGAATCGACTTATTGCACATCTTATCCCAATTATTTCTTTTTCTTCACTGCTTTTCATTCAGATCTTCTTCGTTCCTTTTCAGCTCCATTTCTTGTTAAAGGTTGCATCTATTCTTTGCTGGTTTATAAAGAAAACGGGTGTACTAGGTACAAAAGACTTAATAATAACTCTTCAAAAATGTTTCATATATTTTTTAAGTTAGTTTGATACGAACAAGGTTTAGGCATGCGAAATACCAGGTACCTTAAACCTCAACTGCTATGGTCATATGGTTAAAGTCCCACTTAGAATTTTGCCGAGACTAATAAGTTCTACCAAGGAATCTTTTACATTAATATGAATCGGTGAACAGATCAAGACAACAAAGGAAACTTGCGTCGCCAAAAAGACTGCGACCAAACAAAGAACGAAAGCATCTGTTTACCGATACTCCACGATCCTACACAAATTTCAAAAACCTCTGCAGAAATAACATAATAAATTACAAACAGCATGCCAGTTTAAAAGTGCGGCAAATAACCCCTAATAAAAACTTCAGGGCAAGGGACCGACGCGCGGAGCCCATGAACGCGGCCCAATCTCGCCGCAATTTGAAATCTGATTTAATTCACAAAAACGCACCTAAAAATACACATGCATGGTACCTATCAACAGGAAAAATTTACCGCCAGACAATAAAATTACTCCCAAGTCGCGGACAAGAGACCAAGCCAAGTATTACAATGTTTTTCCTCAGCCGGAGAAATTGTCGCGGCCCGGCATACGGGCGAATTTAGTCCAGGAACCGCCCGGACCTCAAGACAAGCCGGGGCCAAACAAAGACGCGTTTTGTAACGGATAACTGGGAACAAAGGCCAAATACATCAGGCTAATGTACCAATATTACAAATTAAATTTTAATTAGAGTACTTGGTATCAAAATACAGATAAATTCAGAGCACAAACAATAGAAGCGAGGAGAACTTGGAAACGCACAAGGTTAGGCCAGTAAAAATAAACATACTTAAGTAATTTCATACACAGAGCCCGGGGGAACAAATTCTTATTATAATTTTAAGCCAACAAAACCGAGCAAATGGGGTATCATTAGAATCGGCATTTCAACGGCCAGTCAGTGCGATACCAATCAAGGCGCTAAAATATCACGCCGCGGAAATAACCGAGGAACTATTAAATATGATGAAAATAGGCAGTCATTTCTTCTCCACGGCCAATGAGCATCCAGGAAGCTCAAGACAAAGGACCGGGCTCCTTTAAATAGACAGACATGGGCAATAGAAAATGACTCAACCCAGGAGAGTCCAACTAACTAGAAGCCTCTTCAGGACCATCCATCAGCACCCAGCAGCCTCCAGCCTGCCACACTCAACCCAGGAGAGTCCACCAGGAATCATATAGCTTTCCAACGCCGACTCAACCCAGGAGAGTCCACCAGGAATAATACAGCCTTCAATCGCCGACTCAACCCAGGAGAGTCCCCCGGGAACCATCCAGCCTTCCATCGCCGACTCAACCCGGGAGAGTCCACCAGAAACCATCCAGCCTTCCATCGCTGACTCAACCCAGGAGAGTCCATCAGGAACCATCCAGCCTTCCATCGCCTACTCAACCCATGAGAGTCCACCAGGAACCATACAACCTTCCATCGCCGACTCAACCCAGGAGAGTCCATCAGCAGCCACTTCAGCTCCAGGACCACGTAGCAGCCTCCAGCCTTCCAGGACAACTCAGCCGAGACCATTAAGAAGCCACCTCCACTAGCAGCCCCCTGCAGGACCTCCAGCCGGCTGCGTAATCCAGCCCCGACCGATTGGAGGTCTCGTCTTGCGCCCGCCGCCTTACAGCGAACCTTGTGTTCCAGGAAACACCGCATCCAGGAGTTGTTCGGCCCGTCTCCCAAGACGCCCCCGGCCTCTCCCTTGACCCAGATCTCCCGCGCCCGGATCTAGGAGCTACACCGGCCCCATCCTTACTGGGAGGGACGTATGCCATCAGGGAGTCCCCGAACGCCAACAAAGGCGCCTACCCCGGATTTCGTCTGCTTGACGGACGAAAGCGATCCAGAGCTCGGCATCCCCAGGAGAAGCACTTTGGTGCAACACCTTCGAAACGCGCCTTTTGCCCTGCTGCGCCGCCCACCGATCCCCCGGGCTTCCCGTCCGCGAATCCTCACTTGGGACTTCGAGGTGCGATTGACGGACGCCGAGGAAGCCGAGCTCGAAACCCTGTGGCGGGCCACCTGCCCCGACAGCAACCCACGTCGCAGCCCCCGCTGGCGACGGACAGCCTTTCCCCGGACTCCCCCAGCGGAAGCCCGAGCCCGTGCCCCGACAACGCCTCGGCCAATGTCTGTGTGGCATATACGACATTGTTGTTTCACTTACGTATTTCGAAATAAACACAGCTGAAATGTCTTATACTGATATGTAGCAATGATACAGTTATACATAGAGTATGTGAATACAAAACAAAAGTAAAGAAGTCTGAAAATGCATAAACTGTTGGTGAACGAACGAGCCGGAATCTGTGTCGTAAATATGCTCAACCGTGTGAATAAACTGAATTTGACCAAGTTCTTTCCGAATACTCGAAGAATACAGACGGAATGCTCAATACGCAATGTCCCTGGCGCTTCCTCTACTTGGCTTATAGACTGGTTTACGCAAAAAAATGTGTTGGTTTATTATCTAACGGCTGCGTAAATTCAAGCTTACGATAATCCATTGTCCATTGAGTAGAAGGATTTGCATTGGAATTTGGGTTTCTTGCTATCTTCATGGCCGCTTGTGTCGATTCTTTATTTATACGTATTGACCTGCGGGTGGTCATCCTGAGATGCGGGCCGAGTTCAGCACGTGGCTCTTTTTTTCTGTATAGGTTTTCTGCAGCTGCGTACTTTAGACTCCCCTTGTGGTGATGGCGTAAATAGCCTGGGTTTTTGCATGGTGTTTTTGTCAACCATAAGAGTTGAACGCAAGCCCTCTATAACATTTCGGATTTCCTGTTGCTCGTTTATACTGCAATTTTGTCGCATTGCGTACTATGAATAGCTTGGCACTTTCGAAATCGCAGAAGTAGTCCAAGTACTCAATATACTCAACGAGTGGTGCGCCTGCAGGACACACAGTTCAATTCTTGACGTATAGACATTATGCTGCACATCGCGTGACGTTTTAAGTTAGACACCCACTGATTAGCCCGCACGGCTGTAACAGGAAGTTTTACTTTTTATTTGGTGTCTTTGTACGCCTTCCGCGGGGCGATTTATGGTAGTGCAGGTCTTGGTTTCTCTCTGTGATCCGCTACAGTTTCTATAAAAAAGTTAAAACAAAAGGGGCTAATGGAAAATCCAAAATCAGGGCAATGAATAGAGTTATACTGCTTGAAATGTGCATTATGGCAACATAAGGTAGCACTGTCTCTCAAATATCTGAAAATAAATTACCGTGTTAGTTCAACTATTCATGCAGCAATCGCAACAAATTTATTATGGTTTCATTGATATTTATTTCAGCTTGAGAATAATATCGGAATAAGCTATGGATATTTTGTTTAAAGGTAGGAAAAAGGTTTCATATTTTCTAATAATAATAATAATAATAATAATATTTATTTCTCTATTGTCATGTACAGTAAGTTCACATGAATGGAGTCGTCAGTGTAATTCTATAATAACATACAACAATCTTATACATAGACACTCGCAATTAAAACTAACATTACAAGAACACAATAAAGCACAAATCAAGTACAAATCAGGAGAGTATACAACTGTGGATGCTGAGCTCACCACTTCAAGAGCACATTTTGCAAAAGTAAGACCTTAACACTCATTCTGAAAAAATCTTTTAAAGAATAATAGCTTTGAGTAACTAAGAATTGCTTTAGTCTGCCCTTAAATTCTCTGGAACTACAACTTTTAATTGCAGATGGCAAGTTATTAATTTTGTAGTACAGGTGTGCATAGGTGATTTTGCATAACTTGTCGTTTTGTATGCCCCCACATGTATAATAATATAATACGAATTCTGTAATGTCTCAAGCATTTGTTACTTACGAGTAGTTCTATAATAAAAAAAACAGCTATTATATCCAATAATATTTTTGAGGCTGTTTTAGGAGCGGCTGTCAGGCATTGCACATGGTATGCAGAATATTACCTACTTGCAGACATGCAGTATAACAATCGACTTCGACATCGGCGAATCCTCATCCCACGTCAAAGGCACAAATAAAACAGAAAAACAATCAAGACGGCCCGCAGCCAGGATCAATTTTGGCAATAAGATCCGTCTTCCTGTTGATGTTTTTGCTGGGCGGTGGTGATTCTGAGGTTTCATTTGACGAGGGCTGAGTCATGGCAGTCATGAGATCACTGCATGATTACTGGCCGCTGAAAGGGTTGCGCGTGTTTGTTTTCCCATGTGTTTACACGGGGAAGCTTCTAAACGACAGCAATGATCAATAATAGCCGATCTCTGAACAATCTGCCATCGTACTAAATCCCACAGATTAGCGAATAGACACGCAGCCTTTCCGACGCATATGCAGCAAGGTCTCGTTTTTGTTCATCGCGGCTTCCCCGCCAGGCTTTAAACTCCATCAGACTTCGCGTTCGCCTGATATTCACACATATTAACAATAAACTTTAAATTTTATGGCACAGTAGTGTTAATAAGTTCTATATCTTTTAAAATTGACAATACCGATGTTTGAACGCACTTTTATAACACTGCTCGTTTTTCACCCTCTTTTATTTGATGATTGTTGTCGAAATACCCTTCATATCTTTAATCTCGTTTGCCTGAAATGCCCATGAATGATTGGGATGCTCTAGTCCTCGTCGTGAAAGGTGAAACATCTATTTAAGCTGATAGTTGTGATTCAGAAAATTCGAAAGCATTTTTAATTAGGCAGTTAATAAAATGTTCTTCTGTGATGAATCTTTTCGAAAATATACATGCATATTTATTTCATATAACATGTTTGAAAGCAGTTTTCCATGCTAATATAAATAGTACGTGCACCAACTAGTATATTAACCAAACTATTTCATACACTTATAGAATCTCATTTCTATTGTCCCAAAAATGTCGCTGCATAATATAATTACGTCATTCTGATTGTTTGGCGATATCGCCAGAACTTTGGCTACAGTAAAACTGATGAAGTTTCCCAAACATTTGCTACAAATTTACTTAAAATTTACTACAAGCTTGTTGCTGAACTATCTATAGTTTTGCTAACAATTGTTTTTGAATATTTTCTGTGAAATGTTTAAGTTTCCTATAAGTTTCGTTTACTGAAAAATAGTACAAACTTTCTCGCACTCCTCTTCAAGCTTGATGAAAATCTGCTGCGAATGATTTGTGTTGCAAGTTTTCAGAAAATGCCCTATAAATCTACAAAGTTAATGACAATTTATTGCAAACTTACTGATAAATTAACTCTAGCCTTGACAAGACTACTCTTCAAACTTAATGAAAATTTTTAAGGATTTATTGTAGGTTTACCTAAAACTTGGAGAAACTGTGGTACAAAATTGCTGAAAATGTGTTAAATATTCATTACAAATAACAAATTGCATTGCGATCTTGCTAAAAAATAACTAAAACATTCCCAAACACTGTAGAATTGTCAACTAAACACATTAGAAATGTACTCCAAAAATTATGCTGGAAAACGGTAAACAATTTGTTGCAAAATATTCTCTCAAATATTTGCTGGAAACGCACTCAAATTAATCGTTAAAAATGTCTTTAAAATTTGCTAGAAGGTTTTGAAATCATTCTGAAGGGTTACTTACAATTGGCTAGATCATGGCTGAAATTTGGTTAAAGATTATCAAAGTGTTCCAGCAATCTGGCTAAAAATACACTGCTCTTTTGCTGAAAATTTTCAAAAAGCTAGGAAATGTTTGCTCCATACTTGATGAAGAAATATGTGCTGCAATCTTCTTAAAAAAATAAACTGTTTCCTGTTACAATACCAACACAGAACTAAAATAATAATACTAATAATAATAATAAGGTTTATTTCTAGTTAACCAGATACAATGTAATGTATTGTAGTGACTCCACGTTATAACGCCTATTTAATGTTATAATTGACTTTTACTACACTTTATTTTATTTTCAATCAATTCTCTTTTAAAATTGATATTTAATTAACTGATTTGCTTTTTTATATTATGGGTTATCAAGATGATTAAATTGCTAACTCCGGTAGAAACATTTTACTCTTACTGAAACACAGGTAGGATTCGCTCATAATCTATACTACTTCTATTCCTGAAATTTGATTCTCTTATTTCATGGCAACTTAAACGTCTGTCACCTCTCACTTTGAATTATGCAAGTACAAAATCAATTACAAATACTCTCCTGTTACATTTACTTGTCACTCAGCAAATATCAAATAGTAAATACTTCCCTCTTTAAAATTACCTCACTTCACTCTTTATATCTGTTTCTTTCAGTTTTTTATTGAAATACCTGTATTCTGTAACCCGTTCATGGACTCGATTCTCTGCTTTACCAAGCCAAACGCATACAGCAATCTCACAAAGATTTCTCAACGTCCAGACAAATCCCAGTCCGAACTCCGCCAAAAACACCTGGATCCACAAACACTTCCTGGCCAAAACACAACAAGACACCTACCAACTTTCTCCAGTAGTACTGTTAGCAGCAAACACCATCCACGTTGTCTTACCAAAATGGTCAAGCCTCCGACGACATAGCATTACGAACCTCGACTAGATGCAAGTGATAAGATGTCACTTCAATGACAAGCTTGTCGAATTAGAACTACTTTAGATGAAAATCTCCTATCCACCCCATAAAACGCTCACTCTGCTAACAATCTCGATGTAAACCACTTCCAGTAAAAACCGTTCTTTGTTATCCAATTCATATGATGCAATGTAATTTGACAATAAACTCAGTTCAGCATCCTCTTCCAGATATTTGCTTTTGTAGATTATAACTGCATTCTCACTAGATCCATTTATTTTAATCCTCTTCTTCTTCGCATCTTTTAATCTTTTAACATTTTATTTTTATTTTAACTACCCCAAGTTTTTTCAATTTACAACCCTTTTATACACCAAATAGCTTTTAAACTTTTATAAAGATTTATTTTCAAAATTTTAACCCATTACAAATTGGATTACATGATTTTGCATCAACATATTTTTACATATTGATAAATAAAAATATCTCCTTAGTGACTTAGTTTAGCATATATTCCATAGTCCAACACACTATAAAACTTTATTTTATTTATCTAACGCCCACTATGTTGAATAGTATTTCTCGAATAAGTATATGCCATTAATTCCCCACTTCATCTCAGATGATAATTAAATTATGTTAAAATCCTACTGTTTCTTATGTAGCTTCATTCAATTGCATTTCAAATTTTATTTCCTTTCTTTACCAATTACATTTTAATAATTTTGACATCTTTTTCATTCTTAAATTGATCTTTGTAATTTTTAATACTGTATTCTTTTAACCTTATTAATTTGATAAAAAGCCCTTATACTAAAGACCATAACAATATAATATTTTTTCTTAAATTTCAAATTAGCTAGACAAATGCTGGCGGTCAGGAGGTTCTTTAAAAATAAAGAACCTCTGTTATTCTTTACCACCATGGATAACAAATTGGAGCTAGTGATAGGTATATATTCAGTGAAACGCCGCTAAACAGCGAAGAACACACCCAAAGAATTGCAAAATACACAGTAATTAATAAGTGTAGATATAGCCAATAGAAATTAGTAACACACTGATGGTGCATGCAATGTTTCAATACTTTACACAATTGTGTAGAGTAAGAGCCCGAGAATTGATCACTGATGAACTCCGTGTTTGATATTAAGAAAGTTGAATGTTCTCCGCTACCACACACTGTTTTCTATCACTCAAATAACTAATGGTATAGCCAAATCGTCGAATCCAAAATGTTGTAACATTGCAAACAGAACCTCATGGTTTATAGTATTAAAAGCCTTGGAGAACTCTAACAATACTAGTACAGTAAGGTCACCATTAACTATTGCCTGCAAAATATCATCTGATATTTTTAATAATTTGGTCGAAAACCGGACTGATACATAGAAAGTAAGTCATTGAGTTGTAGAGAACATTGAACGTGCTTATCCACGATTTTTTTCAACACTTTCGATAGCATACAAAGAAATTTTATAGGTCCTAAGTCTTTTAATTCCAAATGAGAGTTGGCTTTTGGAATAGAATTTCAGTGCTCTGGCTTTTTGGACTTTTTGAAGCGGATGAAAGATTGATCGTCTATTATCTCTTCTATTATTAGTAAACCACGGAGGTTTGCGTTTACGAAAAGTGCCAGTTTTAGATGGAGCAAAGATATTGAAGATATTAAGAATATTTTGATTAAAGTAATGATGCTTATCATTGATGTCAGCTATGGTAAAAATTTTTTTGCCTTTGAACCAACCTTAGACATTGTTGTGAATCTTCACTATCGATATCGTAAAAATCTCTAAAAGTGTAGCTGGCAGACTCAATTTTTGGGATGTTGACAGAGAGTGTACAATCGATAAGCTCATGGTCACTGTATGTAAATTTGTTGTGCCCGTGTTAACTATTATATTTGCGTTATATCAATCATTAGATTTAGTAATTTTAGTGTTACTTTGAAGTTAGACTTCTTAGGAAATTTTGAGTGATAATAACATAAATATTCCCCAGTCCATTATGAAAGGAATCCTGTGTGGTTTGAAATATTAATTGATAAATACTATTCACTCAGCTAGAATTCTTTACATGGTATGAATTAGCATATCCTTACAACAGCTTAGTTTATTGATTTTATTTATTTATTTATTTATTTCGTACACAGTCGTTAGGCTAATTATAGGCGTCGTTGTACATTTATCGGAACTTCCAACCCCACTAACGACTGTCATGATGTTATTATGACATCCGGGACCAACTATTTCCGTGGCAGCCGTACCACGAGGCGCCGGTAGAAGCAGCCGTGGAACTCCCATCCAAGTTGTGACCAGAAAGAGCGTTGCTTAACTCTACTGATCGAACGTGAAGGATTGTTCAAGTTACACCACCCGGGACCTAAAGAATTTTAAGAATAATAAATAAGAAAGCTACTGATTTCCACTGCAATACACACAGAGCACGGATGCTTTCGCTGCAACCTGGTGCGAATCGGGAAGGCCGATAACAGCGATTACGATTACGGCGAGGGCTCAAGCACTATTAGACACGTATTGTTTTAGTACCCACAGAGAATTAACGACATGTAAGCATTACCAAACTGTTTTTCGGCGTAGATAGCCTTAAAGTCAAGTAACTTTAGACTGAAATATTTATACTGTTAACTAACTGAATTTGCTATACAACATGTTGCCAGCCGATGCAGTGCAATTCTGTACCTGTAGTTGTATGACTTCTATTACAAAAAAATCTATAAATCGATTTTTTGAGAATTCGCAAACAGTGAGTTCAAACTTCACGCCCGAGCTGTTGGTTGCACCGATTATCTTTATAAACCAAACATAGCACCATAAAAAGTTGCTCAAAATAAATTTATTTTAAGCGACGATGAAACAGAGGGAGATGGAGATAAAAGAAAGTGAAACATACAGGTATAAATACCGAAAGGTTCGCTTAATATCTCATGGGGTCAAGAAATTCCTGATTATATTTTATTATTCGTTTTTTGTAATGAGTAGATAATGATTAATAAATAAAATAATAACAATTAAAAAAAATCGCTAAAGAAGAGATGAAACTTTCTTAAAGCGTTTCACCTATATAAATAGTTTCCGTTGTATTTGATGATGCTCTGATAGGCAACCCAGTGACTTGAGTAAGTGTTAAACATTCGAAGATCAAAAATGTTATCTAATACAGTATGACAACAATCACAGACAAAAATTAAGAAAAAACAGGTTTGGGTCTATGCATTACAATGAAAAATTTGCAAAAGTCAAAGATCAGATACTGTTAGTCAAATCAGGCGATTTATCAGCATTCTCCAATTACTAAGCCAGTGGGACTGAATCCATTCGAAATTATACTTTGCTCTACTTTTTTATTGGAAGGATGCGGCATAATAATTATGATTCTGTGCGAAACAGGATGACAAGCTATTATTATTATGAAAAGCTATAGTGTATGATAATATATTCCGAACAAAGCGGCGAAGTATAAAATTAAGTGGTATAAAGTGTATACATCTGACACCAATAGATGGAGACCATGTGAACCACTCGCTGCTTGTTACTTTCTAACGGCGTTCGCTTGAAGTCTCACGCCAGCATAACGATAACGCACTATTACTGCTAAGGCTTTTACTGTTTGATCTTGATTCGATATCATCTATATTATGTTTGTTATTTGTCGAACTATTACTCTTATTTGTGTTTTGTGCTAACTGCTCTGTCGAACTCCATCCCTGTGTAAAGCAAGTCTATTGTAAGGAAGATTTGAATTTTATTTGCTCACCCTACGGAACAACCTTTATAACTTGCTCTGGCAAAAGCACATTTGAATATGTTATCTTTGGTTAAGCAATCAATCAGCTTATTACATCATATACACGACAAATGAATAAAAAACGAAGTCCTTAAAAACAGAACTGGTCCATTTGGAAAAGAAAAGGAGATACAATTGTGGACAAATGGGATCAAAAAGAGGACATACCGATGATTTTCACTACTACTATTTACACAAAGAACAAAAAAGGGCTACAGCCTATTTATTTCCGGAATTGCGGAACCGATTAAATAAAAATTTTATATTTAGACGTGCAGCTAGTCTTTTTCGCCCTCGGGCAATAATAGCTATTTATGTACCAAGTGCATTATGAAGATGTTTATGCCCTTTCGAGGGCGACAAGTCTTCAATCCTGATGGCCTCTGACCCGAGGGTTTATAAGTCGCCCGAGGGCGATGAACATCAAGTAATGCCGATGGTACACACAACGTTTTATTTTTCACTTTAAATACGCAAATAACTTGAAAAGCTTGCAGAGCAATCTATAACGCCCAAGGGTTTTCTCGGGAGGGCATAGTGAGCGGGCGTTATCATTACGCCCACTCATAACAGCGTAAGGCATTATGGACTGCTTTATATACCTAATATCGCAGATATAAACAACAAATAATAGATCAGTAAAAAATAAATACCTTCGTCGCCCGTTAAATGACGTCAGCGGGCTTCAAAGGATTTTTTCTGCAATCGTGTGAAAATGACAACTTTTTGCACAGTTTCTAGTGTCAAAAGTGACGTTTATAGCACTCTTAATATTAGCGCCAGAATTACGTCCTTTTCGCACGTTGCCATTGGTGGCGTGTTTTAATACTATTTTAAAGCACGCCGTAAATTTGAATGTCAACATAACCTAGAATATCTAACACAATGTGACGGAAAAAGTGTCACCGAACTAAGTTATTCTATTTCTGTTACAATCGTAGAAAAAGTAGCGTATGATACACGTGTACAGAAAGTTTTTTATGCACCATATGTCCCTTGTCGTGTTATAGCCCTCGCACCTCGCGCTATAACGCTGAGGGACAAAAACTCATGTTTTACGCCCTTGATGCTTACATAACTATTATATTTGTGATGAGAGCTACATAAAGCAATCTATTACGCCCTATGGCGTAAAGAGCGGGCGTTACCATTACGCTAAAAGATATTGCCCGCTCATTATGCCTTCTCATAACGCCAAGGGCGTTATGGACTGCTTTTCGAGCTTTTCAATATTTATTTGTACATTCAAAGTGGAAAATAAAATGTTGTATGCTCCACGGCATTACTTGATGTTTATACTCTTCGAGCGATTTATAAATTCTCAGGCCAGAGGCCCTCGGGATTGGAAACTTATAGCCTTCAAACGGGCATAAACATCTTCATAATGCCTCTGGAACATCCTATTGCGCCCCCCTTACTGCATTGTTTATCAGTTTTATCGCAAGCAGTGACGTAGGCTACAAAATTTAAAAAAAATATAGGTTTGGTTTTAATTGTGAATATTTCGGTCTGTATACGCCTTACGGTAAAACTTTCAAGCCGCCGACCAAAAACGCCTATTTTACGCCCTTGATACATAAATAACTATTTTGATACTTAAAGTTAGGTTTTGATTTTGGTGATATATGTTTAGAATACACTTTTTGGAAAAATAGTTTTCAAACAAAAAGTGAGTTTTTACAATGAAACTGAGACTAGTTCTTATCGAACAAACCAAAAAAGTTTAAAATATCAAAACCCTCTATTATCCAAAAAAAGCGAATGAGGCTAAGATATCGTGTCTTCTGGCTGACTAAAAAAAATTAAGCGTGGTATAATTTTAATACATGTGGATTCATATTCCAAAGTTATTTATAATTATGTAACTTGATTTTTTTTATAATTTTGATACTGTGATACATACGTTACGTTAAAATGTAATGCTTTATTTTATGTGATGGTTCAGCTGTGGTTCAAACTACGAGCAGAGTGCATTTTTAATCTCACTGCAATGTTTATTAATTAGAAATTGATAGTAAAATGGTCCAGATAAGAGACACATGGAGCTAAGACAAATTCGTATAGACGCATGTTTCACCTGAATTATAATATAGCTAAAATTAAATAATCTACGTCGTTAAATGGTATAAAGTATATGAATTAATGCAACACAGCATGGGTCACGCAAAAACCACGTTGATCTTTAGCTAAATATACTATTGGCGTTTCCTTGCTCATGCTGTCAGATAAAGCTATTCCTGAGTATTTTGGATAGAGGTAGGCCAATAAAATATGCCTGTTTTATATAGTATATATGTAACTTGGATCCGGTTTAATGCGAATTTAACATCTAATTGGTATGACATTAAAAAACACTATCAATTTGACAAAACTGAAACAAGCCTACAAATAATTAATACATTTAGAAACACAATACTCAATCCAAAGTATAAATACGTCAACAATAACAAGATATGGCGACTCTACTTCGTTTTACTTTTCAATAAATTACCATATAAACCATAGTTTCTAGCTCTTTATTCATAGAATTCTGTTATCTACAACAATTTAAACGAATCGATTTGTTAGTAGCAATCTTCAGTATATTATGTTAAACTGTTTTCTGTTGTTGCAGATGGGTTGGTGATGGACAAAAACAGTGGGACGCTGGGACGGCGGGGCCTGAAGGGGGCTTTGGGGGGCACAGGGATGCGAAGGCAGCGCAGTCTGGAATGGAGGAATGAAAGAGGTTACAGCTCCAGCGAGGAGGAGATTCCTCCCAGACCCTCAGTAGATAGCCACGTGTTTGCCTCCCTGCTTGCACAAGCACAGCAGGAATACTCTAGTAAGTCGGTTGTTTTCGTTGAAGTATGATGCTAAGGTAAATATTATTGCGCGGTGCAAGTAGAAATTTAAATACAAGAAAATGCCTACCGCGGGCTGTGCGTCTATGTAATTGCTCATGGAAAAGTACAGTATTCATTACAGTTGCTCGTTTTCATTTCCTCGGTTTCATAGATTTGCCAGTAAGAATTCCATTAGCGAAATTACAGCATTATATTAAATTTGTATAGTTTTCCTGTAATCCAGCACAATTTTATTACATTAAAGAACGGTGAAAATTTTGAAGAGTGGATTGACACGTATTTTGAGACAGTTATTTTGATGTTTCCCTAGTCGGGTTATTAAAAACGTAAAAACAGATTTTAGTAAAACACTGTAAACAATTGTATCAGGTAATAACGAGCTCTACTACAACCTTAAGTACAGATAAATACTGGACACCCTTTCTCTGCTTTGCTCTTGCTTCGTGAGCAATAAAGGTGGGTGGTAGACCTGAGCGAAAAATAAGCCAGTATTCTACTTTCACCACCAATAGCTTATATTGTCTACTACTGAATGAAAAATTCCCCTAAATCTTGCCTCCTCTTTCTGTTTTGGGACAGTTGCATCCATCTTTCATTTACTTTCTTTATGTTGTCCGGCCAGCAGCTAGATAGTCTTTTTCTGTTGCTGCTGTAGGATTTGTGTCTCGGTCGCCGATCTATGCATTTTCTAGGCCATCGTCCGTTTGTTATTCTATGGACATACCCCACCCAGTTCTATTTAATTGTAATACAGATTCTACAGCATCTTGTTACGTTTTTCCTATAAATCTTCCTTATTTTTATATAAATTTAAAGGATATAGGAAGTTTTATCTGTCACGGTTAACGTTGAGTTAAGTTGCAGTTGCAGTACCTACCTTGCGCTTTGTTTATGTATGCGTTAAGTTTACTTTTGAAATTAAAATACATACTTTATACTGTGAACGCTATGTATACACGTCGTGGGTTTGGTATTTAGTTCACCTCAATTACTTACCTATCTTTTTTTTTAGGCATCATATTTTCAATATTTTATTTCGGTACACAATTACGACTTATATTATTCGTCTGCATCTAATGAAAACAACTACACGTAAATTGCGCCGCATTTATGTCTCTTTCTTTCTATAAAAGGTTGCATCTTATCAAAGAGCCTACGTCTGACAAATTTATTTTTGATATATCTCCCTTCAATATAAGTTGCGACTACTAGATCACCGGAAAATTTTCCAATTTAAGTGGGCGAGTTTATAAAACAATCAGGCTACTGGCGCGCCTATTTGGTTTTGAGCAGTTTAGTGTTAACCCAGGTGAGCGGATGGCCCGGCGAGCAAATGATTGCCTCTTAGGCGGCCGGCCCGGGTTCGAATTCCGGCGGATTTTAACAATCGTCCGCTCCCCGGCTACCAGGCTAACACCTGTGGTAGTCGCTAACCCCTAAAAAAGGGAACTCTTCCTCACTTTCGACAGGCAAGGTTAGGCACCTACCCGACCTAAGGGCAAAGAGGGCTCATAGAACCACCTTGTGGTTAAAACAAGCCACTGGCCTATAATAAGAGGAAGAAGAAGAGGAGTACTTCAGCTGGCCCGTTGGACGCTATTGGTTATGGACTGTTTTGTGTATTCACAGCTCGCTATCTGGCTTATATCGAAGTGTTGCAGGATTATCATTAGTTTTTTTACGTCTGCCTATGAGAGTGTTCAGCGGTCAGCATCTCTTACATCTCTTCTGCGTCCGATGGTTTGATTTGGAATTATGCCTCAAGGGTGATTCCCAACATTGATCTCCATTTTCCGCTGCATTATTTGTATTTTATTTGTTTCTTTTGGTCACTGTGGGTGTCACCGTTGTATATGTAAGTACAGGAAATGCGTATTAATTCAATACTTGAGTATATGCCCAAGCTTACTGAATGTTGCCCAAGATAAATAACTCCTGCACCGAATCTTGTACGTTTGACTATTTGTCTAATTTATTTGCTCGATCGTTGTATTTTTCATTGTGATAGAGTCACTCAGAAAAAGGTTTATATAAACTGGGTTTTTAATAGATAATTAATTTTCGAACCAACATGTGTACAATAGTTTGTGTATCTTACATATTGGCTGTTATTAGAATTACATTTTCGCAGCGATATAGGTGGTTTATCTTTTCGCCATCGATTTTAGTTCTCGCAGATTCCCATTTTATCGTATCGGAATAGAAAGAAAGTTTTATTGTTGTGTCATTAAGAGTGGGTACCTTAAGAGGATATACACATAGGGTCAATTTCGGGGGTTATTTGAGATTGAAGTTTCTCCAGGATCTCCCTACGGGTCCATGCACCAGTGCAGTAGTCTAGCAATAACGAGCCTGTCGTGGTTTTGTTTTGGTCTGGTCTATGATTTCGTCTTGGGGTCACTACCATCCTCACGGTCAGTTGCTTAGTATGTTGAAGTGAAATTTGATTTTCTAGAACTTTTGTCTTGGGAATGATCTCAAATTGTGTGTCTCTTGTTTTACGAATTTTTTACAGTTTGGTAAGTTTCGAATTGCATTGGTATCTGCTTTTTGGAAATTGTCAGTTTGTAAGAGGAGTGATTTCCTATTCCCTATTTGAAAATACTGATTCTTGATGTTGCTTCTGGTGCAGAGAGAAGTATTTCCGGATGTGTTCTTGAATGTATGCCTTACGAACAGATTTTATCCTTAAAAATCGTATATAGTGAGACTCAGCATGTGTGTGTTTGTTTCATAATTTGCAGAACTGTGACTGATTATACCTGGATCAACAGTGTTTAAGAACCAACTTACCTATTACCATCTGTCGTTTTAGACCTTCTCCAATTTGCTCTATTACTATCAAGTGGGATGTAATTATTTTCAAGTCATCATCAAATGAAACTACAACACATGTTTCTGATCGTTTTAGTTGTGGGCATATTTTATACCCTCGTCCCCATTCACCACACAATTAAAGAAAAGCCTGTGCTGTGTGGAGCCGATTTCATCTTGTCGGTCTGCATCCCCCCCCCCCACTCTTTCCTTGGTTGAATCTCCAGCCGCATAATGCAAGGTCAGACACAATTACGCTGTTCCCGGTGCGAGTGTTTTATTGTGGCAAGTCGAAATGTTTTCATAGAAGCTCACAACCTCTTCTTCTCTGTAGTCCGTCGTTGGTGGTTAGGCTCGGACGATTTTTAGTGAGAATCCATTCAGCTGGATAACTAGATGGACGTGCGGACTTATGCTTTTAATGTCTATAATCTTTTCAATGTATTTCTTATGAACTAGGAAACCTTCTCCTCTTGTGGAGGTCTCCTCACCTACGCATTTTTCGTCTTTTTCCAGGAGTTCGCTTGTACCCATTATATCCAATTTAAAATGTTATATGTTATCATCGCTACGGTGGTCTTATCTCTTGGTTTTAGTTGATATGATCGAATTTTTGCGTTCCACAGAATCCTTGAAACAGATCTTTTTAAGGTGTAGGATTTGACATTTAATGTTTTACCTACGTGAGGTTTACTCTCAGTTGTTTTAAAATTCGCCATATTTAGGGTTGAAGAGCCGTAATCTTCCACATTGACTAAGCGGGTTGAAACATGGTCTGAGAGGTATATGGATTAAATAGAGCTAGCTAGTAGGACATGAGGGTTAAGATAAGGTTTTTCCCGGTAAAAAGATATGGGAGAAACCAAGAGCTGACGTGGGCAGGATTTGCAAGGCCCTGTAATAGGTCTATATCCTTTGTCAGGATCGTGAAGGAATATATAGCCGCTACGCCTTGTTACCTACCTCAAAGTTCTTTAAAAACGCATATAGGTAGGTATAAGTTATCTTTTAAGATGATATTAGTGGATCAGTAGTGGATGAAATATAGGTTGCACGAAGCCATTAGCTAGTTAATGGAAAGAACAATAACTGTTAATTTAACGTGCTCAACTAAACAGTATTTTTCATGGTTTTGTAATTTGACTAAATTATTATTACTAAGTTGGGTATCGAATCCTATAAGACAGGAGGAAAGTAACACAGGAGAAAATTACAGACGATAGAAATTGTTATTATCTGTAACATTGGGATTTCTCGTCATGCAATTTAGCTAAATTATGAACCAAACATATTTGATGTGTTAAAAACTTCTCCTCCTCTATATTTCCAGGCATGTGACCTTTTGAATATTATACGTGGCCGTCTGAGCAAATACAACTGTAATATAGAGAAACTATTGCAGCTGGGAGTTAAAGTATGAAAATAGAAATACAAAGAGCAAGCAATATATATATATATATATATATATATATATATATATATATATATATATATATATAAACAAGTTGAAAACTTCATAATAAAGCAACTAAAATAAAACTACGTCAACAAATATTACTAACAAAGTTTAATTGGGATTAACAAAAATAAATTTGAATATACGAAAGGAATTTCCAGTAATAACTTTAGTCTCGCTTCTCAGTACTGTGGACAACATGACAACCAGACTAATTAAAATGGCAAAGGGACGAGACAGACATGGAGACAAAGGCATAAAGGCAGAGCTGAAAGTTCTCAGTCGGATCTTCGCCTTTTTAATATTTAAAAAACACAGTAGATATTTGTGTATAATATAGTGGTATGTCTAAAATTTAACAGGTTTATAATGTTCTATTTGTTCTAAT
Source organism: Agriotes lineatus (assembly GCA_940337035.1). Classification (NCBI taxonomy): domain Eukaryota; kingdom Metazoa; phylum Arthropoda; class Insecta; order Coleoptera; family Elateridae; genus Agriotes; species Agriotes lineatus. Next base: position 32,466,139 of record OW679197.1, on the reverse strand, counting down.
ACAATTTTATTTAAATAAATTATTAATAAAAATTGGCTTTAGCTGAATGGCACTGTAGAATAATTAAAGGAATATTTTGACCTCTATCAGTGGCATTAAAATTATGACCTGCACAGCTTTAGCCCATTCACAGCGAGTATAAATAATCTGTTGCTATTATTTCTAACCAATTAAACTGTTTCACTGCTTCGGCCATCGTTGGCAAATAGCGAAGCTTTTCATTAAAGCCGGGATTGCCCGCATTACAACCATTACCAATTCAGCACATTATAATAGAAGCTTGGAAGGCCAAAACGCTCTATCCTGTTTATAGTCGATTTATGAATTAATATATACGTAGTAATTATTTCAGAATCAAGTTATACGTTCCCATAAGCAAACAAGCAGCCAACATTTTCTAATGTAAAGTAGCGAGCAGTATTTCATTATATTTCTTAATCAACCATTTTTTATTACTGCTACCATAAATTCGTCAATCAATTATTTGCTTGCATACTTCTAATCCTGATATGAAATTCGAAAAATACAATAATATTGTTGCTATAGTTTCTATTTCGCTTGAACGATCGGATACATCAAACTCTTAAGAATAAATTAGTGTAACACATACGGATCAACTTTAAACATTAATTATTTTGCTATTGTTCGACACTACCTTTATGTTTTCTATTTTATGACTACATAGATTCCGACATTTGTATGCTCCAACAGCGACAGGAAAAGTTTAATGCAAACAATTTTTATAGCTTAAAGCTCTAACTGCTATTTGCATGATGTAGCTCCCAATTTATTCACATTCAGATTTATGAGTTTGGTATTTACAGTTAATTTATGTACAAACAGGTGAATTTTATCGATAGACAAACTGTTATACTCGGTGGTGGAATCAGCGATTATTTTTACTAGCAAATATCCATTATCTGCCTTACCTATGTATATTGCCATCCCGCTTTAATATACTGGTGCTAAGGCAGCGAAAACTTATACTCGTACCTCGGATAACAAGTAAAGTCCATTTTTTCATATGAAAATTCAAATGGCGAAATTCTAGAGAAACCATTGGCAAAAAGTATTATCGCTAAATTTAATTATGTTGGTACATTAGCTCCTGGTTATTATTTTTGCAGTGAGGCATAGCCAAAGCGCTTCACTTCAGATTGAGTTTCACCAACGAAACAATGTTAGTTATTATATATTTCAATAGGGGGAAGTACTTACTATTGCTATATATCCTAAAAATGAACTGCATATTTTTTATATGTACACGAAATTCAGCTGGCTTTGTTGAAATCTGAAACTTCATACGAATTTACTCTGCAAAAATACTTGAAATTTAAAGACTAACGGACTAAACACTAAAAGTAAACATCAGTTATTGCGTTTTTCAAATATATACTGCATTATCTTTTTATTTTTTCAAAATGGCATTGCTGTGTCCCTTACTAAGCCAAGAATCATGAAATTGCAAACTTTGACGCCTAGAATTTTCAATAAAATGCATCACATTTAGCGGAAGCAAGATTTTATGACGTAAAGTAAAATAACTGTAAATGAAACGTAGCACTTTATGACTGTGACATTCAGGAATAAATTGCTCGCGGGAAAGCTTAATTGCCGAAGCTGAAAGAAATCTTCTAAATGTCGACAACGAACAGTGGTTTCACTGTCATTCTGAATGTTCCACGTGCTGTTCACGATTATGTTAAATATCTTCTTTTAAAATTAACATTTCTGCTTTGCTGACTACCATAAATAAAATAGGAAGGATACTGAGTCCGTTACTATTTTTGGAGGTTAAGGATGAAAATATGTAAACAGAAGTTGAATAGGTACGAAGTGGAATATAGGAAGCTTCAACTAATAAATGTGGAAGTGCTGCCATGCCCTGATGGTTTATTACTGGCCGCATCACCTCAGATGACATTGCAGAAGAGTTTGGAGTTTTGAAATGAAGAACTTAAGAGAAAAGTGAAGAGAAATATGCAAAAGGTACACTTCGTGGCGGTTGCAGAACACATGACTGACGCGGAAGAAGAGGTGGGGGATCAGATATCAGAAAATCTGGAAAGTGGACAGTGAGGTAAACAATAGGATCAGCGAAAAGGTTATATTGACGAAAGTGTATAAGCATTATATACCAGTACTGACTTATGTCTGTTGGCTAGTGAAATCCGATACTTTCGTATAATAAACGAAGCAATGAAACACTATCGGATAAGGAATATTGTGAGAACATGCAAGAATACAACCTTTATACCGTTTATGGAAAACAGCGAGGTTGTTGAGGGCAAACAGAAATCGTTGGAGTGACTTAACGGACTACAACCAAACCCTTACACTAATTACGATAAAAAAGGAAATAATTACAAAACTTTATTAGTATTTTGAAGTCTAGGCTGACAGGACAAAGTCAAAGCGGCAATGAATACTTTATTTCAGAAGTAGCTTGTCGAAAGAAATAGCAGTAACTCGTTAAATAGTCAATTATGGGCCTATATTTGTAGGAACTTGTCTCATCATTTTGATGTGTACTACCTACTTTTAAAATGTGGTACACTTTTCCGTGACACCCTGTACATTGTCTTTATAGATTTGTCAGAGGGTTGCCGATGAAAGTTTTGGCATGTTCTTAAACAAATGTCCTTGTAATCATTTTAATGGCTCTAGAGTAAACAGAGCAGCTTCAAAAATATAGACTTGGCTTTATCTTGCATTGTACGGTGAACCTAATCTATGAAATCACAGTTATCTACTCGGAATTATATTCCCCCGCTTCCGTTTTTTTTTTTAACTAGTGTACCAAGCTCAGAACTATCTCTGAAATGTCAAAACGTTACTATGTTTTGTAATGTGACTGTTCTGGCCCTCGCAGTTTTATAAATTACTTTTACCTTCTCTTTTTCCCATCTAGCTCACGTACCTTATGCAGCCCAGTCGTGGTTAAAACAGTTCCTAATGAAAGAAACCAAAAGTTGACCTATACTCGCGCTAAGCTAAAAATCTTAGTTTCAAAATTCTTTCTCAAATAAAAAGCCAATTTGTTTATACACAAAAATATAAAAAAATTGCGTTAAAATCTGATGATAATCTAAATAGCAAGCCACAAAGCAAATAGGTGGTTTTCCTCTGAAGATGTTACACCGCTGACCCTCCAAACAGTAATGTTAAATCGCTGCAACACCTCTTTTAACAAAGCGTTTGTACTGGCAGCCCACTGCGTATATGCTGAAGCGCAGTGCACATTGATTAAGAAAAGCTTTAGCGAGCCTAGAATTATTCAGCCTCTGTTCGGATTGAAATTCCAGTTAGAAAATTGCCTTATTGGGCCCGCTTCATCCACCTTGAGTAATGACTGCCAAATGCCAGTTGCGTAATACCTGCACTATCGGTTTCTGCAGTTCTTCCCAGCGATACAATGTCACTGAACGCTCTAGCTTCCGTTGTTGACTTCCTGGCTTCAAATATCCAACCTACACTGTCTGCAGGACTTGGTACCTTTGTGCAACACTTTTCTGCTCTCGGAATTTCACTGTAGGTGGCTATCCTTGCCCGTCGAACTGGAGGAAAAGTTCCCTTGTTAGGGTTAGCGAGTACCACAGGTGTTAGCGTGGTAACCGTCAAACTTACGACTTTTTAAATCCTAGAGTCGCCGGGAATGGAACACAGGTTATCCATCTGAGACGCGAGCATTTGCTGGCTGGGCGACCCGCTATCTGTTTTTTTTCAAGTTTAATATATTTCCTTCTTTTCCTATATTATGTTTTTCTTATAGTCTATCTCGCTTTATATCTTCCATATGGGTTGTTTCAGAACCATTTATGGTCTTCCTTTTTCTTAAAGAAAGTATTTATCAGTAACAGGATGTTCTGTAGCAAAAAGTCTATAAGCAACTCTCCTCGTATGTATCTTCGAGCAAGTCTATACGCAGCTATATGTGGTGTGCTCAATTAAAGACCGAACTTTTTGAATAGTGCGCCAACCGCTCGGTGGGGGTCATTTTCTCTAGAGGTGGCTATTGCGGGTAAATTTTGGTAACACAGCAACTTTGAGAGCATGCCAATATCTGCATTCGTTGAAGTAAGACCATACACGTACCCATCGTCGGATTTAAAAATAAAGTTTGGGCAGCAACGTGTTTGTATAAAACTTGCTATATAAAAGTTGCTGAGGAAGTGAACATCGACATAGGACCTTACCATGCGATTTTGACGGTAGAACTTGAGATGCATCGTGTCTCTGCAAAATTCGCCATGCCATGCGTCATATCTTATTCTCCAGTATCTGGCAAAATACGAAACAACCGTTGTGCCTCAACCACCCTACTACCGTGATTTTCCACCCGCAGATATCTACCTGTTTCCACAGTTAAAGAAATCCCCGAAAGAATGTCGTTTTCAAACCATAAGGGCTATTCAATAACATGATATACATCCCGGAAACCGAGTTCTAGGAAGCATTAAAAAAACTGCCTATTTAACTTGCTCCTATAATAACAAAGTGCGCACTTACCTTTCTATTAATTATATAATATCTAAATAAAAACAAAGCAAATTAAAAGTTCATGTTTATGTTCAAGTTCACAATCTTAAAAGAAGAACAGCAAATAGCAGAACTTTTTGAAAGCGTCAACCATAACCTGGAAACACAAAACTCATTCGTTTTTACAATAAAGTAAGACATTTATAGTATATTACATACTGAAGTTGAAAGTGTTTGATTCCTGTCGATAGATTAAGTAGTTAACCGAGCCGCGTAGCGTCGAGGTCAACTTTATCTCGAGACAGGAAGAAACTGATCACCGTGGTATGAATACTATTTTATTCGCAACCACTTTATTCTAAACAATAATTGGAAAATTATTATGATACGACAGGTTGTGACGCGCATGAATGGATGAAGGAGATTCCCAGTGTCCCTACCTACACAGCGGTCGGCAATGGATTACTTTCCAACCGCTGCGACGGCAATCACTTTTATGACCGGTTGGAAAGTTACAAGTTGGGAATAGCTCATTTTCCAACTTTTAAAAGTCAGTACTGATCTGATTACATATATGGTTTCTAATAAAATTGTTTTTATATTGTTTTCAATTATCCTAGTTGTACTCTTAGAACAATTATACTTTTTCGAAAACATGTAAATCAAAATCGCTCCATATTTTTTTAATATTTTAGGCTTTAAAATGCCTTTTTTGGGTTTTTAAATAATGTTAATGCTATATTTCAAGTTTAGATGCTTAGGCTATTTTAAAATAAATGCTATTCAATCGGAGACTAGGTTTAGATAAAACTGTAGCTCATATTTACCCCCGTTGTTTATTTTCCGAAATCTTTCCAAATCAAATGTATCAAAAATTAATCTCGCTATTATTCCTGAAGCAGTCGGTTGCGCGCGCGTTAATATTTAATGTGCCAGATCGAACGGGTATTTTGGAACCACCGATTTTTCCAAACGTACATGTCAATATTTCCTCTGGATGCGGCTCGAAAAATCTGAGCAAATCCCGATCCCGAGGGGCCAAGCGCAGTTCATTGAAAAACTAAGGCACGTGGCTTTCTGGCCCCCGCCTTGCTTTTGATGTTGACGAGCAGATGGGTTTTGACGCAGTATCCGTCTTCGTGGCAGTTTTCCTCGGAGCCGGAGTTGGCCAAATCAGCGCATGCAAGTGCAGCGAACTCTTCAAAGCAAATTCCTGCGAGCGCGTTGCCAGCTAATCAAGGGTCCTAGCAACAAGTGGTATCATTAGACAACAACTGAGTCAAATTGCGGACCCAGACGTCATGCATTCAGTGGCCAGCGAATTCGGTTCTCTATTTGCATTCGCATCTGAACATGCCGTTGCGCCCCGAATGCCAATTATCAGCAGGGCTGTAATAATTGCATGGTAAATTGATTCCACGTGTGAATTCTGATACGAGCTTTACACGGGCTGTCACTCTGCGCTAATAGGACTCCGCCATGTTGATTACCGTCATGAATGCGTTACAGCCCCGGATAATTACTATTACGTTTCGGATGAGGGTACTTTTACTATTCTAATCCGTAATTGCGTTTGTACACTGGCGGCGCGCCTAATGATTATGATTAATCGCACTTTTTAACCTGATTAGCTCTTCGAGTGGTGTTCATGCTCCCGTTTTAAGCTCCAACACATCTCTGACAGATTTTCATTCAGTCGTGAAATATGGATCGGCTGCGGACGAGCCAGTGGCGTACAGTGAACCCAAACAGAAAGGGGCACTTAATCACCCAAATTGCACGTCCAAAAACTACCATTGGCGTTGCATGCTTAAAATTATATCCATAATTTGCTATGTAGCTTTTGCAACGCCAAAAACGCTTTGTAAAAGGGCTTGTATCTGCGTCAGAGGAGATGTGATCTTGCTTTCTCCTCACGTTTTGCTGTAAATGGCATCACTAGTGGATCGGTACATACCAATACTCCTATGTGGTCCGACTACTGTTTCGGTTGATTATTATCTTCTTTTTTTGGAAATATGTTCAAAATAACTTCTAATATTCCTGTGTACAAAATCTTAGCAATATGCTATTCCTGGATTTCTCTTAGTATAAATGACTTTGTTAGCTTCAAATCGATTCGTCGGCTAATTCTCTCAAACAGAACAAACTTTATGACTACTTGGATACAATTGCCGGCCTTCTAGTACAAGAAGACGACGTACAGTTCTTTAAGTGACAAATGATTAAAAGCCAAAAGGGCGCCAACGAATCTTAACCAAATAACGACGAGTGTATGCAGGCATTCAACTGAGAATTCGCAAACTCAAGTAGCACACAATTTTCTGAAAGAAAAGCTCAAATCACGCACAGGTAGCAGTAACCATAACACCAAAATTTTAATATCACAGTATATAATCACAGATTAAAATGACATATAACCTCATAACACTAACTCTACTAGCGAGAATAATAGCTTATAACGCAGTTTAAACAACGGTACCAATATAAACTACAACAGTTTAAAAACAAATGCGGTGGCGATTAACATCGGCTCCGTGGTTGGAAAATCGTTATTCAGGTACGCAGCTCGTTAAGCGAACTGTACATATCGGCCGAAATCCGAAATTCTAACTTAATTCGGTAGCAATCGGGTAAAGCCTTCAGCACCGATTCACTGTTTGCAGCATCCTACATTTTCACATAAAACAAGAAAACAAAACCTGTTCTTAGTTTCCTATAGTTAGGCCCGTTCAGCACGCTAGGGAAGATTATGTGATGGCCCAGATAAGCGAGAACAGTATGCCATGCAAACATCCGAAGGTCGGAATTGGAGGTGTTAAACCGGGTTCAGGCCGACGTGCCCAATTGCGAGGAGTGCAATTTTCGGGAAGCTCCAAACCTACGATTCTCAAGGGCTCCGGACTGACTGCTAAGGAAAGAGACAGAATCATGAATGCGTTTGCTAAAACACGACGCGAGCAGCTTCGAAACACTTACCCCAGATGAATTTGAGTCACGTGTAGCTAATAATTAGTGAAGCGATTTTGATCCAACAACTCGGCATGAGAAAATACAGCTGCCAGGGCTGCATCGTCCGCACATCGGTGAGGGTCAAAAACCCGAAACTATAACTTGCATGCCCACAAAAACCACTGAACAATTTTGAAACACGCTAAACCAATGTCACTATCGTGGCGTCAGAAAGGAATCAGCCGCGCTGAGAACCAACGCCACAATTAGAGAAAGGCGGAGAGTGCGCGAAAATACAAAACCTACAGCACAGAACTGCGAAATGGTAGATGCGCAATCGAAACGTAACAACTTCTTAGCCCTCTTAGCAGTTCAAAAGATACGAAGCACACTTTTCCAACCCCACAGTCCCTTAACGTCAATTTGCTGCCACTCATGGGCCTTCATTGTCCAGGATTCTGCACTATATAGTACTGTAAGAAATAATAATGCTTTTATGGTATTTATTTTGGTGTTACAGTTTGGCATCTTCGTTATATTTCTGGTTGTTCGTTTCAATATCGTTTTGGACGGCCCCTTGTTCTTTTCCTTCTCGGGAAATTGGTATACTCGACTCGGCCATCTTTTGTTCGCTCATTCGGAACATATAGCCAAACCACTTCAGTCCTCTTTTTTATCGAGTACTGTTTGCCATGCCTTCATGATATTCCGTATCTCTTCATTTCTTGCACTTTCTGTGTATATTCAAAGACCTCTTCTAAAACCATCCATCTCTATGGCATTCAGTTTTTTCATGATTTCTGAGTTAATCGTCTACACTTCACACCCATACATGATGGCCGATTCCACACGACTTTTTCCTATCCTAAGTTTGGTTTTTTTGGTTCTTATCCCGCCAGATAGATATGAGACTCCCGAAAATTGTCTTACTCTTTTCTATTCTGTTCATGATTATCTGTTGGCGAATCCTTCTTTGTTGATAATGGTTCCTAGGTATTTAAATTTCTCAACTTGGTTGATAGTTGCATTATCATCCACGATTATTTTGAATTTGGGGTCAGAATTTACAACCAGATATTCTATTTTATTATTTCATATGTAGAAAAACTCTTGGCAGCTAATCGTTTACATTTAATATAAAACAATGAATATTGTAAAAATATATTTCGACTATACGTCTTCTTCAGTTTACATTTTTTTAAATTCTTTTTAGTCAATAGTTCCAGTTCTAAATGTATCCTTGTTTTTTTTAAATTCTTATTATCAATGCTTCCATACGTTATTTTTTTCATGATAATTTTATCAGTTGTAGTAAAGGAAGACACGTTACGACTTCTTGTTGGGAAAAATGAATTTAGAATTCTGTTTTCGATAATCCTTGTTAGAAAATTGATGTTGATATCAGTTATGTTCTGCAACATCTGTTTGCTTTTTCTTTAATTTTATTTTGTATATATTTCCTATGTTTCAAAAAGCCCGAAGTAGAAGATATCTAATTCACAAACACAATGGTTAAAGAAAATTATCTCTCTTAAATCGTTTTGATGCAGTTTAATATTTTTTCCCTTGTTATGCTGATATTTTTGGTGAAATAATGGAATACGTTAAAGTTTAGATTTCTTATTAATGATCATTAATTATTGTATTATTGTTCTAAACTTCAATTTTTATTTTAAGCGGCCGTGCAGGTTTGGTCGAGGTGCGGCCATTTTCATGCACCTTCCAACAGAATATAACAGTGCGGTTAAAAACACAGTGAAAGAGCAGAGTATTAAGTGTAGTGCATTATAAGCTAAGACAAACATTTATTTAGCATGTAAGATTTAAAGATATTATCAAAATCTTCTTCTATAAATTTATTTTAAGTATCAAACTTTATTTCCTTTCAACAATTGTGGCGGTATGTTGCTAAAATACCAGCCCTTCTTTTGTTTAACAACCACAGGGAGAACTTTGAAATTGTCTAAGCTGTTAATATTGTTCTACGTTAGATCCCAGAAAAGTTTGATTTTGTTAATAAAAACACATTCATATAGTGCAAGTGTTGGTTTCATGTAACCACAAATGTGTTGGGCACAATTGAAACTAGTTTGCCAGTCTTCAAGTGGTGTAATTTGTGCTTATTCGTCGTCTACAAAATCCAGGCAGATGCGGTCCAGGTACGGGCTGCGTTCGAGAGTCGATACCGTCTGCAGCAGCTAGTTGGAGCCAAGTTTGGTGCTTTCAACACCTAGAGGAAGCCTCTACGCAGAACTTCAGGCAGATATCCGAGTTATCAGGTCAGCAGCAGCCAAGAAAACGCCTTGCCGTCCCCTTAAAGGCGCGATCAGCATCGGAAGGATCTGCAAACCAGGCATTTTGCGCAATTTTCATAGTCCAGAGCCCTTGTATTTCGCTGGGGCCTGCAAGATTGGAGTTTCCACTACGTATTGACGTAGTTCCCGTTTATCAAGTGCACCCCAGAACCCAGAAATCGACGAGGCGGCATTAGAAATTGTAGGAATTCAAAGGAAAATTGTCCATTCGTTTGCAAGCTAAAACAATTAATATTGGCGTCACTTGTACGTCCCGCTAGAACAAAAGCCGTTACTACTGTTGCTAGGCGAGAATAATTATTGCTTATCTGAGCTATTGTGCTGATTTTGGCAAATTTAGTTTTGGTGCGTTCGCAAATAGACTCCGAGTTAAATTATAACTACTAAAAATTAGTTCACACTACCTAGGGCCGGTTGCAGAAAGCAATGTTAAGTCTGGTGTTAGCTAACATCGCGTCAAAGTGAACAAAATCGCATCAAATTTTGTTTACTAATGTATTAGTTACCATAAGCATTGGAGGTTTGATTCGTTTTTGTTCACTTTGACGTCGCGTTAGCTAACACCAGACTTAACATTGCTTTCTGCAACCGGCCCCTAGTCTTTCTAATTTTACGAACACCCCTGAGACAGAGTGGTTCATTTTTGCATTAAAAATGTTTGTACTTTTTAATAAGCGTAAGATCGTGCACAGGCAGCACTATTCTTATTCAAAACGTAAAATATACTCTCTCTATTTCATAGTAATATGTACGCGTTCTTGATTGGAAAACGAATATTAATTTGTAACACATCTGTTCAACATTAGTATTTCCGCAGATATTGAACATCTGTTTGTTTGTAAGGTTTTTTTATCTGTCATTATTTTTATGGCCGTATGCGACCAGTTTTACTTTAATTAGTAATACTTTTAATATTAACTCCTCGTTAATAATTAACTTTAGGCCTATAGTTAATTAATAATTTTTTAAAGATAATATCCTAAGCTATAAAATTAATTTAAAAAATACGGGGTGTTTCATAACAAAAACCAAAAATCCGGTTTACCCGGAAGTCGGATATTTCTCTTCGTACCCTTGAAATATTTTTCGTATAAAATCGTATAACTTTTCTCTATAAAAGCTTTTTCTATCTCTCATAACAATAGAGAATTTCAAGTGGCCCTTAATTTACAATCAACCTGAATAAGTTTCGGTTTAGGTTAATTACCTGATGCACCCATGTCTGCATCTCACATGTATATCGCATCTATGATGTTATATTTACATTAAATAATTTTTCTGACAATTTATGTACCTCCAATTTGATAAACTTTCACACATTTTCTAAAGGCTAATAACATTCCCACGGTTGGGTGAAGGACTGGATAATCCTTTTTAACAAATAAAGTTGGTAGGGCTCATTAGAAACCTCCCGTGGTTGAGCAAAACTTCCAGTTACGCCACTGGGACTAGCAGAGTTTTACCAACAGTATGTCCTGATATTCTGCATTTATTTAACGACAGACATCTGAAGTAATTTATTTCTGGCGACAGTGCTTTCCTTCGTTATTAATCAGATTAGGCTGCGGCTTAAAGCAAATGTAGCCAGGCGTGCAGCCCGGATCGTAATGGATTCTACTGCCATATAATCAAAGCGCAATTAAAGCTGTAATTATTGTTTATAGGCTCAATACAGCGCTATTAGATAAAGCTATACGGATAATTAAAGTAAGAATCCGAATCGAGCGCTAAAACTTAAACTCGCATTAAGAGGGTGAGTGATTGGAAAGGGTGGGCGGTGGAGTGAATGGAGGGAGTTATTGGTTTTATTACCAGAGAGCAACTATCTATCAATCAAACTGCGCAAGTTTGCCGGAGTACGTGTGTGGAAGAAAAAATAAACCGAAACTTGTGATAATTTCTTTTGTTCCTCGTTCTGACGAAGCGCGAACCGCGCGGCCCGGTAATCAATTATAGGAACAACTTCGAGAAATTGTATGTAATGCTTTATGGCTGCAATTTTAAAATAAAAAAATAAATTGAATGTCCAGGATTTGACAGGCGACGTTAAGATGCCAGATCTGTACCAAATAAATTGCCATCATCTGCTAAAATAATAATCTTTAATTTCTAAAATAGTTGTTGTAAAACTTTAATTCAAATTAATACTTAAAAATTTCCTGCTGACTCGATCTTAGAAAGAATAAAGATCTATAAGTAAAAGTTTTGGTTGTGCGATCTATAAAATTATTATTTCTAATCACTTGAATATTCCTATTAACGTACATATCTAGGCAATTAAATGTCATTTTATATAAAAAAATCCCTAAAATTTATTTTCAAGTACAAACAACAAAGTTACCATCCCGAAAGCTGTTTTCAGAACTATATACCAAAGAGATTGTTGCTGTAACTAAAAAAATTAAATGAATAAAGATATGTCCACAGACGCTTGCTTTTGAAGCTATAACTCTCTTTACAACAGTTACAAAAATACAATTTTAACATCATCGTCTCAAATACTGTATTACCTTTGCCGGTCGTACTGCTAATCATATTAGACCGTAAATATTACCCAACTGCAGAAGTTGAGGGCAAGTTGCATTAACAGAATTTGTGTCTCGTAAAACCTTTGGGACTGTATTACACGAACTTCTGTATCCTTATCATATCTAACGGGTACAAGTTCCGAATGTTGATGATTATCCACTTAGGATGAAGATTTGCTAATATTTTTATGAAAATATAATGTCGATTCTTTTTTTGTATAGCCTGCATATTTCCTAATAAGGTATTATTTACACAAAAATTCATTTTAATCTTGGCAATTGTCAGCAGCAAGCTAATGCCAATCAAAATTGAAGAACCAACAATGTTTTACTATTGTGCACAAGAGAGTACTTTAGTACTGGCGTATAGGTCAACATGGTCAATTTTCTTCACTTTTTACAAAATACTGGAGTGGGTCTATTACCTGGCTTCCATATCACTCTATTTAAACTATTTACGTCACTTATTACGAGTAAAAATAACAAAAAATGGCTCAGTCTGCGCCCACAGAAAACGTAGAATGTTTACAACAGCGTATTGGTGATTGTTGTGCATCCATCAAACAATAAAATTGATGATACGACATCTCAAGAATTATCTAGTAGAAGTAGATGCACAACGTTTTAAGCAATAACTTTAGTAACAATTATAGATATAAAAAATTGTTTTATTAGGAAACCATAAAACGTTTTCGTAGCAGATCACATTGTACATTAAAAAATATAGATACATATATGAAAGCGTAGCGTCTGTGTACACATGCCTGTATGGAATTTTCTTAATTCTTCTGAGCTGTACTAAAAGCCCGTTTAGGACATATAGCAACCGCAAAAAAGTCCAATAATTCAGCGAAGGAGTGGGTCATAGATTAAAATAGAAGGGGCTCGCGCGATTGTCAAAACTATTATTGTACTTAGTAAAATACGGAGACAGAATCGTGTTATTTTTACGAGCGCTACTTGGTGTTTTGTAGCTGGTGATGTACTGGCGAAATTTCCTGGGAAATGTACGTGCTCAGCTCCAGATTTGACTTATCCTACAAGATTTTTTAACACTTGGAACACTGAAACTCTGCAAGAAAACACGTATGTACACTTTGCTTTACAACTGAAAATCATACAGTTACTCTATTAACACGACATTTCTAAATATGCATTTATGGGGCACCAGCGGAGGGGTATAACAGCAAACAATGGGAACAAGCAACTCCTAAGAATTATATCGGCTGTTGGTGTCGTCTCGCTATAAACAAAACCTTCCCACATGTTCGCCTGGGAAATAATTCCACAGTGCAAAACACCTTGGTTAACTGACTCAGAGCTGTTAATTCGTTACTGCTACTACTAACAGATATACCCCCAACACAATTGCATACCTACTCATAAAACACATAAATAATGTAAGGTAGTTTAAGCATGCAACCTTGGTATATCTAACTTTACCGTAAATTATACATGCAATGCAACACGTTCAACTCAGCCTGCCCAGTAATTCAATCGACGGCAAGATGAAACCAAAATAGGTAGCTTCAAGATCGTCGATGGACTAATTAGCGTCGTTCTTCACGCAACACGACGGGAGACCTATCGGGCAAAAAATTAACAACGGCAGTTAAAAGACTGATTACAAGCGTCACTTGTAGCTCTACATGCTGAGAAAGAAATGATTCGTCGAGATATAAGGATTTAATATACAGTGCACCGGCAGGACGATATGACGATAAATATATGAGGTCGGATATTGATATGAAATTCCTCGCCACTCAAACCAGACGGGATACAGAATTTTAGATAAGTATATTCGACAAAGGTCGTAATTGGCAAAATAGATATGGAAGGGTTTCCCAAGTAGCTATCTCAACGGAAGGATAACGCTGTCACGCATAACTCCTCTCCTCAATGACCGCTGACTGCCTAAAATGTTGAAGCGAAAAGTAGTTTGACGAGACAAATTTCGTGTTCTCCTCACCCCTTTACCGCAAATACAAGTGGCAGTGATAGCATAAATTAGCGAACAGACCCAATAGCTGCCGGATACCTGTATACAGTTCGACGTACCATTTTGAAATGTACAATTTTTTTTTAAGAAGTGCGAATTATTTCAACTACTCTGCATGCCCTGAGTTAACTTCAACCCCTGTTAGTATCACTTATTAATTATATAATATACATAAATGATCATTAATTCAGCCCACAGTAAAATCCATAAAGCGCTTTAAATAGCAGAATACTCTTAATTTCTCTAGTTCTTTACTTTTTTAGTGTTTCCCGACTTAGTAAGCTTTGCAATTTATTTCTATTATTTTTTTAGGATTTATTCAAGCACTTAAGCAATTCGCAACCGTTAGCTTAAAAGCGTGTTTACCTTAAACCCCTCAGGTCGTTAAAAAGCTTATAAATAAATATTGAACAAATTCCTTTCATTCTTTTCTGTGTTTCGTTTTGTAAGTGGTTTCTTTTGTACGCCAATTCAATCTGCTGGTTTCTACTTGCCGAGGAAATAGTCAACTACTTCTACGCATGTGAACCTTTTACGATACAGCATATATTCTGTGATATTTCATTAACGTTTATATGTTGTGTATTAAAACTTCAAATCGTTTACATTCGCAGCTACTTTGGATCACATTCTGCAATCTATCGATTATAACTGTTCGAATTCTAATAAATATTTTAAGATACTATTAGCTAATTAGTTATAGTTTTCAGTAATTTCAGTCCGTAAAATGAATTTCATTAATACTTTTATTGAAATGTTCGTCGACCTGTATCCTTTTAAGTCTGGTCAGTTTGAATGTTTATCTCTTTACTGTATTGATTGGTTTGGTTGGGCACACCCCCTCTCTTTTGTAGCATGAACACCTATCCACACTATCTTAGAAGTTGATTACTAAGCATGTTGAAGGTGATTACTTTCTTTCGGGTTGAACACCTGTCCGCTGTTTCTTTAAGTTGATTAGATTCTTGTCTCTTCTTTAGTAGTTTTCTGGAGTTGCTAATTTTCAGTGTGGGATTTGCACTTCTTCTGTCGATTGGTTTGGATTTTACTTCTCGTGTTGTGATATGTTTTGTCGATTCTCAGTGCTCTTGTTTTGAGTATGAGGGTGGTATGTTTTGGCCTTGTGATTGTTGTTGGATTTGCGAATAAATGAGTGTAGAGAGGTTGCCTTCTGTTAGAGGAATGTGATCACCTAATTACGGAGACCACTATTGGTACCCCAACTTAAGATAGCATGTTCGCAGTCGTTATCGCTGGTGTTCTTCCCTTTCTCCTAAACTTGGGTTGATGATGGTGCACTCGTTCTCTAAAATCGTCCATAATCGAATTCAGTATTTATGTGTTGATCTAGTGATTTCCTGTAATTTGACTGGTTAAACTAAAATCTCAGGGTATTTAAGAAACAAATAACCTTTGGTAGGTATGAACAATTTTGTACCACTTGCATGTTGTCCTGGATCTATTTCTGGTCTATTTTTCCCTTTGCCCACAAATTAGCTTTTTAGTTATGTTAAAGCCGTCTGCAATTACATTCAGTTACGGGTAACCGTTGATTGCTCTTAATTCGTACCGTGGTACTGCTGGGGCTTTTCTTCACACTGTTCACCGATCCGAGTGTACCTTACGCTTCGGGAAAAATCTTCACTGCATTAAGCCGAACCTTTTCTGCTGGTTTACATCCCCCTTGGCTAAATTATACGGGAGAAGTTAGCAATAAATTACTTGTGCAAAATTTCGCTTACTATAGTTTAATTTCATTGCATTATTTCGGTAACAATAGCTGTCTTAGAAAGCTTTCAACTCATTAATAGTAAACGGATTCGGATTTATGATTTCATGTGACATTAATCTATCTGGTGCCCATAACTGCGGAGTTTTTACGTTATTTTTCATGGATTATGACCTCTGCGCAGAAGCATTTTCGCGTAACGTGTGAGTTAGAAAGTATTAATTTAGTAGACTTGCATATGAATTTACGTTCACTTACATTCTAAGGATTTCGCCTTCGGTTAATCGCTTTCACGGACAACTAACTAACTAATATTCGTATGCTATTAGAGTATTGCATTCGTCATGATTATTTTCCTTGCACGTTGAGTCCCATGTGTTTCTATGGATTTAAGATCACTGAATGTTAATAAAGATTGTGGTTGTAAGCAGTCTGTGATTCTTTTTCTTTTGTAAATTTAGGTACATCATGTGGTTTTGGGTTTATTATTACTTATAGTACGTCTTCTACTTTAGACTGTCTCAAATCAGTGACGCTTCCTAACACCCCCTGCTCAAGAGTTAACTGACACATTTGCTTCACACTCCGGCAGTTCCAAACGTCCAAACTACTGTGTATATATTTTATTATTATTATGATTATTATTCAGAAAAATTAAATTCCGGATCCCAGGTGTAGTAACTTTCCTTTTGAAATCCTTTCGTTGATCCTGCACTATAGTTAGCATTTCTACTATTTTTCTTTGTATTGCCCTTCAACAAAAGTCATACACAACTCCGAGTAGCTCAAACGCTCTGCGATTGTTGTTATAAGTAAGGATCAGGCAATCATTCTTAAGGTTAATAATGAAATAAAATTAGGCATTAACCACGATAACAACAAAACTAGTCGAACTCACAGTTTGAATACAGTTAAATAAAATAACACAATCAAAATAAATAGCGTCTCGGAAGCATAAAAGTTAAATCAGGATCGTCGATTGAAACTAAACCTGGAGTTAAATATTACAGTTTGCTTATAATGAGCACAAAAGTTAAACTGGGTCGATAAATGCGAAACGACGCAGGGTATTACATGCTATTAACCATCAAAGCAAGAAAATGATTGAAACTAAATAGAAAAAAAAGTTATAGAAACTTTTTCTCCAAAGCGAATTGCGCATTCAGTAGTATCAAGGTTTATAAGCTCAATACAATTATCAGAGCTGCCTGGATATCAGCGAAAGCCTATTCTATGAGAAATACAACGCAAGCCTGTGGAAAGGCCTTCGTAAACCTTATAAGTATAAAACACAGCATGTACCATCTAAATAATATTTAAAAGCCTTGCCCTGGTTGTCTTAGGTGCTAAAGAGGAAGCTTCCCTTGGTACTATCTTACCTACTGCTCTTAATTAAATATAAAAGTGTTCAAATAGAGTCAATGCTGTAAGGCATTGATGGCCATGGTTTTCAGTGTATTACGGCGTCACCAAACCGAGATGCAACGAGAAACGGGTCAAATCTCGCAAGTCTATGGGATTTTCCAGCTAACACAAACGGTAGCATTGCAGTTAAAGGTAAAAGATTTGCGTGCCAGCATCAAACGAATGCATCGAAACGGTTTAGGGGTTCCTAGCTTTTCATAACAGGCTTATAATGCAAATCGCTGACTTAGCAACACCAAACCAAAATGCATAAAAATGTACTTGAGATGGGAGACGGACCACGATCACGTGCAGTAAAAAAAATAATTTCCACGGTTTGCATCTCGTGGAAATAAGTGCGCCACCGCTTTAAAAAGCTGTAAATGCTTCCTAACACATTTAACGCAAGGAAGAAGCGGCAGTCGCTCCAAAATTTCGACCTTGCGACGCTTTTGAAAACTACATAGTAAAGTTAGCTATACTCTCAAAATTCCATTCAGCTAGTTAAGAATAATAAAGAAAAAAGTATGCATACATTCACAAGAAGAATCTAGGTCGTCAACGCCAGAATCAAAAAGGGCTATTACATATTTTTGTTGAACTTTTATTGAATGGATGGTAGTTTCAAGCAATTTTGATTGCTTTTCACATTCATCAATGATCATCGTTAATCTTGATGCTGATTTTTTGTGTTTTCAATTGATGTCATTACTATTACGTAGCGCTTCTCTTTGCCAGCAGATTTGTTTCTAATTTTGTAGATTTCCATAAATCGCTAAACTACTGTTTATTGTTAAATAGTTTTGACATAAATGGAATTATTGTTATCTTTTTGTCTTTCCTTGATGCTTTCATCTTGCCATTGTGCAATCCAATAAAGAAACTGTTGTTGCTCTAAAGATTGAATCATGATTGCCAACGTCTTTAAAAAACTCTAGAAATACCCTTGAGATTTGTCACTCTTCATCGCTATCCTATTTTACACTTCAATTTGTAAATTTAATTGTATTTCACCTTCGTCTCCTTCAGACCCTGAAGTTTTTTATTTATTTACACCTTACTCTATTTATTACGGAGACATTTCTTTCCGGTACATTCATATCCACAGCATTAATTTTAATTTGATTTCTAAGCAAATAAAGTACACAAAAATGTATCGATAGCGTTGAACACCACCATCAAAGTTTTTTTTCTAATATTATTTTAGAAATAAAAAAAAACTAGTAGATTATTCCTATGTTTTCTGTTAGGAATAATTGCGTAAATGTTTTCTTGTTGACTATTGACGATCCCTAGGACTATGTTTCTCAAGTTGAACTATTATTTAGAAAAAATTAAGTCATCTTTGATAGAAAAGGAGTTAATGGAAGACTGAGGAAAAGAACCGCTGAAATAATGTGGAAGAAATGATAAAAATAGCGTCATCTATTGGAAAGATTAGTCGCAACAAATTCAAGTTCAAGTTGAAGTCTACCGCCAACGTCTACACTGAGTAAAGTATGGCAACACTTTTTCAGAAGCAGCAATAACGCTGAAATTGTATCTATAAATTGATTTGCATACGAGGCATGGCATCTCCTGTGTGATTACATAATCTCCCCAAATAGAGACTTTGGTGCAACATACTTTAGGCAGTTAAACTTTGACTTAGGTGACAATTTGAAGAATGCCTTTGCTTGAACAACACCACCACATTCGAGTGAGTTTTATAGTGACCCATTGCATAGTCGAAATGTATGGTTACTGTGGTCAATACATTTGAATTCTGAATTCTTCTATCTTCTTATTGTTATGTAGAAGTAGAAGGTAAACTCAAATCATGTTAAAACTATAAATTTATATACATGAAGTAACTTCAGAAATGATTTTGCTTATTCAAGACGAACTTTGAAATTTTTTTTAAACCGCTACATAACTCACATGATAATTTCATGCGTAGCGAAATTCACGATTCCCTCTAAGCGAAAATCAAAGAAAGCCAATCCTTGGGTTCGTTGTCTTCCTGCATTCGATATAAATAAGTGAAACATCATCAGAAATAAATCGATAGGCTGTAATTCCCGAGAAACAAAACAACTGTAATAACATCCAACATCGGATTCCCTAGACAGTAGTTCGATCAGGGATGTGGTTTTTCCGAACACAAATCGGGGACGTGACACGTGGGCACGTGGACCGTGGCCGGGGTGTCGACACCGGAACCTCATCCATCACCAGACACTCAGCCCACTCTACTCTTACACATTTCAGTAACCGCGCTCTTATTTCAGCTCGCGTTACATGTATAGAGCTTTCAGACTCTTTTGGGTGGAGGAAAAATGAGGGCTTTGTGTTTGATGCGGCCAGGCTTTATTTTTGCGCGAGAAGGGGTGAGCATCCTTCGCGAACGGATTAATTTGTTCAACGGCAGGACTTCATTAACGATTCCGGTGGAACTTTTGAAGAAAAACGACAAGCCACGCTTAGGGGTTGTGATCTAGCCACATTCTAAACGTTTCGAATGCGACGCTGAAGTGAACGCGGACGTGTGCCTACGCCGTCTCATGTTCGTGAGAGGTGCAAAGGGTGGATGCAAGATGTTCTTCCGAAAAACCAACCCCGATCTAATTATTCACCCTCCAAGATATTTATTTTGGGACCCCACATGACAACCCTTCTTATTGCTTCTGCGTTTCGCGCAACAAGTTCAAGATGTGGGCACCAGGCAGGTGCTGCGAATATGCTGGAACAAAGGCATGCAAATAAATTGAATGTGGAAATTACTTTGAAACGCTTTGTTTGGTATGAAATATAGTTTCCGTTTAGTGTTCTTATGCATAGGTTTGCATACCCAATAGGCGAAAAAGCTGCTGATACTTTTATGGCTCTGGAATGTAGATGTAGTTACCTTCATTGCGTATCGTGATAACTTCGAGATAGTGCCAGTTCCCCTTAATCAATTTGGTATGAGTGAAGATTACTAAGAATGTAGTAACTATATTATTACCTCCTTTTGATGACTGAAAATATCCCTCATTGGCGTCTGTGCACTAGTGGACCATCATTACGCATTTTTGCATTAAACTGCAATATGACTGAATTATTTACATTTTCTTGCGTTTTCTCGAGTTCTACAGACTATATTAGTATGCAGCTTTCTTAGTATGATAACATAATATATTCACAATATCTGTCATACTATTCAAAGAGCGTGATCCAATTACCCTAGAAATATGATGTGAATCATATTGAAATATATTGAAAGTGAAGTCCAGCGATAATTTTGCTAATTGACCAATAGTAGATTTTTTTTGTATATGGCATTATTAAATCATTTACAAGAAATTGCACCATTATTTAATATTTTAAATAATCGTGTACAACAAAATTAATTACGGTTTGTTCAATTGGGCTAACCTCGGCTTAATCAGCCTCGGCCACAAAATGTATCTTCGTCCGGTATATGCTCAATTACGGCCTTATACAGATAAATACTAAAAATAAAGTCGTTAAATCCATTCTTCTTTTTCTTCTATAGTAAGTTTTACACCTGTTTTTCTTCGCGCTTAATTTGAAATACTTATGGTATCTATCGATGACGACAACCAAATTCCCGCTCATCTCTTTTAATTAACCTGTCGTTATGTGCTCTGCTGACATGATTGTCAGGCTCTTTCTTTTTTCTTTACATAAACTTTATGGCATTCATAATATTATATTGGTTTCTGATATTTTGGTTGCGCACTAGATCTAATCTCGTTTTACCAGCAATTGTCCGTAAGGTATCCATCCCTGTGGTACTCATTATTTGTTTGGGTTTACATGTGTTAGCACAATAGATTTATAAATTCTAAGTTTGCTTTCTATGTTGACATACCTATTTTTCCAAGTTAACTCGTAAAGGTTTTCAGAAATTCTTGCTCCCTTTTCCGTCTGATATTGAACTTCTTTATAAAGGTTGTGGTCTCTATTCCCTGATACTTGTCGTATATTTCCAGCTTACAACGTACTTGGTTTTTTCTATTGAAACAACCATGTTATATTGTTTTGAAGTTTTAACGAATTATTGTAGAATGCGTTGAAGGTCATCTTCCGTTTTTGCAAGAAAAATTGCATCATCTGCATAGCAAATGGGTATTTCCCCACACTACAGAACCTGAACCTGAACGTTTCGCAAGACAAATCTACTACAAAATTAACTACGTAAACTTAGCTTACTTTATTGAAGATCTAGCAGAGTGCAACTAACCTCCCCAATAAATAGCGTGACACTCACAGCCGAGTACTTGATTAAATCATTAAGAATGGATAGCCAACTATTATTTAAATCAAATGAATGTGTGGACACGCATTCGTCTTTTCTCAGTAATATATACGCAGTTTCTTTAATTTTACGTCTAATTGATATCGATTTTAAGAATATCTTGCGGTTGATTCTTACAAACAAAACCGTTCAATGAAGGACAACATTCAAAGAAGATATAGATACTGATACAAGTTTTACTAGGTATACCTTTATATCTAAACTGGCTCCCTTTCAGTCATAAATTTTCAATTTTTGTGTAAAAATTATGAAATTTAGTGAACATACAGAATCAATTTTGTGAAATGTTTTAGCCTTTTTGATTTTTTTTATTACGCCTTGTTTTCATAATACGAGATGTGCTACATGTAGTTAATCTTGAATCAGAGGTTATAAGGAGGGGTTAAGCTTCACTAAGGTAAAGAATAAGCATGAAAATCAAAAAGATTTATTTAGTGTGGTACAATGTCAAACAATTCTGTTTTCTTAATAAACAGTTAGCTTTTTCCTCAAACGCCCTGCTGCTGAAGTGCTGGAACAAGCATCCGGCTGTTCTTCGCATTCCAAATCGTTTCGAAGAGCAGCCTCTTCGATTTCTTCAAGAACAGTAACTTCATGGCTGTTTATAGGATATCTAGAAGATGACAAACAAGCTTACTGCTGAAGTACAAATATTGACTACATTGCTTTCTGTGACAACTATTGCCCATGGAATCATACTCCCAACTGTAGTCCTCGTCGTCACTGAAGCACTCTATGTCCGACAAATAGTATTCAATTAATTTATACAACTATTTTTCAGATAGTGGACCTTTGTTGTCCATTTTTCTTTGACAAAATCCAGAAATTTTCAATAATAATATGAAGAAAAAATCAAACTGCACACTAAAAGTCTGGAAAATTACTGTGAGTACGCCCCCAATACTCTAAAAACCACTAAAAAAATAGGAACACCGCATTTCACTTCGAACGGTCGATATATAAATCAATCTTCACGTGGTTCGCAATCACACTCAAAGTTAACAAAATCGAAAACTGTACCAATTATAATTTTCCTATCAAGGAAGAGATGGATGCACTAATCAGTTCAAATGAAACCAAAAGGTTACAGGTTGCTGCTGTACTACTTACAGTCAGATCTATACGCAGTTTTCTTTGAAAAAAATGCTCTGATGTACTACATATAATACTCAGTGACTGAGAGCACTAAAGAAGAAGAAGTTAATCCCAGATATAAAGATCCCACCGCAAAATTCGTCAAACAGTAACTGACCATCGAACTACAGAGAAACAATTTCACTAAATGGATGGCACAAATACAATAAGCAACTCCTAACAGAGAATAGACAACAATTTCACCAGAATTTGCTACCTCATCAGATCAAACAATCTTCATAGTTGAAAAACCAACACATAAAGTACAGCTTTATGTGTTCATATTCTATATTAGTAATCAAACATCTTAATTATATTATACAACAAAAATGTGAATTTTAGTAGTCAGTGTGACTGACAAAATAAATCCCTCTTGATCGAGGAACCTAGATGCTGTTTTTATATAGTAACATGTGTTGGTTTACTTTGTAATTTGCAGCTCAGAGTATTGAATTTGCTCTATTTGTTTATTAAATTTAATGTACTGCGGATTTGATAAGTATTTCAGAAAAATATATTTATCGTCATCAAGTTTCAAAGTCATTGGAATCACCTTATACTGATACTGATGACAATATATATTTTTTAAATAAAATTTTTGAAATTGACAACTTGGAAAATCTTTCTTGCTGTCGACCTCCATTGGCTATTACTTTTTTTAGTAATTTGCGTGGAAAGTCGTATTTAAATATGTATTCTATCCTTCATTGAGTTATTAATAAGCATAATATTTGAAGAATTCTACAGTATACCAACATTTAGAAAGAGCCGACATCATTTAGGTTATTCTTCTTCAGCGGTGGTACGTTTTCGTGGTAGATTTTATTTAATAGGGCTAGCTATAATGATTATAAAAGTAAAAGTAAACGCTACAAACAGAAGTTAGTGTAAGGCAGGTATGCATTTTATCTCCATCTCCATTCCTATTTCTTCTCCGTCGTATAACCTCCAGTTTAAGGATTGGTCGTTTACGATAATTATGTAATGTCTTCAATTGTTGTCCATTTTGTGCGGTATCTATTGCTTGTTTCAGCTTAAGTCCTATTAGTTGTTTAACTTGTTACTCCCATCTAGTATGGTATCTTCCTCTTAGTCGGTTTCCTCGAGTTGTTCCTTATATTGCCAATCTGTTAAGTTTCCCATCATTGCTTGCCCTTATATGTCTAAAACTTTTTAGGACCCTTATGCTGATTTTGAATATGTAGTTGTTGTAAAATGGAGACATTTGTACATCTGGCTATCCACGGAATCCATAGCATGCGGAGCGGTGCCAGTATAACATCCTCTACTTTACTGTGAATTTAAATTGACCTTTCTTTGCTAGTTAACTCAGTCTTAGAAACACAAGACCCGCTCTTACCTCAGTACAGCTAAAGGTAATGCCTAATTACTACAATATAAGAAATACGTTTTAGTTCTATACCTACCAAAGTAATGGTTAAATACCAAGGTGAATATTAAATACCAAGGTGACACGAACTAGACGTTACACTATTTCAATTGTTATGAAAGAATTGGAAACAACCTATGTTCCACTAGACGCATTTTGGTATTTTCGTTATTTGTGCATTCTGCAACCCAATCATCGCGTGTTGTTCAATTTGGACACATCTGTTTATTTCGGGTTCCGTATATCCTTTGTTCGTTATTAGTGATGCTAGATATATAAAGTGATCTACCACTTCATATCACGCTAGATGTTTTATTTCTAGTATATTTCTATTGCTTCTGTCGATAATGATGATCTTGGTTTTGTCTCTATTAAGTTGAAGTCCTCATTCTTGGCTTCGGTGGTTTAGTTTATTTAGGAAGCTTTTTAATTCTTGGGTATCTGTAGCTATTAGAATAGTATCGTCCGCGTAGCTTAAATTATTTATATATTTCCACCGATTAAAACACCTCTCTCCCAATTCTCAGTTGTTTGTCTTATTATATACTCCACATATAAATTAAGAGCAGGGGGGACATGATACGACCTCGTTGCTAGCTTTTACTTTAATTTCTTGTGATAGATGCTTATCTACTTACTTACTCGGTTAGTATTTTCCTCGTGTAGATTTTTAAGGAGAAATATTAAGGGGTTGGGGACTTCTATATCCGTTAGTACTTAGACATTACGAATAGAGAGCGTGGTATGGAACTTAATGAGGGTAAGATGAAGATTATTATTATCGACTGAATGCAAATAATCACCCCCATCTAACGAAATTGCAGCTTACAAAGTAGTAAACCTATTCAATTGAGCTCTATAATTACAACAAATACGGGACAGTGCGAAGCTGAAATAAAACGGCGCTCAGTTATTGCTAGAACAGAAACTAGCAATGTCATAAAAATTTGGAAGCATTCCGATATTTCTCGCAAAACATTTAAGGCTTACAAATGCCGTGGAGATTTGGACACTAAAACAAATAATTCGACAATAGATCCATGCCTTTGGAATGTGGGTGTACCGAAGAGTGCTACGCATACCAGTGAGTTCACCCTACACGAATTAGTTACACATAACCAGAAAGCTACCAACAAAAATTAAATCAATCATTATATCTTAAGTGCTTCGGCTGTATCGCAATGTGAAATCTGTCGATGGGGAGGTTGATAATTCAAAAGTAATATTAATAACGGCCAACTTGGATTGATCAGTTGACAACTTGAACTGGATATGAACATATAGTACAGGATCTGTGAATAGCTAAATCCATTATAAAATGATGCCGTCAAATCTTTATTTCGGTTAACAGATTGAGCAGAGGTGTTTGTTTTCTTGATGGTTGTTTTGATTTATTAAGCTCTAAGCTATAGTCTTTGTTTAACTGCGATAGTTTGCCTACTTTAGCTTTTAATTCTTCTTCGTGTGCAGCAAATATAATGGTGTCATCAACATATCTAAGGTAATTGATCTCCCTTCTACCTATTGATACTGCACCTGCTCATTCATCCTTATATGTCATATTTACTGTATTTATTGAATAGTATCAGCGAGATGATATATTCTACTGCCTCTTTTGTTTTATTCTGAGTACTGAAAGACCTCGATTCAACATATTCAAAGATAGCATCATCCTCTCAAGGAGTACTGCGCATAATAATTTCATTTCCAAGTGTTCGGAAGACACGGGATGAAAATGTTGTATTTCAATAAAACACGCCTGCAAAGGAGTCCTCTTAATGGGACTTAAAACGTTTTAATTTTCGACGAACGCTCCGGAAAGTTTTTAATTTATGCTCGGGCGCGCATGAAAGGCGGCTTTTTCAAAACATCGCAAGTTTCCGGGAATTACGCGGCGCGTAACCGGATTCGAATTTGGGCGTCGCGCCCTCAAAGACACTTTTAATTAAGCGCGGGCCCAGGTACCGGATAAGGCTTCCTCAATCAATCAGCCGATCTCGATTCCGGCTGAATTCAGCCACCCTCTTCACATAACAAAACTCGCTCTTTTGACCCGACCCTGCGAACACCTACAAGTCACCCCTCGCGAATTGTCCAGCCGTGTAGCCATGGAGACATCCCTGTTGCGCGGCGACGGTGACGGGGATGCTTGTTGCTCCTTCCGCACGAGGATGAGCTCCAGATTGATAGACCGTTGTTGGGATTTGTAAAAGAGCGTCTCCAGCGCCGGTGATGTATTGTTTTCCCGTCGGATGACGATGGGGCGATCGGGCGTCGCGTTATGAAATGGACGAGAGGGCGAATGTCTTCCTAGACGCGGCCCATCGGGAACACTTTAGTAATTGGAAATGTGCTGAACCGGAATAAAATATATAAGAAACTTCACCGCCTGTCTGATCGGCGAACATGTGATTCCGAACCCAATATATACGCATGTTTCAGGCAAGAGCAGCAAGCGATATGAAAGCTGAGCTTGATGTGGCTTAATGCGGTTCCGCATCCGCTAGGCGCTGGTATTGATATCTTATAGAGCTGCCATCTCCAATAAACCTTGTCGGAGATGAAACATCGCGCGTGATAAATGACCGATCGAACGCGAGCGGTAAACACTGTCCTTCATTTGGGCCTTACAAAAACTAATGACTCCGAGAATTACAAAGAATACGTCTGGAGAATTCCTAAGATATCTCAGCCGTCTTTTTGCGCCCGTGGCCATCAATAACAACCATCACATCAATTTCCGGTTATAATAATATATAATTCGATAAACTACATTCCACCTTACATGCTGATACGGTAATAATATCAAAACGACGTTATCGGCAGGTATGCATCAAGAAACCGCAATTAGTAATATTTCACAGCAGATTTCTGTGTATCCCTCATGGGAATACTAAACATAGATGAAGGATAGAAAATCAAATGTATATGAGTACGAGATAAAAATCAGTATCTGTTGAGTTTTATACTCCTTCAATTTCTATTTGGCATTTCCTTCCTCTTCTGCTAGTTCTGGTGCTGTTTCATTTCACTACGTCCTTCTAAAATCTAGAACTTCCTCTTCTGTTATTTCTTCGGGTTATCCCTATAAAAACCTTGTTTCCACCGATTCTTCAATTATCTCCTTAAGGTGCAGTTTCATCTTTTTGAAGAGTTTCCAATATTTCATTTTGACACTCCTTATTGTGCAACCTTATTCAATACTATTCGTTATTTTAGATCATAGAATCTGTAAGTGTTGCAGTTAGTACGAGATATTTTTCTGCCGAGGTAAATCATATGTTTACTAAGCGAGCAAACTTTTCTTAACATTGATATACTCTTTTGCGTTACTTCGTGCCCTACAAAAGTATCATCACCGCATGCTTTTTCCTTCGACTATACTTAGTAGACACCGTTATGATTTTGCCAAAAAAGGTTGTAGGGGATTATTTAGACAGCTTTATCCATGTGCACTTAACAATTAATGCAATCCATACGGTGCAACTAAGAACTGTAAAATTATACTCGTAGTGTTTAAATTGCTGTTCGACATTATAAATAGAGTAATAATAGGAATTAGTAAAATTAGAAATACTAAAAAGACGATTAATCATGATCCAATTACAAGACAGAAGAGCTTGAACGAGCTTTAACTAAATATATAAGACAATTAAACCTTATTTAGTTCTATAATGGAAGATATAGTTAGAGGTACGAAAGTACAAGACCAGAGTCAGTGACCAAAGTTAAATACATACATACAGAGAAATATGGCATAGTACGCGGCGGGTCAGGGCCGCCGAATATCTCTTTCCGAACACCACTCATATGGTACATCACGCCTTCGGCCACTGCCTTACTGTTTCTACTTCTACAACCATGGTTTCGGTAGACCGCCCTTCAGTTGCCAGTTGTGAGAAATAAACCGCGTACCGTATCACCGCAGTCGAGTAGTTTTTATAAGGTTTTTGTAATATGATGCATTAGGATGCGTCCCTATTCTGCTTACACTGATGTTTGTGAGCGCTATTGTAAAGGCCGATAAAGTTGTTGCACTTTAAAGTAAATTTACAATTAATCGTGCGGAAGTACACCCAGCTAGCTATAGTGGAACCCAGGAGTGGATCTAGTTGAATTCGAGAGGGACGTAGAAAGTAGGGATATAATAATTTTGGGGCGCCATTAGATTATAAATTTTCGACCAAAAGACTATTGACGTCCCCTAATCCACCTATTGACGTTCAGAAAATCATATGCATGAAGTTTCATACAGCACAGGCAACAAACGCATGGTACAAATAATAATGTGTATTGAACACACAAAACGAATACAGAAAAAATATTCGACAGCAGTTGGAGCTAGGTCACAGTCCAGCTTGTATAGTGTTAATGTTCAGTTCCCCTGACGGGAAGAAGTTCAAAACTGGTGTCCGTGCGGCGAAGTCTCGAATGACACACCCACATATAAAATAATGTCAGGATTAATTCTGATCGTACAAGTATGTAAGTTCTAGTTCTAGTTCTATTACCTTCTACGTGGTACGCGACACTAAGGGGTGAAAGCCAACGGTTTCGCGCATTTGCCAACCGCGACAGAAAGCAAAACTAACATTTTGTCCCTGCCATCGACATATGTTCATATTATTCGGTTACTTTACCAACTGACAAATGTATTTTGACTCTGTTTTCTCCAAACTAAAGGCGATTTTCACCATAAAACCTTTCTTTAACCTGGAATCATGTACATCATATATCTTAAAATATGCATTTCTCATCATATTCATGTACATTCTGAACTATTTTTTATTTAAAGGATCTCCTTTCTGTTAAAAAATGTATTTGTTTCAAAAACCCTTTACCATTATCATTGTTGGATATTCCGCAAACTGACGCCTATGGTCATCAGTTTTTTCACTTCTCGCTCTTACGTCCAAGTTTGCTCCGCGGTTATATTCAGTTATACTGTAAGCTAGTATTTATTTTGCAATCAAACGAAGCTATACTTCTTTTAGTTCGAAATATAGCTGTGACTCTGTCCATTAAGGTGAAATAACTAATCTATACATATATAAAGGAAAGTCACAACCCTGACTAATCAACACAGATCCGTAACCACTGGTACTACAAAGTTGAAATTTGGGTGGAAGATTAAATTTGTTACGTAAGGTAGCTAAGAAAGGATTTTTTGAAATTCTACCCCTAAGGGGGCGAAAAAGAGTAAAATGTGTTTTTAGGAATTCCTCAATATCTCTTACACACGATGAGATATCGACTTGGTTTTTACTTGCAAAGATTTTCAATGTAAATACCTAAAAATGTATTTCAGGATTTTGCCCTAATCAACCCCTAAAGGTGCAAATATGGATTCAGGTTGAATTAAAACACCCTTCGTATCTCCAATATTTCTTGAGTTAGAACATTATTTTTTGGCACACAAATGTATTTTAAAAATATTTCAAAAGAGGTTTAAGGGATTTTGAAAAATTTGCCCCTAAGGGGATGAAAAGGGGTAAACTGTGTTTCCACGAATTCCTTAATATCTCTTAGACCCGATAAAATATTGACTTGGCCTTTGCTTGCATAGGTATCCAAGACAAATGTCTAAAAACCCATTTCTGGATTTTTGCCCTAATCAACCCTTAAAGGTACGAATCTGCTTTCGGAGTGAATTATAGAACCTCTTGTATCTCTTGTATTTGTTGAGTTAGAGCATTCTTTTTTGTCATATAGATGTGTTCTTCAAATGTTTAGAAAGGGGTTTTAGGGTTTTTTAAATTTCACCCCTAAAGCGGTAAAAAGGGAAAACTGAAAAGGGGTAGGGTGTTAAAATACTTAATTATTTCCCCTCTCGGTTCATTTCAGGATAAAACGGATTGAAAGAATTTTTTGAAATGTTTACCCCTAAGGGGTGAAAAGGGGTAAACTGTGTTTTCACGAGTTTCTCAATATCTCTTAGAATAAAATAGGAGAATTTCTGATATTCCATCCCCCTGTAGTGGAAACGGGTATCCTGCTATAATTTATGAATGCAACATTTAATAAGTACATACATTTTTGATTTTATCTCATTGTTATACTAAAACTATAGCTTTATCAATGTATACAAGAGTAACGACAATTACGTACACATTTCCAAGGGGTACGTGAAGAATAAAAGAGTTAAGGAGAACTTTTTTCAGAAGAATATGGTTTTCTTTTTACCTACAATATTGTTTTGCAGCCTTTGTTCATTTAGCGTATTGAGTGATGGGAAGGAAGGAGGTACTCCAGAATTCATTTAAGATTTAAAAGAAGAAACAAACATTTGTTATCCGTACGAAGAACGGGCATCTTGCTAGTATTTCTATAAGTTGAATCTAGAAATGAAATGGATGTTGAATTTTGTACAATTACGACTCACCTCCTTTTACCTTTATGCAATCTGTTTTTCTCTAACCACTTCCCTTGGGTTGATTGTCAGGTTTTGGTCTTGTATTGATTTCATTCGCCACAACTTTCTGAATTTTTTCTGTTTCACGAAGTGACGATTTAGAAAGCCATTGTGTCTTCTACTTCTCAAGTAAACCATTTTAGTAGTCTTACGTTTCCTCTTGGTGTCTGTTCTTCACGTCAAAGCCTCAGCAAATAGAATTGGGGCGATAGTATTCTGATTATCATTTGTCTTTTTTCTTTTAATTACCTGCAATACCTGACTTAACAGAATGCGTCCAATTCAGCTAGCTTTCGTTAAGAAATCATATGTAATCGATGTGTCTATCTTTCACTTCTAGTGGTGGTAAGTAGTTTTGATTCAGATGTTATTAGTAAGCTTCGCCAGTGTGGTGAGCAGAAGCTATTATATGTGAGTTTCTTCTATTAGTCACTTCAATTGTTAAATTAGCCCACTACAAAACGAAAAAAATAGAATAGCTTTCTTTATCGTATGGCTTGTGGTACGAAGCCTGGTGTCAGAGCTTTTAGGTTGCGAGCGCCTGTGACGTAAACTAACGACAGTAAACCGAAATTACAACCGTGGCCGACGGCTTAACATGCTCTCCGAAGCATGCTGGCTGCGATTTCACTACCACTATAATTCGGACACCCATCGGAGTGCCGACCGCCGCGAATGTTGCTTAACTCTCAAATTGTTTGACCAGTGCTTGTAGCATGCGACTATGCAACCAGCTAGAATAGCTAAAAGGTGTATAATGAAAGGAAGAAAATACGGTAGTCTGTATTTTCTTAGCTAGTAATACAGGCACGGATAAAGAAAATAGGAAGCCTTGCACGCGGACAAACTTTCTAGTTGAAAAATTTTAGAACTTGGTACAATGAATCGGCATCTTTACTCCAACAAACAGTTTCTAAAATTCAGATATCAGTAGTGGTTGTCAACTTCTGTTAGGAAAGGCACTGCAAGAAGAATGAAGGTTAATAGTTGCTCGTATATTATCTATTCCATTTCAATTCCTCCAACTGGCGACGGGCTGCTATAGGAACCTTGCGTCCCTCTTCAGCCCATAACGGGAATTTCAGAATGGGCGAGAGAAAGGAGGAGTAAAGAATGGAAGAGAGGACAGGAAAGATGGAGAAATACTGCTTCGGCGTTCGCCTCACAGAAGGTAACTCTGTTGACTCAGGAAAGCCAACTAAAAACCTGAATTAGAGCAGATGGCCACGGGAATCGAACCCACGACCTCCCGAATGCTAAGCAGACGTGATAACCACTAATCCACAGAACTCGGTGTATTTCAGACTAATTAGCTATTCTTTATGTAGTATTCTAAATTATTGTATGTTTATTTTTTATGGCACCATTGTGTGGCCCCAAATTCCACTGTAAGTTATCTTGTAGAAGATATTTTGGTTTTATGGTTCTGGAGTAGATACATCTTATATCGCTTTGCTGGTATGACTACATCGTTTTTCACTCTGTTGCCAGCACCAGTTCTTCATTAGTATATCAATCTTCATCTTTTTTTCTATCTACTGTATAGTACATTAGTTGCAGTACCTTAGTTCTCTCCCATTCATACAAATTATGTCAGTAAAACCATATTAAACGAAGCAATTTAAATTCGTTTAATTGAAATGCAGAAAGTATTGCATATTGGAATAAATGGAAAAGAGATATCGAAATAATGCAGCAGAAAAGATCCTCTAACCTGTTCCACTAGTATCATGCAAAAGAAAAAACATATGTAGAAAAATCGCGAACGAAACCGGTTGATCAATTGATCAACCACCATCAAGATGGAGCACGTCAAGAGGCTTAATATTTGTAGCATAGGATGCTGTTGATCTTCAGAATGTAAGGAGTCTGTTGAACGTATCAGATATGATAACTTTTCCATATGGTGGTTGGTTATTTTTGTACTTAAATATGTGTTATTCTTATTTAAGTTATATCGATTTTAGAGTTCTAATAGCTTTCACAGTCATCATTCTTCACTCCTTCCACAGACTGACTGAAAATAGTCTCTTCTTTGACTTTTCGTTCCAGCGTTAAATTCTCCATAGATGATTATGTGCAGATCTGCCTTAGAATAGTTTAATGTGTTTGATAATTCTCAACAGCTTTCAACCCTTATCCTGGGCACCAAACCTTTCTTTTAGGATTTCTCCATTACTCAGAACGTCCAGAATCAAAATAAAGGATAAAAACGAAAAGACGAACGGTAAACACTATCCTCCAGTGGGCTTTACAAAAACTAATGACTCCGAGAATTACCCAGAATACGTCGGGGGAATGCGAAGATATCTGGGGCGCGTTTTTGCTTCCGCGCCCATCAATAACAACCAACACATCGATTTCGGATTATAATAATGTATAATTCGATAATCTATATTCCACGTTACATGCTGATATGGTAATAATATCAAAATGACATTATGGGCAGACGTGCGTCGACTGCGAGCGAATGCGCGATGAGTAATCTTTGTTGCGGCAACGTCAGGCTCGTGCGGAGAGGGATAAAGAACCCGCTGGGGGGTTGTGTGTCCGCCGCGGGCGCGTGGGTTATACAAGGCCGGATATATCCGCCTATCCATTCTCGACACAAAAGTAACTTCGTGCATATAAATCAACGTCATTGTGTAGACGGGGAGATCATCAAAACTGCAGCGCGCATTTCAATCCGACTCCTTCGAAGGAGCGAGTAGCTAATGTAAGCCGGACAGCTAATCCGCAACTCGAGGTAAAGTATTAAGCTTATCCGCGACGATGTCTAACGTAATACCCGCATCCACAGGCTCAACTACGACAAGGTTCGCGGCCCCTCCCGCAGGTTTAGCTCTGGCGTTACAAAACCAATTACTGTTTCCTTTCCGCGATATTTATGTATCTGATAGCGCGATTCATGGACACCTTGCACGGAATGCCAACCGAATCTATTTTCCAGGTGCAAGAAACCACTCGATGCAGAACCGCGGACCTAAAATCAATGCCGAACCGGGCTTAGGCAAACGTTTTTATCAGGGCTCATTATAGCACCCATTAGGGAAAGCAGGAGCTGGAATGCTCACGTTGGCGAAGAACAACATTATCAGACTATAAAATTTGCTTCTGAAGGTAAACCGCCGAACTGTGCTGCGTACACTTAGAGGACTAGATTAGGGTTACTGCGGATTCCGCCGTAGTGGTTTACATGGATTTCCTGCTCTGTTCTTAACGCTGAACTCCTTTCCAGCTGCACATTCATATCAACACGCACCACATCCTCCACGAAAGTTTACAGGAACTTAATTGTAGCATTAAAGACAAATCTCTTCTCAAACCTGCCTCCACGTACTTTAACGTCACCGCATTAAGTTCAATTGGGGTATATTCAAACCAGTTTTGTCAAAAGTTAGCCGATAAAAAAATGTAATCAGCTTTATTGCTGGAAGTAAACAGAACAGAATATAAGGCAAACACAATAAATACTGGACACTGGCAACTTCTACATTTAGGTACGTATCTACTTTAGAAGAAATTTTTAAGCTGTCTGAGGAGATGTTCACTAACTTCATGATTTATACAAAATACTAAATCAGAACGTTAATTTTATTCCATGTGTTGGTTTTCTGTAGGTGATATTACATTAGAGTAAACAAAACGAGTTCGAAGGGATTGAAGAAAAAAAGTTCATGCACAACTTTACAAACTAGGAAAGACCGCTCGATAGATCTTTATAAGCACAATATATTTGCTGTATATGTTACTGAAATTAAACATATCACTACTGCCTGGATTTAATAGCCCATAAATAGCCTTCGTCTCCCTCTTGGGTTGAAAAGCCTAAAGTTTTAAGGATGCTGTGGCTGTTTGCGTCCCAACGCTATTGGAAAGAGCCAAAAGTGTTTACCGCGTACTTTTCATCGGTTATATGGTTACAGTCAACTTTTCTCGGCATTATGCTTGACTTTGACAAAGAGAGTGGGGAAAATAAATTTTTTTATGCAAAACACATTGACAAAATATATTGCACCGGCTACCCTGTTGTTGTGCCTTTAAATATGCGAACTTTCAAATATTGATGTTAATTAGGTATTTTAAATTATTAATTGCCCTCCTTGAATAATTATGTCAATAATTTTTTTATGATAGCGCCTGAAACTCTTACAGGGGTGGGATCTGTTATCTAATTAATTACTTGATAGTGAAAAATGTATCTTCCAATATTTTAAAACCTCATTCAAATCGTAAGTCACATCTGAATGTCAACTAAAGGTTAAAAATAATTTTCTAATTTAAATAACAAATGCCCAATCCTTAGAATCTTCTTCTTCTTCTTCAGCCTTGGTCCGTCCACTGCTGGACGTAGACCTCCCCTAGATTTCTCCAAGTTACTTTGTCTTGTGCAATTTGATGCCATCGTTTTCCTGCAAATACCTTTATGTCGTCGGTCTATCTTTTCTGTGGCCTTCCAACGCTTCCTTTGTATGCTCTAGGTCTCCATTGCATTACTCGATTTGTATATTGCCGGTCATAGTCGGCAATATACAAGAGTCATATACTTTTCTCTTCATACAGTTTGGCACTTCTTTGTTTTTTGCGAAGTCTGCATTTTTTAAACTTAAAGACATTCTAAAAAACCTAGAAGTGCCAAACTGTATAAAGAGAAAATTATATGACTCTTGTATATTGCCAGTTATGACATATGGGTTAGAGACTATGACCCTAACAGAGAAAAGTGATGAAAAGCTAAGAATAACGCAGCGTGCCATGGAGAGATGCTTGGCATTAGTCGTAGAGACAGGGCCAGAAATGTAGAAACCAAACCAAGGTAACTGACATTATGCAACGTGTCGCAAGACTAAAATGGAGTTGGATAGGGCATGTGGCAAGAAAAGACTCTGAACAATGGTCAAATCGAATAATGCAATCGAGTAATCCTTAGAATGGCACATTATAATATTTAACAACACAGCAAGTTTTTATTTGATAATCAATTTCACCTTATCGTTAATAACCTTCTAGTTAGTATGCTCTAAGAAATCACGCACCTTATATCGTTCTTATTCTTACATAAGCTCCAAGACAGCAACCTATGTGATATCTGCAGCTCTACCCCTTCAGTCTTTCTACTGCAATGCACCTCTCTCCAACAGAAAACTCGCTCCTACTACCCAGCAGCAACAAATCTCGAACTCTCGTCAGCTATCAACAAATCTGGACCTCCAGCTACCACAGTCCACTGCTACCTGGTACGCTCCTTCTCTCCAAGATGCTATCCCTTTGGAAGCTCCACTCAAAAACACATATCCTTGCGTAATCCCATTTTTCTCCAGTCAGATGTCAAATGTAATTCAAAATAAAGCTGATCCAGTGTGCCTCTTTAGTATTTTACTAGTATGTTACAATTCTTCTATCCATTAGTTTCGTCGACTATTTAGCAGTAATCTTCTTCAGTTAATTCTTCTTCTTATGCTTGTTCTTTTCAAATTTCATTTTTATAACACCACGCAAATTTTGTTAATATCCCCTATTTATCACAACCATAAATAGAAATAAACAGGGTTATCTTCCATATTTTTTTAATGATACCAAATTATTTAATATGTTTTTAGTTTGTTATTTTTACTCTCCCAAAAACAATTTCCTTTACTGCCTCATATCATCATTGATGCCTTCTAGTCGATTCTTATTTGATATTCCCCTACTTAATTTTATCTTTATTCGAATTTTTCACTTGCCATTGATTCCTAAACTGTATTTTATATATTTTATTATATTTTTAATCCACCTGTAGCTTTCAAATACTAATCTGCCTTTTCTCGGATTTATTCAAGCAACTATATAAACATTATCAACTATTACAATGGGTTGATATGGGTTGTAATAACATCCCAATTTCTTTAACAAATTTTAATTTAAACCACGAGCATAATGTAGTCGTATCATAACAATATGGAGCTTCTTCTTCTTAAAGTGCCGTATCCTTCAATGGATGCTGGCAACAATTGCAGCAAAATCTTCTCGGCTTTGTGTGGCTCTAAATAGTGGGTGAGTGTCCAGATTTGTCCAGTCCTTGATGTTTGTGAGCCATGAATGTTTCCTCCTGCTTATACCTTGTTTTCCTTCAATTTTTCCATCCATGATCAATTTCAGAAATAGGTACTTTGTATTGCGGAATATGTGGCCCAGGTATGCCACTTTTCTTCGCTTCACTATAGTCAGAAGCTCTCTATCTCTATCCATTCGTCTCAAAACCTCATCGTTGGTCATATGGACAGTCCAGGGTACCTAGCATTCTTCTGAAGACACATTTCAAATGCTTATTGACTTTAAGAGTCAACGTTTCAGCTCCAATACGGCATAAATATAACCCTTGACAAAGCAGTATCTTAATTTCAGGCTAAAGCGTTTGTTAGTTAGTAATTTTCTCATATTGAGGAATATTTTTCTCGCTTGCTCTATTCTGTAGACTATTTCCGTGTCTGGATTTAGATTTTCAGTTATCCAGCTGCCGAGGTACTTAAACTTTGGGACATGCTGAATAGGTTTTCCATATATGAAGAGATTTACTCGGTTCAACGGTGTTTTACTTACAACCATTACCTTTGTCTTGCCAATGTTTATTTTCAATGATAGTTTATCTCCTTCAGACGATATTCTGTTCATTAGTCGTTGTAACGCTACCGGACTATCGGCAATTACAACGGTATCATCCGCATACCTCAGGTTGTTGATAATTTGTTCGTTTATTTTGTTGCAGTCATTTGAGTCTTACAAAGCACTGGTGAAAATAGCATCTGAGTATACGTTAAAGAACAGGGGGTACAATACACATCCTCCGCATTCAATAGGGGTATTTTCTGTGTTGTCGTTTCCGATTCTAACAAATGCCGTCTGATGTTTATAAAGCGTTCTAATAATGTTTAAATCATTTTTGTCTATCCCTTTTTTTTTAAGGAAATTTAGTAGTTCGTTATGGTTGACGCAGTCGAATGATTTCTGATAATCGATGAAGCACATACATACATCTTTCCTTTGGTCACTGCATTTTTGGAGTACCACCATGAGGCTGAATAGTGCTTCTCTAGTGACAAACCCCTGTCGGAATCCGAATTGGCTACGAATTGGAGCTACGATATTAAAATTGCGATTTAAACGCAAAGATAAAACCAAAATAGCTGTTTCAAAGTAAAACAAAAAGCACACCTAGTTTACAAAAGGCAGAAGCTAGTAGATTTTACAACTGGGTTGATAGTTTGCAACGCAATGTTTCAACATAAGAATATTCACAAGGCAATATGGATGTCGCCATATACAAGAACTATAAAGAAAATCGAGCCTATATTGATCATCAGATGCACTAGATACCAGAACCTATCCGGACGGAGACTGCTATTCGGACCACTTTCTACTCGCAGCTAAATATACACTCCTCTTTTACTTCAGGGCTATTGAACCAGATCTAAACCTAGTTCCACCCCCTGATTCTTAGCACTTGATCTCAAAGTAGTAATGTCGCCGAGATGAAAAAATCCGAAGAATCCGAGACGAGGGTAATACATTTGCTCGTTTTGTGGTTTTATTACTAACATTCTTTCATTCAAATCCGAACTTACTAATACCTGAAAGGCATATTTCGAAAAAGTATATCTGGTTTTGAGGATCTGCTTTTTGAGAATGAGTTTGAGAACATTTCTGCCAATCGATGTAAGAATTATTCTTTCAACGTTAGAATGGAACAAATTTTTAATCAGAACATATCTCTGTGAAATGTTCAAGTAGTGCCAGGTGAATCACCTTAATTTGATACAAAGGCCGTGATTTCAAGCACAAGCAGCAACGAATGAAGCAGTGAGTGATTGGGGGAGATGAAGGCTAGATTCAAGACCATCTTAATCACTATAATACACTCTACTATTAAAACATCTAATATTGTAACACATCTTTTCAATGATTAGTTTTTATTCAATGGAGGTTGAAACGGTGGCTGCAAATTGTACAGAACTTTAGAAAGCCCAAATGATGATATTGCAGTATAGCAAGTTTTGCTACTTTCTAAAACTATTTCTTGTTCTTGTACATAGTCTGTTTATCCACGCATACTTTTCACTAGAACTACAAAATATAAATGATCAAAACAGAGGAAAATATAGCGGGAAGTTTCTCTAAACTAATAACTAGAAAAGCTTTCTAAATACTACCCCTATGCGGCGTATGATAAAGACGACGAATAGATAGGAAAAGGGATATTTCAAACATCTCTTCAATTTTCGAACTGGTACTGCTGTGAAATAAAAAAATGGATAGGAATTTACTTCACCTATTTGATTGCGCAGTGGAGCTGAGATTTACTTTTTGCTGTTAGATAACAAAGAAGCTTCTCTTGCAACATATTGTGATACGCCATGATATCCATTCGAAACATCGATAGGAAAAAAAACAAAAAGATAAAACAATTATTCTATCTCGCAAGCTTTAGTTTATTTTATTGATATACAATAAAAAAAAATTAAATTCATAAAAGCGCTAGAAGTTTTTAGGGCAGCTCCAAATAGTTGATGCGACATCTCTTTGTAATATTTCATTGCATCTTTTAACAAAATAACACGAAAAAACACAGAAAGGTAATAAGCTACTACACTTCTTGGATTCTGGAATTTGGATTCCTTTTATAAGTGTAAAGTAACAAAAACTTTTAGGATTCCTTTAACCAGATGCAGAAAGGGGATGAAAAAGGGACGATGATAATAAATAATAATTGCTCAGTAGCTCAGAAAGACTGAAGTAAAGCGAGACTCGCATGTGATAGTCAAAATAATTGTACGTTGGAAGTTATGGGGCTGCGGGGATAAATTCTTGTTATTTTAAGACACCTTTGTGGAAGATGGTTTGATAGGTATCGGCCTCGGCAATGGGAAATGCTGCAACTATGACTTACTTTACGAGGTCTCTGAAATAGTTACTGGACTTCAAAATGGGCGAAGCTGCGCTGCGTTTGATAAATAAAAATCGTGCAGCGCTAACAAGTTTTTAGTTATAACAAGTATACTTAGAGAGGTCAAGAACTTATAAACTCAAATAATCGCCACAGACAATAACACAATATCTGAAATTCAGAAAGTAGCAGTAAGAAAATTAGATAATGAATGTAATAAACAGTGCACTAGATTTATTGGACAAACGTTGCATATAATAGCCAGAACACTAGTTCTCAATGGCCTTACTTACTCAATAAATGCACCCCAATGAACTTTAACGTAACAGTGATTAGCACAATTCAATACGCAATCCTAGATTAAACCAGGTAAATATAAATATACATACTAATAACAGCTACAGTTTCTTTCGCATTGCTTGGGGTACAAATGTCATTACCACAGATTATCTGGTCGTGCGCTACTTATCTGGGATAATCATGCATTTGCAGAAGGTGATTCAAATAGCCTTCAAGCTATTACAGATGAGGCTGCAGATGGAGGATACTGGCAAATGTCACAGCAAAGGCGATATGGCCCATAACTAATTAGACTTCCATAAGCAGGCACGCCTTCCTAAGTAGGTAAAACCGCTGAAGTTTGTGCTGCCTTCTAGAAGGAATGCGATGAAGTTGTGCAACCCTGGGCAATGCTAAACATTTAGAACGAAATTCATTTAATTGCATTACTAACGTCGACAATCAAGTAATTCACTCACCCTGTAATTGCAGGCAATTAGCCAGAACAGCTAGCAATCTTGTAATAAATGAACTGTCTCAAAGACGTGGACGTAATTTTCCCACATACGTGTCCAAAACGTAGTATCCGCATACAAGCAAAGCTTCTACAAGAACCTCTTCAAAATAGCCGAAGCTAAGGGCTAAACATGGAGCACCAGTATCACAGGAATGCAGGTGACTGACGCCACTTTCTCTTTTTGAATTAAAATCCAAGGCAAAACACAACAAGGAAGCAACTGCTCAAGCCTGTCGTTAAAGCAGATTACCACATAACCGTTACAGTTGCGTTCGCACGACGACCGTATTCAAATGATGGAGTATTTAAATAGCCAAGAAATATGCACAAATTAAATTCTAATGCTAATTACGCTTTTTACACGTAACAAGTTCATAAAATTACATTTAATTGGATCAGACTTGCAGTTGGGACCTCACCAAAAGGTTTCAAAACATTGCTTAAACAATTTCTACCTCCTCGCGACAAGCAAAGCGATCAGACGTTATTATGCAAGATCCCACAGGGGAAAGCAATATCGATATACTGCTGCAAAATGCTGAATGAATTACTACACTCATAATGGACATATACTCGAGAATTTTATTTACAACATACAA
This sequence comes from Agriotes lineatus, assembly GCA_940337035.1. NCBI lineage: Eukaryota > Metazoa > Arthropoda > Insecta > Coleoptera > Elateridae > Agriotes > Agriotes lineatus. The sequence continues at coordinate 32,425,176 of OW679197.1, read as the reverse complement.
CTTACTTACTAAAATACAAAATTGATGATAATCAGCTCAAACAAACTTTTATTCTATCGCATTTTAATTTAGCGGTAAATTACACATGTAATACGAGATAGTAAACCATAAATTCAACTAAGCTGAAATGTAGTCAATCGACTGCAAGATTTAAAAATCAAGGAAACTCACAGACCCTGAGCGTTGCCTAAAACCTTCAAAAAGTGTACTTCACTTAATCCGAGTTGAAATATGATACATTAAAATTCACATAATAACAATAGCGATTTTATACATAAAACCTAGAAGTGAGATTAAACATAGCGGAAATATTATCGCAAATTTTACACTTAAAACGAAGAAATAAAATTGTACATAGCCTACTAAGTCGTTGGACGCCAAAGGTGAACGAGATTCGTGGACTTGCACATGGGAAGCAAAATGGACAGCTGGACGAACGAAATTTGTGCAGTTCCGCATACTATCAATGGGAGCTTCTTCGAGATGCATGAGGGAATAAGAAACGATGGATTGATGTACAAAGCACCAATGGCAGTATGCCGGATGTAGCGAGAAAATACGTGTGCTCGTTTGAACGTATCCGATAGTCGGTCGATATGTAATTCTGCGAAACTCAAAAACAAGACTAGACTAGATGCCTACAATGCGTACCCTGCCACGTGCACTCTAGAGACATCGGCGGTGGGAATTTTCAAACTGATCCACCATGACTTCCACCGCTCATGTTCAGAATAAAACTTCAACTCATAATATTGGCGTGAAATTATAAAAATGTATATGAGTGAAAGCTTTGCAAGACGTTCTGCTGATATATCAACAAATCTTATTCTTACGAAACCTAAAACAGTTTTTTACTGTGAATACAAAAATTTACGTGAACCTTCTCTCACAGGAATATAAACATCAAAACAAAGAATTTAAAACAGTTTTTCCATTCCGAATTGAACTTAAATTCTTTCTGTTTGTATGAAAGCAACTCTTTGTGCCACCATATTTATATTATTTAACCGAATGAATATGTTGAAACTATAAAAGTAAAATTAAATCACTATCAACCCTTTTTTCACTCTGAGACTAAATCCAGTGGTAGACAGATTCCATGATCTTGTTAATGCTACCTACCACATCATTAGAGCTAAACATTTTGCTAATACATTTCTCGAACAGCTTTTTGTATGGGAACGTGAAAAATTACAATAAACTGTAGTCATTGGAAAATGTCGATTATATCCAAATTTGTCCATTTATATAAAATAAGTTGATTTTGATATTGTACCAAAAATCTAAATTTTATAATTTAAAACCTCCACTTTCCAGTTAAAATTTATATAAATGATAAAATCATTTTTAAAGTTTTGCTTTCCGTTTTCTTAATAACCTCCCCACCGAAATGTATAGAATACGCACCCTTTGCAGTTCTTTGCTCACTCTGAAGTTCATAGTGTTCACATTAAAATGCTAAACTTATCGCGTCACTATAAAAACAGCAAACTTTGTATATAGAATGTTTTCACGCGATTAAAGGACGAAAGCTATTAAAGTTTTCCACTGCAACTGCTTCCACCGTTTTGCGGGGTGACGCGAGTGGAATTGTGGGCTTTAAACATGATTCCACAACTTAGTTTGTTTTGGAGTATTCAACTTCTGTATACAAATTATTTTCCATAATGCTAACTGTTTCAGAGCTGGCCCAACTCTGCTACTGAGGTATTTTATAAACGCGAGCATATAACAAGTGGCTTTGGCACTCAAACAGGTTATAAGCTCTGGTTATAAATGTGAAAACTGAAAACGCAGTTTCTTAGAGGCACGAAAACAACTTAACGCGACTGCTAAAATACGATGTATAATGTATAATGTTTTCTATTATTCTTTAATATTTGTACAAACCTCCTAGGAATTTTTGAATATCAACATAAATTTGAAATCACAAAAAAATGTCATCTGGAAAGAGGGAATAGTAGCTTTACTAGTTTGTTAAAGGAAAATATGAAGTGTTTACATGCCTTAGCAAAATATTTATGGGATAGTGAACCACAACACGGAATCGTACCGTTTATATCATGACGGTCGGAAATGTCAACGATATCCCAGCAGTGTTCAGCTATTTATTACTTAACTTCCAATATAGCAGCACCCACGTTGCTGGAGAAAAACTCCTTAGTTGGCCGTTCGTGGGCGAGCTGAAGCTTGATTTATTAAGGTATTTTTATAAAAACATTATATTCCTTGAATTATTAAAAACGTTGAAAAAGTTTAAATAAGCTTTCTAGCGGGTGGGTGTTACTATACTTGGAATAATTCGAAAAATTAAGGTTGTGATCTTTTTGTTGCACGTAAAAGCTTCAGTAGTGAGCATGGACATATAAAATGTATTCAGAAAATATTAATTCTGAAAATTGTGTTCCCAATAAAGGCATATGTGCTGATGTTGCTATATATATACAACTAGTGCATTATTTTTAGGGACTCGGAAAGTAAAAGGCTATAAAATTTCCTGAGGCTCTAAACTAAGTGTAACAATGAATAATGTTACCTTCTCCCTATTTTCCTGTAGTGTACTGTTTTCAATACCGCCGCCTTGATTGTACTTAATTACCTCAGGTATTACATAATTGGATCGTTGTTCATTACAGCAATCAATCTCCTTGTGGTCAGCTTCTGCCTAGTTTTGAGTTTTTCCATTTTTCAGTAAAACACGCTATCGATATCCATCTGGTGCTGTTTTAAAGAGCATCAACACCTATAACCTCTTGTTTCATTTTTGATAACTTTAACAATTCAAATGATGTTTCAAAAGTAACGCGCGTTCTCTTAGGAATCGTAACACAAAATCGAAATCATAGAACTGCAAGAAAATTTTTCAATAACAAACGTACAACCGCTAATAATAGTTTTTTTAACAATGCATGAAACGAAAACGAAGAAAATCGCTCTTTTGATCAAACTAATTAGTTGATCAGTTGCCTAATAACAAATTAAACTAGATAAAAAATTTCGCAGCTTTCAACTCTGCGGCTCCTAATATGTCTGTAATTACTATAAGAATTATAAGAAATTTATGGTAATCGGGAGTGTTTAATATACGAATCGTTTCCCTGAACGTCGTCATTATCATACCAAAATTATCAGATGTTAAACAAAAGCTGCTGGAAATGGCTCAATTAGATTGTTATATAGGAATTTCCATTTATGACAAGCTTAAAGGGTGCTCAGAAGCTGAGAGGAATGGAGGGGGGGGGGGGGGTTATAAACTGAAGTAAAGGGGGCTGGTTCAAATATTGAAAATAATTGTGCCTTGAAAGAAAACAATATATTGGAATAAATTTGTATTTTTTTAGAGATTTAGGGTGCTACCATCGTGTTTTGGATGCATGTGAAGGAGCGATTTGTTCACCATAAAAATATTTTAGGCGGTGCTCGGTTCTCAGCTTCGAGATTTAAACCTTATCTTGTTTTTGGATTTCCAAAAATGCTTACTTGACTTCAAAATACGCGGAACTGCACTGCACTTTACGAATGAGTATCATACAATATAGATAATAAACCGTAAATGTCTTAGCTGGGATGCACTTCAATCGGCAGTAAAATGCAAATACTAAGAAAAGTCACAGATCCCGAACATCGTACAAAATCTTGGTCTGGCATACTGAATGGCTTTCCGCCAACGCTGAACCATAAAGGCGGACTTGCGGGCTGGTGGCTCGAAAACAGAAGCAAATGGAGAGCTTGTTCAGGATATCGGCAAAGAAAATTGCGTGGATATAGGCGCTATATGACGATAGATCATTTAGAATTGGGTCGAAGTAATGATAAACAATGAATAGCAGCAATTTAATTATTTTCTACGAGCGACTAGCGTCAATCCACACGCAAATATTTTTCAGTGTCTTTATTGGGATGCTGAAAAGTTGTGAAGCAAATATTGAAGCACAGGGCGTCGATGTCAAGGAAACTATTCAGCCCTCGGTCGATATGAAACTCGGCTAAACTGAAAACGAGATCGAACTTCTAAATTTCAAACGCGTAGTCTGCGTATTGGTGAGCTCCATATCTAACAATGGTCGTAATTCTCCTATAAGTAGCTTTCTCACCAACGATATACAGGGAACAAAATAAGACTCCGCACTCAACCTCTGTGCTCGAATGCATCTGGACAACTACTCAAACTGAACTGTACTACCTAGGCTTCATCAGAGCACTAATAGAATGTTAGAAACACAAATTAATGGTATTTAAATAGTATATTACATATGGAGGTGAAACGAATTTATTTACTGTCGAGAGATTATCTTGGGATTATAACAAAAGTTATTTAAGAATGTTGTTATCGGTTATCCCGATTTACGACATGCAACAAGCTTAAAGGGGTCCGGTTGCCCAGTGAGAGGGGGTAGGTGTCATAGGCTGAAATAAAAGGGGGCTCACTCGCGATATTCAAAACAAATGTATCTTGAAAAATACGGAGATAAATCCTTGTCACCGATTCGATTGGATTTCAATGAAGGGCTTGGGGGTTCCACCGGGGAAACTTTATTGGCGATGAGAAATATGCCGCTTCAGGTATGACTTACCTTGCGAGATCTCAGTAATAGCTTATTTCACTTCAAAATAAACAAACCTGTATTACACTTTATAAATAAAATTCATGCAGTATATTTAAGAGCTCTATTAAGAAAAATACATTTAAGCATGTCGACGTTGCAGCCGTAAAAATAAAAATTCCAAAGCATTGTCAAGAATTTCAACCTGCTGCTTATATTACATCTCGCGATAAGCAAAATTCTAGAATAAATTCGTAATTCCTACAAGGGAAATCAATATCGATAAACGTGGCGCAGAATGCTGAAGGCGTTACTGCACTACTAACGGAAATATTCCCCAAAGCAGGATCTATAAACTACAGCGCAATCTTTGTAAATCTAACACACAGGCGAGGCTAGTACAATTGCCTTTGTTTTTCAGTCTGAACTGGGGGAAATAGAAAATTTTCCTTTAAGTAGGTGCGACACATCGTTTTACCGACAAATAGCGCCACTGACTTCGAATTATTGGCTTTCAAACCATGATATTCCTCAGCAGTTTACGCTAAGCTATTTAGATGAGAATACTAATGATATTTGCTTGATTTAAATTACTTCTGGGCAGTAACCTGACGCGCACCTAAAGTAACAGAGTGATCTTGGAATTTCTCGTTAATTAGAGCCACTATGGATTTGTTTGAAATATAGTTAGCTTTAAGTTTCGCTGCCTTAGTGCTGAACTCAAAATAATGCGCTTAGCTTAATAATAAACTCTCAAAAAATCGGAGAGTTAAAAAGTTATTTTAATTGTTTCAATGCTGCTATCAGTACTACAATATCGCTTGTGCACAGTTAAAACTTTATGAATAATCTATAGATTGTACACATATCTAAATCTTCAAGTGTGACAAACGAGAGAATTGTTATTTGCGACTTATCGAATGATGGTAGTTACAAACCCGAAAATATTTCTTTTCATTCATTATTCTAACTTAGTTTTACAGAAGAGCATGTAATAACTGGTTACTTTAGTTGCAATAATCTTGATTATTTAGGAATATATGCATAACGAACCGCTTTAAAATTCATAAAGGGTTACCCCTTAGTTGCAGTGCGTCTGGCTTATTCAAAAACCAAGAAGATTTACTTCGAATTCGAATACAATTTTACTACAGCTATGTTTATGTATATACAAGTAATCCATTGCCAGTGTATAGGACCAGAATTCCGTTGATATTGTAGTAGAGTAATAACTAATAGTAGTTTCCTCCAAAACTATCCCTACGTCGGCTCTGATCCGGTGTTTAGAGATTATGGAATTTCTTACATTTACACATCGGATGCAACTCGGTGCTAAGTGCCAACAGTCGTTTCACATTACTGTAATAGGAGCTTCCGATTTATTTATGCATCTCCTATTTTGAGTCTATTTTTGCCTTGTTTTTTTTGTTAAATTAGTGTGTTAGCGTAACATTAACGAATAGCCCGATAGCAATGTCCTAACTTTTAGTATTCCAAACAAGTTGCTGAAACTAAATTCCGGTGAGGTGGCTTAAAAAGTACGATATTAATTTATTTCGCTCCGCCGCACCACGCGGAATAAACGACCTACGACGAAAGACAATCTGAAAGAGACATAATTTCAATACCTTCATTAGTGACGACAATAATGGCCTACAGATATACATAAACAATGTTGAAGGCATAAACAGCATTGGGTTCGCGTAGGCAAAGCAAATCCAGAGAACTAGTTATTACATTTTAATTATTACAATAAATTTGGTGCACAAATAGTACAAGGAGCCATGTTAGCACAAGGTCTGTATTTTATGAGAGCGTACTGCAAAGAGCATGCAAATTTATAAAAACCCCGAATTAAAAACCTAAAAAAAAACTGAAAATTAAACTGACTCGTTTATGCGGTAATCGAAAAACCAAAAACGTAACACTTTCATGAAAAGAATTAATAATATTATCGGTGTTTTCCAAGACACACCCTTCGATTTAATCACCGTGTGACTGTAGTTAACCCGTTTATTGGTCTTGATACAATTGAACATGTAATGCGAAATTGAAACACAAGAAAAAATAATATAGCTCAGTCGGGAAATGACGCTGGAAATCCTTGTATAATAATTCAGCACGCGAGATCCGCATCGAATAGTTTTTGACAATAGGCGTAATTCTGCAAATTATCCTTGGTGGGACGTGTCACCCAGTATTGGAATGATCTAACCCTGATTGCTACGCTGCAGCTTAAGAAAACGAGCTGCCCTTACTGTCAACCGATGAAGCCCACATGACGATTCAAAAACAGGAAGAAAAGCTAAAGAGAAACAGAAAGACCACAAACAGAAAAGCGAAACACGAATGAAAACAAAAAATCGAAATGACCTGGAAACAACTTTCTCTAAAACTGCAAGTCGTATCATCTGGTATATCACATAAATGGCTACCGCTTGTGTTGATCGACTATTTAAATATATTATGAGTATTTCATTTGTTGTCTTCTAAACCAAGAATAGTGCATAATTTTCATAGTTTTCAAGCATAACAGTTATTAGTGTAACTACAGTATGCATTCGATTACATTTTTTCGAATTACGTAATGAACCGTGTCATTATTGAGGTCAAAGAACTCAACGTTTTGTCCACTTTCGTAAGGGGCCATATCCATACTCATAGGTTGCCATATTCCAACCCGATAATATCTGCGCTGAATTAAACCATATTCCTAAAGATCTTAGGAAGAACGGTTACCGTGCTAGGGATATACAGTCGCCATCTTCATCCACCGCCACCTAAACCTCCAAAAACCGATCCTCCCTCATCAATGGCCTTTCTTCCCTATGTTCACCAAGTCACCGATCGCGTAGGCACGTTTCTTAGAAAGGGAAACGTAAAAACAGTATTCAAAGCCCCGAGCAAAATCTCACAGGTTCTTCCGTCACCAAAAGATAAATTAAATATAATATATCATCTAAAGCCTCCCTTGCTCATGTAATGCTGTATATATTGGCGAAACAGGACAATCAGTAAAAACTCGTATCTCTGAACACCAGCGTTGTCTTAGGTCGCGTGTTGTTTTATCATCAGCCATCGCAGAACATCAACATGATACCGGCCATAACATCAGCTTTGATGAAACTTCTATTATCTGCAGAAATGTTCACGAGGTCATTAATATTTGCACCCTAATCATCTTAACCAGGACGAGGGCTTTCTCCTTCCTTTTAAGTGGAAAGCGCTATTTTCTAAAACCGGCCCACCGTCACTCAACTGCTCCGACACTTGCTTACAACTTCTCGCCTTCTCCTTCCGATCGTTAGAAGAGTTTCGCCTCTGACGTGGTTTACACGTTGAGTTACCGTGCTCTTTTGCTTTTGTATTGATGAAGCTCCTTACGCAAGTGGGCGAAACGTTGAGTTGTTCGACCTCAATAATTGCACGATCCAATCCCAGGAATCTTTTGTAACGTAATGACATTCTTTAAAATATTCAAAAACATGCCTTCTCCTTGACAACAACTAAAATAATGTTTTGTAATTTTACTACAATATTGAATTATACATTCTGGAAACTTTTATTAACCTCATGAAATATTATGTTTGTATACCTAGTCAGGTTCATTATGTTTTGATTTAAACCTTCGCCGGAATTTTGTGGAGAGTATGAAAATTGTACATTTTGGGAAAGACTATAGTGTAAGCAATAAGGAAAACAATGTTTCCATTTTCCCGGAGTTATACGTAGCCGCCATCTTGGAGTTCACAAAATGGCTGACGTAAAAACAATTTTCTTCTAAATAACATAAAGATATGATTTTGACAGCTAAACATACATTTTCAGGGCTAAGAAATGCAATGCTACTAGTTGCAGATGTGTTGAGACATTTACTGTATCTGGCAGTATTTATAAATAATTACTAGTAACAATACAAAATGACAACAATCACATATTTATCACTTTCAAGGACAGAACGGTCATTTAGGTGAAATCCTGCTGCAAAGACTCTAGAGTACAACAGTTCATCACAAAAACTGGTCATCACTTGTTTTTCGGGGTGTACCAGGAGCAACAAAGACCTAGTTTTCGAAGACAACAAATATGAAGAAGTAGGCACACTGTTGATCGTCCATGACCTCATGCTAAAGAATTCGTCGATTTCAGTGGTATCTGGGATGATCGAAATAGAGCCAATAATGAGAGTCTTAGGGGCAAAAAGAGCAAAAGCTTTGCCAGCCAGATGTAGTCAGTTCTCTGCAGATGCTTTCAACAGAGATAGAAGTGACCGAAACTATGTTGTCAACTCTTGCTAGGTTCGTCTGTTTAGCTTACTCTCCCAAAGGCATCAATATCAATAATATTCCAGAATTACGATGGCATCTATTTTGCAAGCATATGGCAGAAAGTGACAATCTACCTCCTACGCTTGGAGCTCTAAAACAACATGTCCTCAGAGTCCATATCCAAGCCAGATTGTGGGGACAGACTAACATTGCTTTGCAGGATTCTCAGCTGGATCCCATACAGAATGGCTACCACAAAGAGTAGGATGGTCAGCTGAAACCAACCATTGCAGATGTTCTTCTAGCACCAAAGGCAATAATTGAGATGATTAGTTGTCAATGCAAAAAGACTGTTCTTTTGCAAGGTGTTCCTACCGAACAAATAAGTTATCCTGTAGGTACCGATCTTTGCTAGTGCGACAGTGAGTGTAAGAACGGCGAGGACACCCAGAACCAGTATGAACTAATGATGACAATGATGGTGATGATATGTAAAGACTCTCTGGTTGCTCAAAAAATTTAAAACATTAAACTTCTTGTTCGTGTAACAAAATTGTATAAAAAGCCATACTTCATCAAATAAATAAATCAAAATAATTCTTAGTTGAACCTGGAGTATTTATTTGGATACTATTGCAATTCTTAGCCCTGCAAATGTATCCTTAGCTGTCAAAATTATATTTTTATGTTATTTAGAAACTGAAATATTAACAAATATTGTTTTTAAGTCAGGCACAAAGTCTAAGATTGCAGCCACGTAGGACTTGGGGCAAATGGAAACATTGTTTTTTTATTGCTTATACTATAACCTTTCCAAAAATGTACCTTTTTCAAACTCTCCAAAAAAATCCGGCGAAATTACATAGTGAACCTGACTAACCACTCGACTATCGAAAATAACAGAAAATATTTGTCTGCTTAAGCCTTGCCGAATTCATGATTTTGGCAGCAACAATGTCTGCCTACTACATGAAATAACCAACAAATCGAGCTGTAAAGGTAAGCAGAATCGAATAAATAACTAATAAATGAGCAATAGCCATGCTCGATTTTTGCCTATTACGCGAATTCGCCAAATGTAGTGCCGCTTTCATGGAAGAGGCTAAATTTGCCCATTTCACGAATTAAGCAATTTCACAGATTGAGCGTATCATACGTATACCTCTCCCTACATTTAATTAATAATATTTTTGTTTGTTTGCTTGCTTGCTTCTTATAAATAATCATTGATTTTCATTGCGTCGGTGTATTAGTGTATTATTGTAAATTTTGTATAAGGAATATAGTAGTAAATATTGCAGGCAAGGTAGAAATTTCCTTTATCGTAAGAACATTTTTTTTTCGTCTACGCCCTCTATAGATAACAGTCCAAAAAACTACATAATTATTTAGTATCCTGATAGTTATGTAACGAACAACTTTAGGGACGGCACCGTATCATTGAGATTTCAATAAACTCAAGAGTGTCATGGTCCAATTCCGGAAATAGCTCAGAAAATATGGCCGCGAAATCCTGCCGAAATTATTCTATTATTTGTTTATTGTGCCGAAAATACATGAATCATTAGTTTTAAAGATTCTAATAACCAGCATTTAATTCGCTATACTATAATTTGGCAACGTTAAAAATATTAGCTTTATCGTACCCACTTTGAGAATGTAACTCATACTAGCAAAGCAAAATCACTATTCAGTATTTGCAAGAAATCAATCTATGAATCCCATATCACGGCGACTATTACATGCATCTGTCAAAGAACGAGTAATCATTCAACTCCATTTGAGTACTTTCAATCAATCCCCAACCACTTGCATCATAATAACGTTTGTTATATGTTGTGTGAGATTTATTAGCAATTATGTTATATAACCCATAATACTACGTCTTACTCCTATTTTGAAATGTTTATGAATAATTTAGGCAATGGTCACGCAAAATATATTTCATTTGTTAATTTTTATCTATAATTCTGATTACGATATAAGTATTTTTTCTTATTGCTCTTGAAAAAATGCACTTCTGCTTCGAACACATGCCAATTTTTGTCGCAGTAAACAATCGCGTATATTCCTGTCAGAATTACCCCTAAAAATTGATGAATATACTATTACATAAAATTTGGGCTATAATAAATCATTAAGGGGTAACTCAGGACTCAACGGTTTGCAACCTACCACAAAATAGGATTATCATTTCTCAACAGCGCTGTAACTAATCACAAATGTGCACTTAAAACATTAAAGTAGGAACAAGAAATCAGACGACGTGCGACACCAAACAAATTTTAGTGACGACAGAAATACCACCATTAGATTTACAAAACCGATATTTATTTTCTTCTTTACAGCTCATTTGAAATCATGCGTTTGGTTTAAGCTTAATCAATTATCAATAGAAAATTAACAATTTAAGCTAAACTAAAATTTGCTTGGTGGCGTACGTCGTCTGATTTCTTGTCCCTACTTTAGACAGTCAATCAAGTGATCATGGAAATAAACAAATTTGTCAAAATCATGTGCATCGAAGTTCAAATTTTAGATTTTACGTCTTTTTGAGTATCTTCATATTAAGACGTAATAAATTATGAGTTCAGACAGTGAGTGTATTTTACCACATATTTTAAAAGCAGCACAGAATATTGTTATAATCATATTACACAGTACACTCTCTTCGTAGGTCATGTGCAACCCACTCTGTGGATTCAAGAGAGATATAACAGCACTAAGAAGGCATGGTGAATGGAAATTATCAGAGTAATGGAAGGGCTGACAATGAGACCAGGACCATGTCTCTATCTCCTATAACTATCAACGGATTTGGATGAAACTTGCCACCAGGATATATATGGTTTCACCGGAAATGTCAATAACTTTTTTTAAGTTGATCGTCCTATATATTTTTAGAAATTAAATTGGCTTATGAATTAAGAAAAATACTTAAAAAAATTATCAACTAAACATTTTTCAGTGTTAAATAAAGATAAAGTAGTGCATGATGCATATCGTTAGACTCATAATGAAATTTTCTATCTAACTGCATGGTGGCCCTTGATAGGTACCAGTTAAAAAGATATTTTTTCTCAAAAACATGTTTAGCAAATTTTATTCGTTCATGAAGGATTTATTAGTGATCAAATTGATGAATTAGCTATATTTATGTGTTACTAGAGTCAATTAGAACAGATTTTCTCTAATTACGGCCTTTTATAACACAAAATAACATTTAAAATGAGATTTTTTTTGTTTAAAAGGATAACAATTTCAGTCGCACATTGAAAAGCCATAAAATATATAGGGTGATCAATTTAAAAAATCAAAATTAATGACACTTCCGGTAAAACCGGACATCCATCATTTTAACTATATCTATCCATCAATGAAAAATTATGTCTAGTATCCCCATATCGGGTCTCATTCAAAGCGATTCATAAGTAAAAGAAATATACGCATTGCCCTGGTTTCATTGTCACCCGGTATGGATCATTCTATACAAAATAAAATGCACCCTGCAGGATTGCAATCACAATCTATTAGACCAGAATGAAACTAAAAACCAAAAACATTAAACTCTTATTTAAATTCAGTTGCATGTACAGTACAGTTAACTAACTGCATCAATATTACACTGATTTTCATTACTAATAAGTAAAAGAAATCCTATTTGCCACGTTTTTGCTGTGTTATTAAAAAATCATGAAGAATAAATAATAAACATGTGATAAATTCTATAACCTTTAATAATAAATAATTCAATTTTAACATGACACTTGACTACTGCGTATTGGTTTGATATTTTGAAATGTCATAGTTGCTTATAATTTTTATGAAATTTATAAACTGAGAATAGTGGATACTTGGGTTTAATGGTCGTAGAAAAGTATAGCATTCTACTCGCAGTAATTATTACTCGCAGTTATTTTATTACCCATTCGGATGATTTACGCAAACTTTATCCTCTTGAGTAATGGCAATCGCAATTGCTCGTTGAATGACTATTAACTTAGTCGCTTACATTTTTATTTCTTTACTTTCTGAAGTTTTTTTTTTCAAATTCGCGTTTATTTATGTTTCACATACAATATGTATATTTTACAAAATCCTATATTTATTCAAATTTGATTGAACTTGTAATATTCCATCATTTACTTCAGCTATAGTTGCCTTAGATAATACCTAAAGATACAATTTCAATATAAACATACCCACCTGGTATCAGTGGAGGTGTGGATTAGTTCCAAAATAAGTGCATTTTACTGGAAATTTATAAACCGCTATTTCCCTACGACGTGTTGTCTACATTCTTCCTTTGCGTTTTTCACAATTTTGTAAAACATATCAATTCTTGTAAAACCATTTCGAAAATGTTATCATCAATTCAAAAGATAAACACTTTCTCGATACACTTATTATGATAGATCTATTAAGTTTTTAAATGTTTAATCATTTTATGAGCATTTATTTACTGAAAACACATCTAATGCTTTTTACCTATAACATAATCGATGTAATCATTGGGAAATTTCTAAATTCCTTCAGGTCAGTAGATTGGTAAGACTTACAAGAATTATATAAAATATTAATCACATTTCCATCGATAGCATTGGTCTCAAAATGGAAATAAGGTAAGCGTAAACGCAGCCCTTAAGACTCGATATATTGCAAAATGCAGTTAGCGTATTTTCGATGCTCTTGTGATATAACTAGTACATATTAGCATTCCTTAGATAAAACGAATCGCTTTGTAGCGGCCCTTTTTTATTTTGGTGTTTGCTGCTTAGCTCTTCTTTGTGGTTCTACGCCTACTCAATTTTTTATTATTTATTATTAACTTAATAGAATTCTGCAGACTAGAGCTAACTTTACCCCGTAGTGTTCAAAAGCGACGCAATTTTGAAATTTCGGATCAGTTTTCAATTTCTTCTTGCTTCTTGACAATCCAAGCGACTTAATTTCATATCCCGGGACCTTGAAATCACAATTCCTTATTCCGAAGTCATCGGGTATTACGAGGCATTCACAACTCTTCTGACGCAAGCCTCGTGGCACTATTCTCCAAGATGCAGACCGTGCAATTCTATTTATTACCGCACGTAATAGTTGGCCGCTGTTGACCTTAAGGTGGGCGCTTATGTCGTTTCGGTTTACTGTGCTAATTTTGTGCGATTCGGGTGTAGACCCGTTAGGTCAAAGGATGTCTTGCTACTGACAGGATCCATTATCAAGACTTCCGTCGAGCTTTTTGTTTCCTTCCCAGCGACTCTGCTACTGCCTCAAGAAAACCCGATGGCTGTGGCTGCGTTAGGGAATTCGCTCTATGCTGCAGTTTTGACATTTAATTATGAATTGTGGGTAAGATAGTATAGAGGGAGTTTCTTTTTTAGTGACAAGGCAGCCAGTGAGGTGGTTTAACATTATTTCGATTATACCTTTCCCTATATCAACTAATGAAAAACGGTAAAAATGCATATTTATGCATGTACAAACTGTTGATAGTGTACATAGGAACTGTGATAATCATATACCTTCTTGACTAATAACTGATATTAAAATCCCTTTACAATATCTGCTGAAAGTACAATCATCATACCAATCACACTGACTGTACTGAATCGTTATAAGTAAACTGTTCAAACGTTGTTTATTGGCTCGTGATATAATCTAGCCGAATGCAACTCGTGTCTTCTTGATTAGCAAATCATTTTTGTTTCCACTTGATATATTGTTTTAGGCAATCACGCTCGTCCGTCGGACTCGACTGATTGCCAAACAATATTTCTCGTGTAAACAGAAATGATTATTTGATAATCAAGAACCCACTAGTTGCATTATATATAATACATACTATGCTTTATAGTTACAAGATTTTCAACGGTCTACGGATATGCATGCGTTCTATTTCTCAAGTTAGAGATTAGCTTTATTACCAATGCCTGAAAGGTTGCATGTCATATAGGATGACTTTTCCGCTGATACCTTCGGAGTTCAAGTAACTGTACTATGGTTATGAACCCTGATATGATTAAGCACATAATTCAGTTTGGACCAAAGTCCAAGACTCGATACCTCTTTACTTCTTTCGCTTTTGTGCCTAACGTAACTTTTGCTTGTTTTATTAACATGTAGCCTCCTTGGTGGTTTTACATTCAATGGCCCAACTTACCGTTTTTGTGGCCATTTTAACCTACACTTGTACCATTTAACTTCAGATTACTTTGCCTTGACGAACTCGAGTTAATGTTCATGCATACACGACGCTATTGGCCTTCCTTTTCTGTTATATTCTACTGTATTCAAACATTTTAGCTATTAAAGCCTCGGTATTATCATCTACAACAGGAATATTATGTTTTATTTGACCCAACTGATACCCGCTCGTTTTTTAGAGTATAAGTTAGTGTAAGCTAGAAGCCGTACACGGTAAGTGAGTTTTATTTTGACTCTTAGTTAGACTTGCTTCTATTGTCGTCGTAGTTGACGACTAGTGCCCTTTTGTAGTTTGCTTCCTTCGAGATCGCCTTTTGCTGAAGGGCGGCACAATCGTAATTCTAGATTGGGTGCTGCTGGGCAAATAATTCGCTAATTTTT
This sequence comes from Agriotes lineatus, assembly GCA_940337035.1. NCBI lineage: Eukaryota > Metazoa > Arthropoda > Insecta > Coleoptera > Elateridae > Agriotes > Agriotes lineatus. The sequence goes on along the minus strand of OW679197.1, from coordinate 32,409,779 downwards.
TATTCGAAATTGATAGTGGTCAGTATGCGAGCACCTTACCGTAATACGTCTGCTAGCATATTTAAATCTTCAATAATTGAGATGGTCAGGTCGTTTTATATCAAAGGAAGGCCAAAGCAATTTTGTAGACATTTTTATACATGCCACCACAGGTCGGTGACCTGCAGGCATTGACGTTCCAGCTTTGCGTATATTTTGAACCTGTTCTGTGAGCAGCAAGTTGCTCTTATACGTCTCCCACTACAGTGATTCTTCCTCGTCGTGGATGAGTAATTGCAAAATGCAAGGAGCACTAAGATATCCACATATTAATAATCATTTCGCTCAGTACCAGACTGACTTTTCATGTGTGGATCATTAGAGCCGCGGCAAGCAAAGTGAAATATATTCTTGGAGAACGCCTAACATCGCGGCGGCTGCTTCTTTTGAAGTATTTTCCTCACATCACGGCCAAGAGCATGTAGTCTATAAAACAATAACTCATAATAAATGTAACAGAAACGGCCGGGGAATCCCATAAAGTCGTGGAGTAAACCGCACAGCCTTGCGGCACTAAAACACCGCCTAACTGTTCTTTATGATTGGGGCGCCGCCAGTGGCGTGCGCGGGGGGCGCGCATTAGCACTCGCCGGATAATGGGCCGGGCGCCCCGCCGCGAAATTTATTATTTCCCGGTCTCGGAGCCTAATCCAGCCCTGGAGGCATCGATAACGGCGCCGTTTTATGACGTGCATTACTCCGCCGCCCTAATGGCGTGTAAGGAACAGAAATTAATAACAGTGCGCTTAATACGCGTATTCAGGTGCATTACACTTCGCTATTAAGCGCCTAATGCCGGCATAAATCAGTTCGGTTTAAATTCGGATGTACGTGTGTTATTGGATGGGGCGTATTTGTTTTCGGCATCTCGAAAACAATAACAAGCCCGAGTGAGGGCAATTTCCATTTATGGCGAGACGCGCAGGCCGCCAGAGACCGAAAGAAAATTAAACGTCGGATTCGGAGCGAACGCAATAAAACGCTCTGGGTCGGAGTCAAAGGTGAATGACGACCGAACACCTGCGGCGTGGCACCGCGACGCCCAACAAATATACTTTCACTATTTGTATTTGGAGGCGCAATACCTACCCCGCTTCCTTCCCATTGTCCTGGAAGTGCGCGGGACGGATGTGCCCTACGCAGGGCCGAACTGGCCCAAATGGAAAGATGGCTTGAGAGTCACAACTCAATATCTCAATTCCTCTTGTCTTACCGATCTAATAATTGAGTTTTGTATAACTGTCTGAAACATTTGCAATTATTGCAGTTTTTACAAGTAATTCAGGCATTGGTCTTTCGAGCCGAATCAACGCATTCGACGAGCCGAATCTACTACTATTGTAATGCAAGGCTCATGAAGAACTGAACCGGATTCAAGCTTTGGTCGAGCTTGATCTATTATTCCTACAAAAAAGGTGCAACATTCCTGGAGGCTCAGACCAGATTCAAGCTTTGGATGAGCTGGAAGTATACTACTACAAGCAAAATACAACATTCCTGGAGGAATCGCGCCACATTAGAATTTTGGAAATTAGGATCAAATACTACTACGAAACTAGAAGAATTGGCATAATTACGACATTCACGACGGAGAATTTGGATTAACTATACTGCTACTACTTTGGACGAATTGGAGTAACTACAAAATTTACGAGGGATTTCAGACATTGGTCCTCCGAGCCTATAAATCTCGGAGTGTATCAAAAATTGGTATGCATTCCTACGACTAATTACAATTACCAAAGATCAGAAGCGAGAGGAATTATCAGACACATACGCCCAATCTACAACTTAAAAACCAAATCAGGTTACCAACGGCACAAGCCTAAACTACCAATCCAACGCCAGTGGATAACTGCGCCGACATAGAATCAACACTGCAAGAACAAAAGTGGCGGGAAAAAATCGGCCAACTGCTTACAAATATGAAAAAAATTGCGAATACAAGAAAAACCACAATGTCTGAACTCCTCTCAATTATTGCACTTTGAGGAAATAATTCAGAGAACGTAGATTGTTGATTGAGAGGACCAGGTTAATATATATTGTTATGATACACCATACGTTGATCATAAATTAAATTAAAAATGTATAAAAGAAATTGGGATGTTAGTATAAGCCATAATAACTCATTAAAAAAGGTTGGTGTTGTTTATAATAGTTTAATGAATAAATTTGAGTTAAAGCAAATTATTATTAATGAAATGATAACTGTTGAACGTTTACAGGTGGTTTAAATATAAAAAGAATATTTAAGAGACGGTGGTAATTAAAGTAGGTAGATATGAAATAGGAATTAGAATATATGAGGCATTAAGAATGAAAATATGGTAGTTAAGAAGTTTGTTCCAATTATTAGAAAATAACAAGTGGAAAAACATGTAGAGAAAATCGTTTTGATCTAATTTTAAAAAAATATAGAATTTAACCCTCTTTTAATTTGGAAAGTTTTGGCTTATTTAAAAAGGGTAGTTTAAATCTGTGAGTGAAATATAAAATAACAAATAACAGAAGTAATGAAGTAACTACATAAGAGTATTGGTATTGGTAAACTTAATGGATATAAGAATGGTTATTTACAAGTGATTAATTGAAGAATTATATTGAAACAGTTTTATTCGAAGAAATACAGTTGACAAGTGACATAAGTAAAAAGGGGTTTACATCAAACTAAGTGTTGCTGAGTAGAGAGTCCACAGGAGTTTCAGTGAAGCTAGAAGGTCCGTTCAAGAAGGTGGTAGCAGGGACAAAAGCAGGTCTAGAATAATTCTGTTGACTGGTTGCTGTCAAGGATTTTGAGTTTTGGGTGTTGGACGAAGCGTGGCGCTGGTGATTCTTCGTGACGGATACATTGCAGAGAGCTGCTTAGAAAGGATCCATTCCAGAAGGTGACAGAGGCAGAAGCAGATTTAGAATTGTGCTATTTGCTGGTTGCTGTCAGGAATTTTTTGTTTCGTGGGATTGGACGAGGCTTGGCAGTGGAGGTTTGTACATGTCATGAGAGCTGCATTGCGGGTGGCTGTTTGAAGGAGTCAATTGTGGCTAAAGTATAAGTTGCAGTTTTGAACATTTTGAAAGTGACATATGCAAGGTGGATAATTCCTTAGTTTATACCAACTATAAAGCAAATAAAGACATTTTAAAATTTGCAATTAATTAAGAAACAATAACTTACTGTATTATATAAAGTTGTAATGTACAATTCTTAGAATTGGACATTTGTCTTTAAGATTTGAGAATTACTGTTGACATTTGGTTGACATTAGATGTGACATTCAATTTGAATGAATAGTTGCAAAATACTTGAAAATCATTTTTTCAGAACAAAGTAACTAGATAATTGAACCCAAACCCCTGAAAGAGTCTCAGGCGCAATCATTTTAATCATTTGAAACTTTTGCATATCAAATGGTACAATTCAATTTAAAATGAGCAGCCAGTGCAATATATTATTCGGTTATACAACGTCCTACGTCTTTCGATGTCCAATCTTCAATTTTCTCTGTTTAGCCGCTGATCTTGTTTAAGGCTTCGCTTTTCCATCCAGCTCTTCCGAGGTCTCACTAGTCTTCTTCTTACCGGTGGTTTCTATTGAAGGATTTGCTTTGGTAAGCGTTCTTCCTCCATTCGCTCAAAGCTCATACAAAATAAGCAGTTTACTTCTTATCTCATCAACAATTGTTAGGGAAGCTTTCATTATTTCTCTGATTCTGACATTTGATAATCTTTACATTTTCGATCTTCCTGCTGCCCACCCCCAAAAATCCATTTCTGTGCCGTTAAGTAATTTCGCTGGTCTTTCTTTGATTTGCCACACTTAACATCTATAATTAAAGTTCTGATGGAGTTTTAATATGGAGTATTTTTGTCTTTGGTTACTTCATCCATCGTATCATTGTTTGATATTTTTTAACCCTAAGTATTTGCATTGAGGGAAGTTCTTTATTTGGATTCCATTGCGCTTATGCACATATATCTTCACTCTCCTGCATATGTTTGCTATATGATTTTATTTTCCCAGCTCGATAAGGTGTCCTAGATTTTCTTCAATTGTCTCATAGTAACAATTGTTCTCTTAGGGCCGGTTCTACAAATCAAGGATCAAGTTATCCGGGGAATAAAGGCCCCAGAAACGATTGCTGTAACAAAGGAAACTATGACAATTATACCTCGGATAGATTATTCTACGTATATACTTGCATTGTAGAACCGGCCCTTAATGGTCGGACTAGTTCTCTTAGTATAGTTTCTAGTTGTTTTTTATGTGCTTATTAAGACGTTATCGCGGGCAAAAAGTCTAGATTTTTGATGGCTAAAGTAAATAACTTATGGAATATTGTGTCTTACCCCTAGTTTTATCGAAGTCTTATTGGTTTCTCTTTCTTCGTTTAGTTTTCCATTAATTGTGACACTGAGATTGAAATATATGTTTCTACGCTTTTGCATATCAGAGACGTTTCCTTCCACGATAAATCTCTCGATACGTAATAAATCGATAATAAATCATTTACGATAGTTACTGTTTTATGTCTAATCCTCTCAGAATTTTAAAACAGTGGCGTTCGTGTCATTGTTGACACTCCTGTTTTTTTAGATACTCTGTAATCAAATCATTGTTGATTTAGCGAAGCAGATTCTTCGTTTTATTTCAGCGTTCGATTCCCACCAATTGAATAGTAAAGAGCCTAAATGTATTTAGAAATTCTTCTGCAACCTCACACCTCGCTATGATAATTTTTGTTTTGTCTCGATTTAATTCGAATCTAATGTCTCCACTAGCTCTGTCTGTTCTAGCTAACAGTTAATTTTTTTAATAATACAGTAAGAGTGGTATCATTGTTTGTTTTTCGTCCTTTTATCGACAATCCTTCATTCCGGTCTTCGAGAGCTATCCAGATAGTGCGATCGCCGCATCTATTGACCAGAATGGGAGAAATAATGCATCCCTGCCCTATACCAGCACTTATTCGAGAGCGTAATGATCTATTATCGTCTAGCTTGACAGTATAATTGTATGATTTATAAAGCGTCTTTGTCGGATGAATACAGTGATTAAAACTGTTTAGAGATATTTCCACTTAACGCATCAAATGCTTTGCGGTAGTCTCAATTTCAATTACTTGCTCACGTATAAAGTGTTTATACTTGCAACATAGTTTTTTACGAATCTACAAGGTTCTCTGGGAACGTAACAGTCCAAGAAGGATCTAATTCTATTATACAACCATGAAGCATAAGCAGTGACGATTTTTCCGAAAAAAAACCCATTTTAGCAGTAACCGAAACAAGCCGTCCGAAGTATGATTCAGAATGACAATCGAGTCACATAGAATTATTAGGAGCACTAGGGTAACTTCAATAGACAAGATTTTTACATAATCACTTGGGTGTAAATTAAGGAAACTCTGAAGAAATATTATGAAGGTAGGTCTAAATCAGTTCACAACATCGTGACGAAAGGTGGATATATGCATTGGAACCCGAATCTAAGCGGCAGTCTGCACAATGGGTGTTTTCAATTGACCCTATAGTTAAAATGAAGCGATCTCGAAGTATTGGTAAGAAAATGAGTGCTTCTTTCTTTTCAAAATCAACACCTATCACAACTGTCGTGCTTGAATATAAACGCACGGTTAACGTAGAGTGGTGCACGACAGTGAGCCTGCCAGACGTTATTAAAGAAGCACGTTTATGGCGCCCAAGAAGTGAGATCGTTCTGCATCATGACAATGCTTCAAGTCACATAGTACATCAAACAAAAGAATTTTTAGAGGCTTCCGGGTTAACATTTCTAAGTCATCCCCCATACAGTCCCGATCTAGCACCCTCCGATTACTTTCTATTTCCTCGATGAAAGGATAAAATTCATGCTGTGCGATTTGGAGCTCCGGATGATGATGTAGAAAGCTACAAAGAATTTGGTTTTATCGAATGTCTAAATGTAAATAGTTTAAGGGCAAATATTTTGAAACACAATAACAAAAATAATTTTTGGCTACAAAACTTTGTTTTATTAGATTGCAGAAATTTACGGTGCTGCCCTCGTATCTTACGTATCTTATAAATAATATAATAATAATATTAATAGTAAATTCATTCCTTCAATACCAAAGAGACATACAAACAGTGGAGGTTTGTCAAATCCAGTCTACCACCCTGTAGACTTACAAATACAAATAAATGTTGTCCATACACAAACCTAACTTAAATAACAACATTATACAATAACAGCATAGCAAAGCTATTTTCACTAGACCACTATAATAGAAAACAGTCCTCAAACTTCACTGTTCGATGTTGTGCCGATGTAAAGCTTTTTGCATTATGAATTGCTGCTATTTTGTATCAATTTGCTGATTGTATTTAATATCAAAACTGTCCTTTTTATTATTTTGAAGACGATACCCTCCCGCTAGCGAGAGATCGGCCGTTTCGTAGAAATGATTCATTTTTGAACAAAATACGGTATTCTGGAATGCTGATTTATTTGTTGTAGAACCAGAGTTTTCAAATTCCTCTAAAAATTTTTAAAGCTTCTAGCTTAAAAAATTAAATATAAACTTCTGAGCCTGAAAGAGACATGACAGCTGTAGGCTAGCGGAAATTGCTTATGACAGAAAAGTAGCATAACTATGGGAGTTCTGGCACACACAGGTGCAAAAGGTAGGACAGGTATGCAGGTAAAGGTAGGTGTAAAGGTATGCAGGTAAAGGTAGGTGTACAGGTATGCAGGTAAAGGTAGGTGTACAGGTATGCAGGTAAAGGTAGGTGTACAGGTATGCAGGTAAAGGTAGGTGTACAGGTATGCAGGTAAAGGACAGGTATGCAGGTAAAGGTAGGTGTACCGGTATGCAGGTAAAGGTAAAAGTTGCAGGTAAAGTAAAAAGTGCATTTACGGGGTTGGAAGTGCATTTAAGGTGTGCAGATAAAGGTAAAAAGTGCATTAACGGGGTTCAGGTAAAAGTAAAAAGTGCATTGACGGGGTTGAAAGTGCATTTACGGGTTGAAAGTGCATTTACGGGGTTCAGGTAAAGGTAAAAGTGCATTTAAGGAGTAAAGGTGTGGCACAGGTGTACAGGTGTAGCACAGGTGTACGGAAGCTGGCTACTAAATACTAAAAGGGGTTGTATCTCGTAAACGGGTGGGACGTCATCTGAGTCATCTGTAGGTGTTCGAATTGAAATTGAAGCCAGGTAATTGTGAAACCGTTAGCAGAATGAGGTCGCGCGATTAAAAAATCACAACAACAACATATTAAAGAGTCATTGACCTGGCCTTTTTTAATAATGTATAATGTCTGATTAGATAAAGATGTGTGTTAGTTTTAATCTGTTAAAAGCAAAGTATTACAATTTTATATTAATTATTAATTATTAGTAGCTCGACATCCGGTATCCGGAAAGTGCATTTAAGGCAAGTGCATTTAAGGAAGAAATGCGAATCAAGGTGACGGTAGGAGGGATTAAATGAATAAAATGATAATTAGGAGATAAAAGATTGGTAGTAGTTTTTAAACATTGATGAGAAATGAACGCTAATGATGAAATAAGAAGTAATATTGTGACAGCGATACGTGAAAATAAAGATGCAAGCGTGGGAAGAAAACGTCATGTAGAGACTGAACTAATAAATTATAAGTCAAAACGACTTCGTTCGCAGGTGATTGGCAGCGGTGAGAAGGAGGATAGTAGAAAATTGAAATGGGCGAAGGTGTCGAGTGCATTCAAGAATAGAATTCGCACGGGGGCGGTTGTCAATTTAAGGCATACTGAAGTGTATGAGTTTTTCGAGGATTCATTTTCGGTGGTGAGATATCAGTTAATCAGTGCACTGAAAAGTTTAAACAATATAAAGGTGAACTTTGTATTTTGCGGAGAATTTATAAAGAAAGAATCGGACGAAGTGAGTTTAAAGTATTTCAATACCTGCAATTATAGTGTGTATGAAAGCACTAATCTGAGAGAATTGTACGATTCTGCAATAGATAGCCTAAAGACAAAATTATCAGATTTTCAAGAGACTGGAAGTGGCTGGACATTAAAATCGATAATAAATTTGACTGTAAATATATCTAAGGCATGATTGGAAGAATTACGTTCAAGTAAAAATGAAACGGTGGGAGAAAGAGACATTTAGAAACAAAGGTTTTAAGTATAAGGTGTGGAAAATTACAAAAGTTGCGGGTGGGGGAGTAACCACTGATAAGAAATTTTTGCGACGATATAGATTATGGTGGATTTACGGATAGAACTTAGTAGTGAACATATCGCAGTTGCGACAATTCCCTATGAAAATGATTGTGCTGATTGCAATTATGCTGGCTGTGACAAGTGCAACCGATCATTCGTTAAATTCGCAAATGTGGCTAAACGGAACGACCAGTATAAATAGGAATGTGAATAAAACCAATGTAAAAATAGATTTTCATCAACCTCAATGGGGCGACGAAATTCCTATGTTTAACTTCTCGACAATGTACAATGCTTTGCGAGATGAAGTATCACTACCGAGTTCGACAAAGTGTTTGGAAAAAATTACCCAAGAGTGTGCCGATGACAAGGTTCAATTAGATTATCTAATCACACAGACAACTTCGCAGGATATTCAATTGTTGAGTCTCCGCAACGACCTTAACTTTACCAGGACCCAATTGCAGGAATGCATGGCCAAAGGACAGGTGTACAAGCGTATTTTCGATCAGAAAGTAGGCCAATAAACTACTACCTTGAATGTGAGAGCGCGTGCGCATGAAAGTAGAGAGAATATGTACTAGAAATAAGACTAAAATGTTAAAAAGTGTCATATCATTTAGAATAATGGCTAGTAGTGCCTTGATGTATTTTGCTTTAGCGATAGTAATAAATAAAACTATATATGTGTATTGGCCTACCTATGTGAAAAACGTCGAGATTTGCGCAGAATTTTCAAACTCATTGGCCTCATTTAATGACACAGTTGCATGTGAGTGGAGGTCAATGACCTTCAAACATTTAAACAAGACATTCCTAGCGACATTGGAGTATGCGGACAAAGAAGGCTCCTGGATAAATTACAAGATTCGTTACTATTTTCACAATGGCACCTATTATGAAACAAAATGGAACTTAATGATATGGAATTATGTAATGCTGATGACGATGAATGTACCTCATGAGTCATGGATATGGATAGCATCAGGTGTACTTGCTGCGATGGGAGCAATAAGCGGCACAGTTGCTGCTATTTATAATATATTAGCTGCTTTCCTTTCGCGTGCATCAAACCCCGACGGCTAGAAGCCCGAGTCGCTCGGTGCTGCTCGTGAATGGAACGCGATTTAGCGGCATAGCGCACATCTAGCGCGCGCCAAAAGTTTTAAACAGTCACATAACCTTAAAATGTTATTTTTAGAAATTTGTGTTTGGTGCTGAACAGTAACAAAAACTCGCTGAAATTCATTTTCATTTTTTGTTATAACCAAAAATATTCCAACACTTTAAGAGCTTATAGTATACTGAAAAATTAAATCTATGCACCCACTATTTTACTACAATATCACAAGTGAATTGTCTTCTTCTATCAGTCTTTGTTTTCCTAATAGCAACTGCTTTAGAAAATGAAACAAATTTAGATGTAGGAATGGTAAGCGTTTAATAAAATGTTTAATTAATAACTTAGTTATATAAAATTTAACAAATTCAAAATCCTAACAATTACAAAAAAATTAACATTCCTATAGCTAAAAGTTCTGTTCATGCGCAAAGGTGAGGCTTTATTTCAGTGATGACATTTTTTCTTCAAAAAATTTAGCATAGCACCTAAAACCAGGGAGAAGTTGCACCTAACCTCAAATGATTTCGCCTTCGCGCCTTTTAAAAATTAAAAGTATGCCATGCTGGCTGGCTGTGGCTTCGCGCCCCGACCAACGAGCTGGTCCTTGAGAGGAAAGGGGAAATAAGCCCAGAGCGACTCTGAGGTTAAACGCCCTTGTGAAAGGAACTAGGTGCGCGACAGTTTGGAGCCGCTCCGAGCTGTTCCCATGGATGAAAGGAACGCGCCTATAAGGAGGAAAATGTCAACAACAACAACACCAAGATGAAGTGACGATGTGTTCCAATCAGATGTCAAATTGCATTTCGACCTGCTGTGAACGATCTCAAACTGTCACATGAATGTCTTTTAAATAAAAACTCTATATGTAATATATATGTTTATTATTATTATGTAACATTATAAATACAATATACATATTTAAACTAATATTCTATTTATTTTACTACATAGTATGCATGCAATTTTAGACAATCAAATCTTTAGCAGATATCCATGTGGGCTCTTTAAAACCTAACCATTTTACTAATAACTGTTCATTATTCGTACGAGTATGGCGATGTTTTAATATCTTCTCCACTAAATACACTTCGGTTTCATTGGTTTTTGCAATTTCCTGCTCGTAAAATGCACCCAAAATAGGCTTGCCTTCCAAATCCTCCAATAGATACGTTGTGGGATTGGTCAGTTGTACTTTAACGATTTTAAATAGTTCCGTAGACCAATTCGGTTTATAGCCTTTCTCGAATGTTGATTTAAATTTGTAAATACGTACAACATCGCCTACACTATAACGAAGTTTTCCAACACGCTTCACACGAGCATACACAGCATCCAGATTGACATTATTATGTAATGCGTAATGAGGTGTCATTCCGATCGTACGATGTTTTTCATTGTTATATTCGGCAGTAACACGCTGCAAAATATCAATCCACCTGTAGTTGCCGTTAAAACTAAACAGTTTTTCAAGTTTTGTCTTTATCGTGCGAATTACTCGCTCCGCAATGGCTGCTTTTGTAACTGAAAATGTGGAATAAAGCCTTATCCCCAGTGTTTTCATGAGTTTTTTAAAGTGTCGATTCCAAAATTCGCTACCATCGTCCGACTGAATATTCTTCGGTGATCCGGCCGCATTCAATATAATTTGCATCGCACTCGTAACTTCTGGGTCACTTTTTGTTTTTAGCGGAAAAGTCCACAGGTATTTCGTATAACAGTCGATTACGCACAATATAAACTTGTAACCGTCATTGTCTTTTGCATCGTAACGATATTCGGCAAGATCGATTTGATACAAATCTCTCGGACCTTTCAGTACTGTATGTCTTCTTGGGAAATTTTTACGTGCAGGTTTATGAATTTCATCAACTATAACTTGTTTCCTATTGCTGCTGTTGGGTATTATCTTCGGAGGCGTCATCTTGCTGCTGCTGCTGCTGCTGCTCCTGTTCTTCGAATAATTTCAGCAAATGTTCTGCTCTAGGTGAAGTATGTATAAAGGATTCTGCTGCAAGCTTTATAGGTAATGTGTTCATATCGCGATTTCACACCGAACTAAGATGATACAGATTAGCTGTAATGGAGTCTACACATGTGATTAGCGCTCTCGATGTACTTTCGAGAGAAATTAAACGGAGAATGACATCTTCGCGGATCGCATCCAACACACGATCTATTCGATAATTGATTCTGCGGAGTTTTTTCTTTGTAAATTTCTTGGTCACGGCATCCGATTCGGCCTCTGGTTCGCCAACATCTATCAATTTTCTCTTACGCACAGTAACAACCTTCTCTTGTACAATTAAGGTGTTTTTCTTATTTACAGCATCGTTATCTTCTTGCGGATCGCCAATGTTACACAATCGTTTAGTTTCCAAATCGTAATCGTCATTGGCTGTTAATTGAAATCCTATTCCAGGTGGACCACGAGCAGCAGCTACACTACCAGAATTAAAGCCACGTGATGAATCGCTAACTTGACGTCCAAAGGTGTCGACTACCATCTTTACACTAATCCTTAACCCTTTATAGGGCAAAAGGTTGGCAAATGATTTTAAAACCCAGTATTTTGAATACATGTTTATTGTAACACACTATAACTAGATTAAATGAAATTTTTGAAAAAAAATCAAAATTTTCTGATTTTTTGGGTGGGAAATTATTATCCCAATGCCCGTTTACCATTTTACAAAAATAGGTAGCTCTTGTCACTTTGAAGTGTGAAACACTGCAAAACAATCTTTACAGAGAGCAACATTGCACATTTTACAAACTAAATTACTTCTTTTTTCCTTTTTCTTAGTGCTACAATTTGCACATCTTCGGTAGGTTGATATTTTTTCAGGCAGGTGACTTCCTACATTGACCAGTCTTGTTGTATTACTAACTGTAGCTTGTCCAGTACTGCTGTTTCTTTTCTTGGCAAATCCTTTCATAGGAAAATATCCAGGTCGCTTTTTTGAGGAAAAGTTTGCTATTAGATCGTTGACAAGAACAGATCTGAATTGTAGATGGGTCTTATATTTTAGATTCTGTTTTTTCATGTTTTCTTTGTACATGATGTAACTATTTACAATACTACAATCTAAAAAGTAATAAAATAACTTTATCCACCACCTCCTAGATTTTTGCGCAACGCTATATACAGCCAAATGCTGGTCCAGCCTGTCTACGCCTCCCATAAATTTATTATACGTAGCGATGGATGGTGGACAGGGCACTTCTTCTCGGACTCCTTTTGTATTTCGTCTCAGCACGGATGCATTATCTGATGGATTATGCATGCTGGACAATACACAAACTGGAGTTTTTCCACGATCAAGCCATTTGCTTGCGCTAAGATCTTCGGACATGGCATAATCCATTTCTAATCGCTTCATGTTTTTATTAGATTTTAGGTGATTGCTGGGAAAATATTTCCTATTTTGTCTAAATGTGCCGCATCCAAACAATTTCTTTTTTAGCAGTTGTAATAAAAGGGGTACAGTGGTAAAAAAATTATCGAAAAACAGACAATACCACATTCCTTCGAGAAACTGGGAAAGTCGAAGGACTACACTTTCCCCTAGATTTTTGGTAATGGTACCTTCGGGATTTTTGCCAGTATACACTTCAAAAGCTATCATATACCCCGTTGCAGCACAACACATAGCCCAAACCTTGAAGCCCCTTTTTATAGGTTTTAGGGGCATGTATTGCTTCATGGTGGTCCGTCCCTTGAATGCAACCATGCTTTCATCAATCGAGATATTTCTTGATGGTGAAAATGCTTCGGAAAATTTCTGTGACAGGTGATCCAATAACGGTCTTACTTTATAGAGCCGATCAAATTTTGGTGTACCACGTTCAGGCATCTTACTGTTGTCAGCAATATGTAGAAGACGTAAAATACACAGAAAGCGTTTGACGGACATAACGCGTGCAACTCGTTCACAATGAAAGTTTTCGTCAGTGGACCAGTACAATCGTAAACTTGGCAGGGAATGAAATCCCATGAAAATGATTATACCTAACCATGCCCTAAATTCTAATAAATCTAAACCTAATTCTACATTCTTTTGTTGACCATACAAATTACTTTGTTTTATAATTTCCTGCATAAAATCCTGTGTAAAAAATAGCATAAAATATTCGAGTGGCGATAAATACCGATTCAGGTTCATTTTACAACCAAATGGTTGTTGAAAAACACAATTATTATACATTTTGGGATCCCTAGCCTGTTTTGTCCATTTTATATCTATATTAGCACTAGTATCAGTGTCTGATGAAGTATCCAGCCCATTGTCACTGCCTTCGCTAACATCCATAACCGACACTGCATCGTCTTTGTCATCGGCATCAGAAGGTAAATAATCTGAACCGCTAGATTCACTGTTCTGATCCTTCGATGTACTTGGACCAGCTTTGTTTCTTCTATTTTGTCTTGTCTCAACCACATCGCGATGAGAATAGGGTGCACTCAGTGGTAACACATCTTCTGCATCTGAGTCGCCCCCAATATCGGAACATACTGCTTGCTCTTCAGTAATTTCAATAAATGAATTACTAGCCAGTTCTACTAACTCTGCATGGGAAAGAGCTCGGCGATTTTCGTAATTTCTTGCCATCCTGAAATATTTTATAGTTTGATTTCATGGCATACTAACACTGTACTAGAGTGCATCGATAAAAACGAAAATATTATCTAAGTGAATCGAAAAATTTGAAAACCAATACTTTGAACTGATACAATATACAATTTACGTGATAAAAAAGCAAAATAAACATTTTCAGTACTAGCTATTAGGAAAAAAGTTAGTCTTGTGGAAGTCCTACGTAACCTAACAATGACAATACCAAACAAATTTTTTATCTGTAATACCAATATGAGCACTATTTGTTAAACTAATATTGCACAATTATAGCAGAATCCTTTCTAAATACATTACATGCTAATTTACTCACCTTAAACATACAGTAAAAACAGAAAAACCACTTCAAACTATATGCAACAACAATATACGTCATTCTACACCACACGAAACCTTTGGGCGAATAATTTCCCACTTTGACAGATCAGCTGGCATAATAGTTAAAATAACGAATATATGTGGTAGTGGCTCCAGTACCATCTCAGGGCATCTACATTTGTAGGTGGGAATATATTTTCCCAATGAAGCTACAGGTACAGTAGGTGGGAAATTATTTACCCACTGCGCTGTAAAGGGTTAAGCTATGGTACCCTCTTCTTTTAACTCCTCGGTGATAGAGATAATTTCATTGTCATGTGCATTATTACCAGCCCACTTGGATGCATATAAAAGACGTAAACGACTAATCAATTCAGACGGTTTATTCCAATAGACGTAATCAACTGGTTTATCGATATCACGTACAGTTTTAAAAAACCCACTTCCACTTCTTGGTTTAGGCTTTGCCGCCGCTGTCTTTTTCAGCACTTTCTTCGTAGGCAATTTTACAGGTGGCGGCTGCTGTAGATAACGCTGATATTTTACACTTTTGTCTGCTACAACACGACCACGTATGGTCTTTCCTGCATTCGTTCTATTCACAATTTTCCTATAGTTATCAATATCTTCGTTGGAAAAATTCGTCGGAGTTTTGAGTGTTAACAATTCGAAAAGACCTGGCGTACCTTTGTAAACGTCGTCGCCCACTTTTATATCGTTGCCGGGTAAAACATCAATAGTCTCATAACCAAATTGCCATTCGTCCCTTGATTTTACATATTTCATACCGTATCTAGACCTATCTACATCCTTATCATTACGATTCTGTAATCTTTCGATAACATCTTGCACCATTGGACTATATGTATATGTATATGTAGCTTCAGATGATGATGATGATGATGATGATGTCATGTCTTCATCTTGCACTTCTGCCTGGCTGCTAACTGTAGGAATAGGTGATTCAAGTTCAAGTTTTCGTTTTTTAATTAGCGGTGACGTAGTAGTAGTAGTAGTAGAATCTTGTCGATGTTCTGCATGTGATGGTGTCTCGGATGACAGTTTTACTGCTGCTGCATTTGAAGCTGTAGTCACGGCGGCGATACTTTTCAGCTGTTCGATAAGTTGTTTATGCGTTTGAAAATAATCTCGTTCGGCCTTATGTAAATCACGTTTATAAGCGGCGAATTTTTTCCTAATACTTTTTGTAGCTTCGATTACTTTGTTCTTTAACTGTGCTGCTGATGATGATGATGTATTCTCCATGACGGGGAATTCGGATATGAGACGGGTTTTTAGCTTATAAATATATAAATGAATCGAAACCCATACGATATCTTCCACCACCATCACTGCAGTTGCTATCCTTGTCGATTACCAAAAAGCCATATGCATCCTTCCAGCACAGTGCACACATATCCTTAAACTGTTGGAATGTCATGTCGGCGCTGACGTGATCGTCGTACACATGTTTTAAATTCAACTCGTCTTGTTTGAACAATACCAGTAAATTAATATTGTCTCTGATAAGATGTTTGGGAATTCGAGCGTACGTTTGACTAAGATAAAAACAATCGATGCAATTATGACGACCCATGCTAAAGTATTGTTGTATCTTCTCTTGTCTCAATTCATGTCCAATATCGTCGAATATAATTAGACTGTACGGTTTTGGATGATTTGCTTCGATCATTTCCTCTTTCTCATTGAATTCATAATAACCGAGACCTTGAATGGGTTTAAGAATAACTCGCAAATATTCGTATTTCGGTTGATTGAGCGATTTCGAGTAGACATAGATATTTTGAAATCGTAAACCGTTTGCATCTGTTATCAAACTTAACATTGCATTCGTTTTCCCACAGCCCGTAGGTCCCAGAAAAGATGCACGAACAGATTGAGGCAACATCGGTCCATGTCTGACGATTCGATTGTTTCGTTCTTCAGCTACATTGTCGATATTTGTAACAGGTAGCGAACTCTCCTGTTTAACCACCCTCATTATACTAATTCATTCTGCATGCATACACACACTTTTAAATAAAATTCCATTTGTTTACACACACTTGTATTTACATATGAATATTACTACAATCGAAACATACATAATTTGCTTACACATCTAATTTACAAATATGATTAGTAGGTTACTATCGACTAGATATTTACAATAAAACCTTATTTAATCTCTAACATATTTTGTCACCATTTCCGTGAAAGGATTGTATTGAATGATGTTATCGTGAATCAGAATGGCAAAAGCTGACGAACCAACTGGAAAATTTTCGGCAGCTTCAATTTCTATTTTTACATCTACAGGCGATTCTTTTACAGACTCCAATTGTCGTGTACAATCGATTACGAAAATGGGCTTCTGTAGAAACTTGTTATAATCTAGCAAACACTTGTCCGTGGAAGCGATGTCGCCATAGTATTGTGCTCGGAATTTCCTATAAGCTTCGTAAGCGGCCAAATAATTTTTGTTGGCGAAATCCAGTTTCATACGTTGCTGCGGAAATTCGGAGGTGTTCAAATACACCTTGATATTGGTGATTTTCAGGTGAGCGAGATCGGTAGCATATCCAGTCTTGGAATGTCAATATTATAAATCTAGGTTTTTCACTTTGGTTTGTGTTCTTTATGCGCCAGATTGTCGAATTGGATTGTGGAAGGGCTGAATGCTGATGTAATTCCCATCGGCGATATGGTAGTAGTACAGTGGGCTGTACTCGTAATTTTTCCAGCAGATGCAAATTCGCTTCGTCACTCAGAGTCATATGAGGCACTTCCCATGTAATTTTTGTAATATTAAAATCGACCGCTGTAGTTGCACTTCTACTGCAATTTACGTCACTCTTGCTCCGTATAAACACCAATTCCTGTGGTATTCGCACGAGAATTTTTTTATAGTCCTCGCACGATCCCAGAAATAGATTTAGCGGAATGGCATAGACAAAAGTTTTCTTATCTTTGTCGATAGTCTGTTGGATATGATCATGTGACCATCCGGAAGCGCTAAGTGCACTCACGTCGTCTGCCGTATAGGAAACGAGGCCTTCAAGACAAATAGCCTGGTTGTTTTGCATTGTCTATAATCTGACCATTGAATAACAGCTGTATATCTTCAAACAGGAATAGACCCGCATTATTTGTGATTGTGTAATCTTTCGAGTCGGCGATTTTCGGTGCAAAGGTTCCTGATATCGTAAACAAACTTCTGTAAGTGGCGGTCAGGATGTCTGAACTTTGAATCTGTATTCGAATTATATCCGAATTGTTTGTATTTAACGTAAACGGCTGATAAGAGTAGTAGTCTTCCTTAATTATTAAATTATCAACTCGCGGTTTCGAGAAAATATTTAAATTATGTCCCTCTGTATTATATCGCACATGTTTAAAAATAACATCGTCACTATCTCCGTTGCTATCAGAACCACGTTTGGATGGCATTGTTGCGCTATTGTTTACACTTTTTATTCTTATCTTGTGGACTTAGTATGGTAAATCCTAATCGGGTTAAAAATTTCAGATCCGAATTGCAAAGTGTTGTTGTTGTTGTAGCTGATGCTGGCGTGATCGAAGACGAATTGCATTCGACTGAATCATTATTTCTCTTGCACTTTGGTTTATCCTGTTCATCGTCTTCACTGCTGCTGCTGCTGCTGCTGCTGCTACCCCCTCTAGTTATAAAATCTAGGCCCATTTTTCTCGTTTAAGTTCTAGTCGTACTACCGTAAATGTATCTTCGCTAACGTCCACCAATCGACCTTCGTGGTCCACTAATCTTAATGTAATATTGTTAATCTCATCCACAATCACCGGAAAATAGATAATATGTGAGGGTGTACACTCCAGTTGATATCCTGGCGCTACACTCAATCCAAATTCATAAATCGAATGACAAGGTATGTTGTTACGATAAGATCCGGCCGTAATGTTTGAATCGACAAAGATGGTATATACTCGAATGATTTCGACGTCCTTGTCGGACACGTGTTTCTTGCCTGCTTCTAGTATTTGCGGATTAAAACCGAGCATAGAACCTATATTTCCAGGTTTTTGAAATTTTATTCTATAGATCGATTGCACTTCGCACTTTAGCGTGCTATTATTCGGCACGAGTTTAAAACGGCTCTCGCCAAATTCCTTTTTCAAACTAGCACCGCCACTGTTATCCTTGGAAATTCCCTCTTGTATATAGGCATTTATTTCATCGACTTCATAACATCCAGACGGTATAGTGATTTCTTTGTCGTCGATATCGTAATAGAATTTGTTATTGCCAGGAAAAATGTTTCGCACTGAATTGCAGGTGTGCAGACCCACGAGGCCGAGTGTGTAATTATACTCGGACCTGTGGTAATTATATTACCTCTTCCCGATACTACGAACGTCTGAGACATATTTGAATGGCGCTCGCTTATGTACGGTCCTTTTATACAGAAACTTGAGGCACAGATGGCCGCAAACGTTCGTGTTATAATCTTGCATGTTTTCGTAATTGTAGTACATGTCGCAACCTGGAAGATAGCTTTGTAACTCCATAGGTGGAGGTAGATCACCGTAAGAGTCGAAATAGTGAACTCGATTTCCGTATTTCTTGTAACACACCCAATGGGTTCCATTGCCCGTTTCTTCTTCTTCTTCCTCTTATTGTAGGCCAGTGGCCTGTTATAACCACAAAGTGGTTCTATGAGCCCGTCGAAATTGAGGAAGAGTTCCCTTATTAGGGGTTAACGACTACCACAGATGTTAGCGTGGTAGCCGGGGAGCGTACGATTTTTAAAATCCATCTATAGCATCTACCGGGAATCGAACCCGGTCCGGCCGCCTGAGAGGCGAGCATTTGCTCGCTGCGCCATCCGCTCACGCCCGTTTCATTGTCCAAATTTAGAATTGCACTTTCGTTTGTCCACGGATGACCTTTTGGCAAATTATCGCGCATAAACACGCCTCTAAAGTTTTTAGCATCCTTTGCGTTGTTAGCTATATTTATCTATAAATTCCTTTACCTACCTTTAGGTCATCGCTATATCTCTTAGTTAACAATCGATCACTATAAAAGTATATTTGAGGCCCGTCTCTAGCATCAGTGAAGACGTCGCGGATTCTAGTTTATGATGTTATAAATGGCGCCAACAAGTTAAACTCAAATATACTGATATAAGCCAAGAAACTTGTAACTTCACTTTCTATCAACTAATAACAATACGATTATTGAACTCCCTATCAAAATGAAAGAAAGCAATACTTGTAGCTGGTTTTATTACTACTCGAACATTACTACCATCGATCAGACAATTAGCATCTTTACTATTACTACCTCACGCAGGGTACCCTAAATCGCTTAACTTAAACCGTTCGTAAGTTTAATGGTTACACAGTTTTTATATGCAAAAATATCATCAGATTCTAGCTACAACACTTATCTTTGTGCCGATATACTCGCAGACATTTAATACGTCCCGTTACTCCTATCACATGTCAGCTTGACAGGTTCCAACCTCGGCTGTCATTCGCTATACCTCGACCCCCAATACTGCGGTAGATTAGCTTTCCAAGATTTTCCGCCTAATAGTTGTTGCTATAAATCGAATTTCCAGGTAACAAAAGGCAAATTCCACATTAAACTACATACCCTGTTCACAGGCAATAAACTTCGCAATCGTTGTATTCGTGTTTCCCAGATCGCTTTACAGCTTGAATATAAATATTCATTGGAAAAATGACATCTGCTTAATGAACTCCCTTACAGGAACGGCTGGCTAGTAACCCAATTCTTTACTATCACCAACCCATATTAAATGGCGAGATTGTCATTTACACCCCACGAAAACTCTTGTCTTTTTTAAAAGCTGATATATAAATTTTCTCACAAACAAACCAACGTTGTTATTATCTCTTCCCTAGCAACGAACAAAGCCAATCTGATATTAATTTTATCGCGTCACTCTCACTAGATTCCTCATTCAACACTAGTATTAATATCAAATGCTTTTGACACGTAACAAACTCCCCCCTTACCAGAAAGGAAAAATTTCAACGAAATTTTTAACTAAATAAAAACTTTATCCTAAAAGGATACATACATATACGCTAGAGAGTCAGTAAACCGTCTGGCATAAGACGTCTCTAACAATTAATCTAAAAAAAAAAACCCAATACCCACACCACAAACAAGCAACTACATTGTAGAGACGGTGATGACCCCAGGAGGAACCCAGGACCAGATCAACCCCACGACAAGGATCAAGATGTTCGTCGCTGCTGGATGTAAATGCTGCGCCGGTGAACAACCCTGTAACAACCTGTCGTGAAGAAGCTCCACCCCCATGAACCCCACAAAATCACTCCAAATCCCCACAGCGTACCCCCCCTGACAACTTCCAATAAACCCCCGAGGCGAAAGCACACCTCCACACAGTTTCAGGTACTGTCAGACCGAAAATAGTTAATCCAAAACGAAGAATAACCAGGGTTTTCCTTTTGACACGCCTGGGGAGGAAGTAACCCCAGTGACAGAGGGTTAAAGAAACCAGAAAAGTGAGAGGCAGAAGCCAACATCCACACAACTCTCATACGCTCCGACGGAGGGATCCTTCAGTGCCCCGAACGGCCTGAAGAAAATCCCCACCAATCTTCATCTTACATCCAACAATCACTCATCACCAGAGATTTCATCCGCACCAGATCAAAGAGAAATAAAAGAAAACAAATTGTCATTCATCTAAGTAAACAGTTCATTCAAAACAAAATCGACATTCACTACATTACAAGAGAGAAATATAGACAAAGCTTTAAGAAGAAAAGAAGGCGAAGAATGAAGGACTGGTCATCTTAAAAATTTTGTTTTGTAGGGAAACACCCTATATCCCCAAACCCCAAGGGATACCTAAAAGAAACGAAGAAGTTGTACTTCTTTGACGATTAATCTCGTTACCCTTATGTCCGCTTAGGAAAAGCAGGATAACGTAACGCTCTTCCAATACAATCAAAAAGAAAACCATCCATTAACATTTCCCAACAGGGAACTCCCTATACGTTATACCCAAAAGAGGGAAAAGAACAAGATATTAAAGTTTCCCAAATAGTGTCCTTCCAGACTGTGCCCTTCCAACCACCCTATACCTTAAAATGGGGAAAGAACAAGATATTAAAAGTTCCCCAAAGAGTGACCTACCCTACTGTGCCCTTCCAACCACCCTATACTTTACAGGAGGGAAAGCAAGATAAAAATGCTCCCTAAAGTGACCTTCCCTGCAATGCCCATCCAACCACCCTATACTTTACACGAAATTCAATAACAGCTGGAATAACCAATCACAGCAGCAGATCATACCAAAGACTTCATTCCGCAACAACGGCTCAAAAGGAAACTAAAGGACTTTAACTCGGGGACAGAGGCAGGTCCCATAAATCCGGAACAAGCCGATACTCTAAATGAGTAAACGAAACCGTTCTCCAACTCCAAGCATGACCAAAAGCGAAACCAAAACAAGGATTCGAGACTCACTTGTGGATCTAAATCCGCGTAAGCGAAATGGATACCAAAAAAAAAAACTCACACAATACACATAGCTGAAGGTAACCATACAACAACAGCTACGCCACCAAAATCCCAAAAAGGTATCCAACAAAACCCAACAAGCTAACTCAAACCTACGCTAAAGCGAAAGATGAACTTCACTCGACACGAATGCAAGTCAAACCACACAATAAACCCAACAGCTATCTGCAAGCTACTCCAGTGTTATTATAGGAAGAACTAGATGAAATAGCTCCCTACAGTGACCTTCCCTGCAATGCCCAACCAACCACCCTATACTTTACAAGAGGGAAAGCAAGATAAAAATGCTCCCTAAAGTGACCTTCCCTACAGTGCCCATCCAACCACCCAATACTTTACAGGAGGGAAAGCAAGATAAAAATGCTCCCTAAAGTGACCTTCCCTGCAGTGCCCATCCAACCACCCTATTTGAAATATAAACCCAATCAAAAGAAAGGAGAGAATATTCCACAACCGCAAGTTCACACAAAACCACAATCATACTAACGATCCAGCTGAAGGCTGACCGACACCAAAAGAACCACACACCAATGCATTGCTAGAGCTCGACACCACAAAACGACCACACAAAAAAAACCCGAAGAAACAAATTCTATCACCACACACAGAAACCACCAGAAGATCGAAAGCGGAAGAAGTAACAGAAAAAGAACCGATTACATTAGTCGAAGGAAGGGACAATGTATTGAGAAAAGAATTAAGTTTCAATTTACCAAGACAGCCAGCAACCCAATGACAAATAACCAGTCACAAAGACTCCGGGAAATCGTCCCATAACAGTACCCAAAACCCAAAAATCCGCATACCAACGAAACTTCATCAGGTCCATATAACAATTCACCAATCTCTGAAGCTAAGGGATAATGGTACACATAATTCAAAGGTATGCTGCCGCCATTACATCACCAAACCGTTTTCTCAAACATGTCTAACATCGTTACACAACAAGGAACGATAATCACCCCCAGGAAAAATAGATACCACTCAATTCGGGGACACAAGAACAGCCACCGAAGGAACCACCACAAACCTAATCTCGATAACTAAAGAGCTAATCGACGATTCAGAAATCATAATCAACAACCTATCTTACCCAACGGGCGTACTCGAACCTCATCAGAAACAAAGGAAAATAAAATTGAAAGATCCAACAAATAATAACTACCATAACCAAACTAGGAAGATGGTTTGAGAGACGTGATATCTGCATAAGCAAAATCTCCCAAACACACCAACACCAACCCACGTTATCTTACCAACAAACCAGAAGAAGATGAAAGAGCCAATCGAAGAACTGTATGCCAACCCAAACTAAGAAGATGTACTGAGAGACCTAAAAATCATCAAGGATTAAAAGAAAGCCGCAGAGCGAAACCCTCAGACACACCAACATCGAACCCACATCACAATCAACACTCCAAAAAGAAAAGGAAAGGAAGCAATCAACTACACCACGCCAACCTAACTAGAAGGAGGCTTATAAATCCCGCAAGAGCAAACTGCTCCAAACACATCACCATCACACTCATAACAGAGTTATCACCAAACTAAGAAGAAGACACAAAGAAAATCTCAAACACACTAAACCTTTCACACATACATTCAATTAAAAAAAATCAAGCACATCAAACCACCAGGACTCTTAACATTCAATGAAGAAAAACTCAAGCACATCTGGCCAGTATATTCTCGAGGTTCCATCAATGAAAATCGCAATCGTTCAATGAAAAACTCTAAAAGATAATTCATCATGATACCTGAATAGCGTGATGTCTTCACCATTCATACAAATGAAAATAAAACCAGCCTTTATAAACATACACACAGAGCTCCTAAATCTAACATGCAACACACCCACTCAATCAAATAAAAATAAAACCAGCAAGGATTAAATGTCCAATTATAAAATATCCAAATAAGATACTACTTCCACAAATCAATCAATAAATCGACAAAGGCTCGCTCTCTTATTTCACCTACGGCAAGGTACTACCTACCTAAGCTTAGTACTACTACGAGTACTATACTTGTTAAAACCACAAATAAACAATCCACATTAATCCAAAACAATCCCGTATTAAACACAATCCCGAAAGTTTAATTTCAATCTGATTAGCCAAAACAAACTACTCAAAATTTTGCCAAGTATACCGTTTTATGTATTATTCTCAAAGTAATTCTTTGGTTTGTCACGTTCTGACGATATTTTTCCACTTACATAAACGAGTACAGAAAGTTATGTATAACTATTGTCAGCATTGCTCCTTTCTATTATAGTACGACCTAAAGGTATATGTTCCAAACTATAGCCGCTCGTTAGCTCTTCAAAAATCTTATTAAAGCCCCCGTTGGGTGCCAAACTCGTTAGCTATATTTACCTATAAATTCCTTTACCTACCTTTAGGTCATCGCTATATCTCTTAGTTAACAATCGATCACTATAAAAGTATATTTGAGGCCCGTCTCTAGCATCAGTGAAGACGTCGCGGATTCTAGTTTATGATGTTATAAATGGCGCCAACAAGTTAAACTCAAATATACTGATATAAGCCAAGAAACTTGTAACTTCACTTTCTATCAACTAATAACAATACGATTATTGAACTCCCTATCAAAATGAAAGAAAGCAATATTTGTAGCTGGTTTTATTACTACTCGAACATTACTACCATCGATCAGACAATTAGCATCTTTACTATTACTACCTCACGCAGGGTACCCTAAATCGCTTAACTTAAACCGTTCGTAAGTTTAATGGTTACACAGTTTTTATATGCAAAAATATCATCAGATTCTAGCTACAACACTTATCTTTGTGCCGATATACTCGCAGACATTTAATACGTCCCGTTACTCCTATCACATGTCAGCTTGACAGGTTCCAACCTCGGCTGTCATTCGCTATACCTCGACCCCCAATACTGCGGTAGATTAGCTTTCCAAGATTTTCCGCCTAATAGTTGTTGCTATAAATCGAATTTCCAGGTAACAAAAGGCAAATTCCACATTAAACTACATACCCTGTTCACAGGCAATAAACTTCGCAATCGTTGTATTCGTGTTTCCCAGATCGCTTTACAGCTTGAATATAAATATTCATTGGAAAAATGACATCTGCTTAATGAACTCCCTTACAGGAACGGCTGGCTAGTAACCCAATTCTTTACTATCACCAACCCATATTAAATGGCGAGATTGTCATTTACACCCCACGAAAACTCTTGCCTTTTTTAAAAGCTGATATACAAATTTTCTCACAAACAAACCAACGTTGTTATTATCTCTTCCCTAGCAACGAACAAAGCCAATCTGATATTAATTTTATCGCGTCACTCTCACTAGATTCCTCATTCAACACTAGGATTAATATCAAATGCTTTTGACACGTAACAGCGTATTTTATCAAGTCCACATCCGTCAAAGCTCTTCGAGGCAATTTTATTAGTTTTTTTGATGTGTTTTTAAAAATAGCGGGGCTCCTTTGCTGCGACTTTTATTCGTCTTAGGATTGTTGTTGTACCGTGGAGTAGTAGTAGTAGTAATCTTCCCACCTTTGCTATATGGTCTCAAATAGAGTGCGCTGCCTGTTTTCCCATAGGGTTTTATGAATAATGCTCCGCCATTTTTCTTGCCCATTGCAATGGCTTCCATAGTTTTGTTATGTCGCGAACTTTCGGCGAGTCGTTTCTTCGTATCGCTAATTTGATTAATTGCTTTCACAATACCCGACACACCGCCGGCCAGACCACCTAAGGCCGACAAACCGGCACGAGAGGTAGAATACCGCCTTCCTTCGGTAAGGGAATCTGTCAAGGAATAGCGACATTCCTTTTTCCACCGACATCTTTCAAGAGTTTTCGTGCAACAACTAGTGCGCCTTGAATTACACTCTTGCTATCGAGACCACCTTTCGGAATCTTTTTATTAATTAGCTCTGTTAACTTTCTAAAGAAACCTTTGCCTGCAATACCTTTTTCTTTTGCACGTTGTCGAATCGGCTTCCTGGTCGTCGTTGTCGTCGTCGTCGTCATTTCACCACCTAGTTTTTGTTTTGCCTTCATTGCAGTTGTCACAGCCCACGCTGCAATCTTCTCACCGGTAGTAGCGTCCGTTGATTTTACTCTATTCCAGGCTGCCTCTTCCAATGTCTTATCGGCGCGATGTCTACCTTCTAGATCTTTATTTGTCGCATATGCAATATCATGCACTTTACACGCTTTATCCAGAGGATTTATACCGGGATCACCTCGTCGTAATATTTTGGCTAAACGTGTTCCCGGACCACAATATTGATAACCACCTGGCAAGTGTAATTCTACAGGTAGGTTATTGATAAGGGTGTTGAGTAAACCATCGCCATAAACTAACATTTAGTGAGACATAT
This sequence comes from Agriotes lineatus, assembly GCA_940337035.1. NCBI lineage: Eukaryota > Metazoa > Arthropoda > Insecta > Coleoptera > Elateridae > Agriotes > Agriotes lineatus. The sequence continues at coordinate 32,383,525 of OW679197.1, read as the reverse complement.
CCCTCTAATCCTAGTATTTATACGCATTTTAGCCTTATCTCCCACTACATTTGCTGTCGGCACTACTAGGTACACTACTACTACCATCCCCACCAGCACATCTAAATCCGAAATAATAATAACATACAGATATAATGACACATTTATTAGATTAATAATTACATATGATTTATTACATAAAATACAATCTTAGGCGATTTTAGCGCGCTCCTTATTCACATCCTCTATAAAGATGTCTTTATACAGTTGCAACATTTCCCTCATTATTAAACACTCTTGCGTGGCATCTCTTTCCAGGTATTGAGAGGCCATAAACAACGGATCGATAATGCATGCCGCTTTCATTACATTCGCCACCATTTTTATCATAGACACATAACTCTTTGATATATCTATTCTGTTGAGCACTTCTAATCGAAATGCCACTAGAGATGCCAATTCAAAAACCATTTCAAATTCTTTCGGTGTTAAAACTATACTATGCAGGTCACTATCGATAAATGTTGCCAATTTTTCACCGTACACATAGCGACATACCACCGACAGGTGGTCGTTTAAATGTACACTTTTCTCTGTCAGCGGGCCATCTTGCCATCCATCGAAAAATTTTCTAGCAATCAGTTCCACTTTAGACGTTTGCAAAACTTGCCAATCTTTCTCGGTGAAAATTATCTCCTCTTGACAATTGCTTCTTGCGCATCGGATTTTCACAAGTGGTAGAAAATTTTCGGCAGGACACAGTCCTACTTCTATTAGATTCGTATGAGGTTCATAACACCATGTTTGCTCCTTGACGTGCCTCTCGAGTCGATATTGACTGTTAAACAGCAGATCTCGCTGTTGATACGCACACCATAAAGGCGACACTTTTTGTATAATTTGGAAACTTTCACGAGGCTCGTAATCGTCGTCGACAATGTCTTCACCGTTCTGCATCCCCTCGCTGTTTGGACTACGTATCCACGATGGAGTTCTTGAATTTTCATCATCTCTAGAACTTTTTTCTTCAGTCGACATATTCAACGGTGATGAGGACATGTAGTTGGTCGTCTCACTATAGAAATTATAGGTGTCCATTGCCTTTGACATGCCGTTACGAACTGATGCATTTTTAGCGCGAACTAATTATTTGTATTCCCCACATACACATTAATGGGACTGATGCAACAGATGCCTTAAATGCACTTGCCTTAAATGCACTTTCCGGATACCTTATCTTGTATGTCGAGCTAATAATTAATATAAAATTGTAATACTTTGCTTTTAACAGATTAAAACTAACACACATCTTTATCTAATCAGACATTATTAAAAAGGCCAGGTCAATGACTCTTTAATATGTTGTTGTGACTCTTTACAGGTAGTTTCGAAAATGTCATAAGAGCGCTTCCAATTTTTAGTATGTTATAGATGACGTCATTGGCGGGCTGTGGGTTTTAGTAGAGTGCTGTATTAACCAGGCAAGCTTATCCCACTAGATTTTGTGTCACAGGAATTTTAGCGCCAAGCCGTTGGCTGCGCTGACCGGTAACCGTGCGTTCTGTCGTCTGTCAACCAAGCAAGACTAGAAACCGTTGGAGTACGTACTGCTCGATCCAGACGAACAATGCATGCTGATTTAAATCTTGGTGCATTCCATTACGATGCTAATTATAATTACAGTCTTCATCCAAGTGTGGTTATTTAAATCTATAGGTGTTGTCTGTGCTGTCAACTGTATCTGTCAGTTCTATTGAGTTCTGTCACTCGTCACTGTTGTTTGAACTAAGGTACTATTGAATCTCTCTAGTTTGAACCACTTGCGTGTTAGTTAAGAGTGTTTTATGTTTCGATTTTGTCTGTTTTCTTTTTATTTGTTTAAAAACCAATCTTTTTTAAGGCGGTACGATTAAATGATATGATCGTTGTTATTCCGACTTACCGTATGCTAATTGGAAAGTAACTAAAATTTGAATTTGCCGCCACTTCCAGTGACTCAAAATGGCGGACGAGCTTGCTCGTATAAATATAGTACCTTGGGTTTTAGGGGGTGTGATTTTTTAACCCATTTTCCGTTTTTCCCACCCGTTTACGAGATACAGCCCCTTTTAGTATTTAACCACCAGCAGTTCTTACAAAAAATATAATTTTAGAAATGTCTTAAGGGCGTTTTCAATTTTTAGTATGTTATAGATGACGTCATTTGCAGGCTGGGGCTTTTAGGGGGTGTGATTTTTTCATCCGTTTTCCATTTTTTCCACCCGTTTACGAGATACAGCCCCTTTTAGTATTTAACCGTCAGATTCGGCAGTTTATCAGTTCTTGCAGCTACAAAATATAATTTTCGAAAATGTCATAAGGGCGCTTCCAATTTTTAGTATGTTATAGATGACGTCATCGGTGGGCTGGGAGTTTTTAGGGGGTGTCATTTTTTCACCCATTTTCCGTTTTTCCCACCCGTTTACGAGATGCAGCCCCTTTTAGTATTTAACCACCAGCAGTTCTTACAAAAAATATAATTTTAGAAAATGTCTTAAGGGCGTTTTCAATTTTTAGTATGTTATAGATGACGTCATTTGCAGGCTGGCGGGGGTTTTAGGGGTGTGATTTTTTCATCCGTTTTCTATTTTTTCCACCCGTTTACGAGATACAGCCCCTTTTAGTATTTAGTAGCCAGCTTCCTTAAATGCACTTTTCCCTTAAATACACTTTTTACCTGCATTCACCTTTCCTTAAATGCACTTTTTACCTGCATTCACCTTTCCTTAAATGTCACCTTTACCTGTACACCTGTCCTACCTTTACCTGCACACCTGCACTTTGAACCCCTTAAATGCACTTCTTACCTTTACCTGAACCCCGTAAATGCACTTTTTACCTTTATCTGCACACCTTAAATGCACTTTCAACCCCGTAAATGCACTTTTTACCTTTACCTGAACCCCGTAAATGCACTTTTTACCTTTACCTGAACTCCGTAAATGCACTTTTTACCTTTACCTGAACCCGTAAATGCACTTTTTACCTTTACCTGCACACCTTAAATGCACTTTCAACCCCGTAAATGCACTTTTTACCTTTATCTGCACACCTTAAATGCACTTTCAACCCCGTAAATGCACTTTTTACCTTTACCTGAACCCCGTAAATGCACTTTTTACCTTTACCTGAACTCCGTAAATGCACTTTTTACCTTTACCTGAACCCGTAAATGCACTTTTTACCTTTATCTGCACACCTTAAATGCACTTTCAACCCCGTAAATGCACTTTTACCTTTACCTGCACCTTTTACCTTTACCTGCATACCTGTCCACCTGCCCTACCTTTTGCACCTGTGTGTGCCAGAACTCTCAATGATATACTACTCACATAATATTGCAGATGAAATACAAAGGTTCTATAGAATTGCTAACTTACCTCATGTATGCGGAGTAATAGATGGTTCACTTGTACCCATTGATTCACCCACTGAGAACGAAGCTGCATTTGTCGATTGCTGGGGCGAACATTCTATAAACTGCATGTTTGTGTGTGGTACTACAATAGTATATTTCAAACCAAGGTAAGAAAGTGCAGTCTTGCATACCGAGCGCAAAGTTTATAAACCGAGCCGAAGGCGAGGTTTGTAATTGCGCAAGGTATGCAAGAGCACTTTCTTAACGAAGTTTGAATACTATTTTTTTCCCAGCCGGCCTTAGTGGAGCAAAATTTGACACTATAAAAATAATTCAACAGACTGTTAAAGTTGTTAAAGGTGACAATATCCTGCAAAATATTCAGCATGTTTTCCGATTTTATGCTGTTCTCAAAATGTTTCTAAACAGTTTTATTCATAAGTAACTCTGAAAACTTAAAAATTTTGTCGTTAAAAAATCGCTTTACTATTTATACTTTTTGAGGTTATGTCCACTGAAGTCTAACTGTCAAAGCAGTTTCGGTTGGATTAAAAAAAAGCGCGGGCGCGCACAGTGATTTTTAGCCTCTCCTGTCGTGAGTACGCATGCGCGAGATGTTAATTTAATTCCTTCGAATGAAGGGCCACTCAAGGGGCCACTTAAGGTGTCGTACTTACCTGCATCAAAAGGATGTGAACACTCACAGAATGCATTCCTAATTCCTCGTATAAACAGACTGTAACACAAGTCATAAAGTCAATTATCCGTCAACTATCAATATGTCAGCTGTCAGAATCAGCACGCGTCAGCAGTCAGCTAACATGCGGTACAGTTTCTTCATAAAAATTGCATGATTTACTTTCTTACATAGGTGAGAAAAACGAACTTTCTTACCTCAGATGAGGTGAGCAATGCCTACTATTCTAACCGGCTGCTTTATTATGTTTTATTATGTTAGTGCTAACTGGCCAGGTAGCGTTCATGACGCACGAATTCTTCGTAATAGCAGTCTTTATAGAAGAATGGAGCAACAAAATATATTTCCTAATGCAGTTCTATTAGGTGATTCTGCATATCCACTAAAAGAGTGGTTAATGACACCGCTACATCGTGATCCCGATAATATTGCTGAACAACGATATAATCAGCGACATAAAGGGACTCGGCAACTTATACTTCGAGTTCAACCAGTTTACGCAGCCAATATTGTGAAATGCTGCACTACACTTTGCAATTACGCCAGAGATCCAGATTTAGATGAAGATCAGCCACTTGTAAACCAAGAAGAACTCTTAAACGAAGAACCCATACCGGAAGAATATGAACCTCACATGCCAATGGCGCGCTTGAGACAAAGACAAATTATAAATTTAATGAACATTTAATTTTCAAGAAAGAACAATTACAAAAAACTTAATTTATCGATATCAATAACATTGTTCGAATTATTTAACACAACTTCTGAGTCTATGTCATTAGTATATAGACTTTTAGGTAGCCCCATAGAAATCTCTAATTTTCGACTTTCTAATTTACTTTTGTAAATCTGAATTTTCAGTAGTTTTATTTGTAATTTATGCTTTTCATCACCAAGCTCCACTGAGACTTTTTGATTATTTCTTTTGCGTCTTAAACCTGTTAAACAGTGTTATTATTAAATAATAGTTCATCTTATCAATTTGTTCTGTTTTTAATGTATACCTCCTACAGAATTTGTTGCAGTTGCAGTTGTCTGTGGGACTTTTAGATTATCTTCAGTTTCCACTTCTTCAGCTTCTGCTGTATTATTTATGGATATTGGTCCATCTTCTATACTTTCGATAACATCCCAAGTTTCTGTAACCCCCAATCCAGAAACTGCTGGTGAATCTTTTCCTATTATGTTTAATACTTGTTCATCGACCTCATTGAGTTTGAAATCTTTTCCGCCCCCTGTACCTGTTTTTCTAAAATTGTCAATTTTTTCCTAAAAACACTCATATTGGAAAGGTATTACTATTCATTAGATTTTAACTTACTGTAGCTGATTTTCTTACGTTTGGCCACCAAACATCTCTAACATATGACCAATCCTTATTTGAAGGCACTACACCTAAAGATAAGGCGCAGTTGTTAATTACTTTCCATGTTTCAGCTTTGTCTTGTTTAGTGAGCTTGTCACTAAACTGTCCAAACAGTATCTCTTTATTTTCATTAATTTTACTTAAAATGCAAAGCTTGAGCTTTCTTTGTTCATCTCTTTTACCCATGATATTGTCACAAGTCAAACAAATTAAATCTGACATTTCAATGCAGCGCCAACTATCTAATATAATTCAATTGTTTACTTGTAGTTTTAGCTAAATGACTAATAAAATTGTTTATATTTCACAAGTGTAAAAATACGGATTGTGCAACATAATTTACAATCACTAATATTTAATTACTAGTAAATTGTATCTTGTAACTTGTGAATTCATTTTTATTGTGCAACAGGGGCCAGGGGGTGAAAATGCAGAACTATTCAGAAATCGCAAGAGCTACTTCTCCCTAAATGTTCAAATGGTTTGTGATGCTAACCTGAAAATAAGGAACATTATTGCTCGATGGCCAGGCTCTGTTCATGACTCGACAATTTTTAACGACTCACCTTTGTGTGATGACTTAGCTGCTGGAAATTATGGAACATATATTATATTAGGTGATAATGGATATGCATGCAGAAGATACTTGTTGACACCTCTTCTAAATACAAGGACTCCTGCTGAAAGAGCTTATAATGGAGCACATAAAACGACAAACGCTGTTTTGGAGTTCTAAAACGACGATTTCCTTGTCTGTCTAAAGGTTTAGACATAAAACTGCAAACATCACTGCACTTTATCATTGCCTGTTCAGTTCTACACAACATATGCATCCTGCAAAATGATGAAATCCATGTTGATGAACATGACGGTATAATGGATGAAGAGCCAGAGCTGCAAATTCAAACCAATGAAAACACTGTAGTTCGAACTGCATTAATTAATGAAGTTTTTAATTTATATTAAAAGAACAGTTTTGTTTTGTTTATTATAAATAATAGTATATTATGTATCAAGTTTTATAAACGTAATTTTAGTCACGAGTTTTATTAATCACGAGCGAAGCGAAAATTGTGTTAGGTTAAATTATGCTTATATACTATATTCATACATGTTCTTAAAGTATGATTAATTTGAACAGTTTGTTAATTTTGTTTTAATAAGACGAACTTCAAGGATATGTCAATTTTTTTAAATTTTAATTCAAAACAAGCAGTTTCGTATTTTTTTTAATATAATTGTTTGTAATTAATAGCTTGTTTTTTTTTAGTGAGCTTCTTTGGAAGGGCAAGTTTGTGCTCAGGTTTAGGTCTAAAGGTTCGGGCTCAGAAGGTTCAGGTTCGGAAGGAGGCACTACTACAGGATCAAGGTTAAATTCTATAGGAACTAAAATAAGAGCATAGTTATTGAAATTCAAGCAGTGGGATAGGAAAATATTACTATCGTTAAAGTAATCAGTCGCATCATCAAATTGATTTTGCAGTGGCTGGATTTGATCCCCTACGATTGCCAACACCTGAGCCCCCATATCATCTAAGACAAGGAGTATAGCTTCTTCCCCCTGTTTTATTTACTTCCCTACGGTCTTCTTGTTCAGCTGCTTTGGCTTTTAAATATTGTAGCTTCTGTTAAGAATAAAATTTAGTAATTGGACAATTTATTACTTTTCTATTTTACATGTTCTTCTAATAATAATAATAATAATAATAATAATAATAATAATAAGCCTTTATTTCCTATGATTGTATATACAATATGGAAAAGTCACAATAAAAAAAACACATTAAAAAATCATGAAACAATGTAACACCAGAACGGTGAATCATCACAAGGGATCGATAAAAAGTTAATCTCCATAACATCTATCAATTGATTTTAAATTAAAAAATCTTGTACGGAATAAAAACACCCTTCTACTAGAAACGCTTTCAGGTGTACTTTAAATTTAGACAGCTCTGTAATTACCTTAATTTGACGTGGCAAATGATTATATAACTTGAGGCCGAAATTGGCAGTCAGCTTACTTGAGATCTGTAGTCTCGTAAAAGGTATTCTAAAATCCTCCTTCTGTCTTGTATCAGCACTGTGTACCTGACTTTTTATAATAAATTTGTTTTTACTTTTAAATACATAAACACAAGTTTCAAATATGTATATACTAGGAAGTGTTAATAATCTAGTATTTCTAAAGAAGTCTCTACAAGTATTTCCACGATTGAGGTTGGCAATGCAGCGCAGAGAATGCGCTTTTGGACTATGAAAACTCGCTGCGACATTGCAGACATTCCCCAAAAACAGATGCCATATCTCAAACGTGAATCCACCTGTGCATAATATAAACTGAGTAGCTGACTTTGGGTAAGTACTCCCTTAACATTTCGAAATAAGTACGATACAGAATTGAGTTTCGAAACTAAACATTCACAATGTGACCTCCAATTAAGGGTTTGGTGAAAATGAAGTCCTAAAAACCTTACATCATCCGTGGTAGAAGTAGTTGAGGTATTATTGATGTTTACAGTTAACGGATCACATATTTTTTGTCTGTTATGAAATTTTACTATTTGGGTCTTATCAACATTGAAATACATATAATGTTGGTTGAAAAAAGTCGATAAGGTTTTCAAGACTTCATCGCACCTAATTTTCAATATCTCAGGTGACTTATCAGAAATTATTACCGACAGATCGTCGGCATACATTGTAAAAAAAGTGTTAGTCAGTACCCTTTCAAGTCGGTTTATATAAATTATGAAGAGTACTGGACCCAATACAGAGCCCTGTGGGACGCCCATGTTTAGTATGCTGTATCCCGAGTTAAATTTAGTTGACTCGTTATTTACACTGTTATGATTCACTGAAACATATTGCTTTCGCTCTGAAATAAAATCAGATATCCAATTAAAAGGAATGCCTCTAATACCGACATCAAATAACACATCCAGCAGCAGTCGGTGATTAACACAATCGAATGCCTTGCTAAGATCACAGAATATTCCGACAGGACATTCACCATTCTCTACGCAACTAACGATTCTGTTGTAAAATGTATGTAAAGCACTTATTGTCGATCTTCCACCACGGAAGCCATGTTGACTGTCAGACAATATATTAAACCTATTTAAGAACTTTATCAGTCTGTGTAGGTAACAATATTCAAAAATTTTTGAGAGTGGTGAACCTACCGTAACAGGTCTATAATTATTCAGTACATAAGGATCTTTTTTCTTTAAAATAGGTACAACTTTACCAATTTTTATTTGATTTGGAAAAACTCCATTTTCAAAGGATAAATTGACCAAGTAAGTTAAGGGTTTTAACAGTAGGTTCAATACTCGCCTGACTAAAAATGTCGGAACTTCGTCAGGACCAGCGGAATTCTTATTCTTTATTTTATTTTTTAGTATATTGTATAACTCGTCTTCTGTAAGAGCACTTAAAAACAGAGAATAATTACATATATTACTCTGAATAGGTATTTTATTTGTATTACGAATTTGTTTTATAATGTCTAAGGGAGCGCCAATAAAAAATTTATTGAACTGCTCTGCTATCAGTTGCGGATCCTCAATTACAGTGCCGTTGACATTTAATGCAATGTTATTTAACTTTTTATTTTTATTGGATAATTCGGAAACAACCTTCCATGCCTCCCGTGGGGGATTGTCAGAATTAAAAATTTTGCTTTGGTAATAAAGTCATTTTTGTAGTTTTTATTAAAGCAATATGCTTCTGTTTAGCTTGCTTGTTTATATTTAGCAACTCGGGATAAGAGCATTTTAAAATGTGCAAGTCTTTTAGATTGACACTAGATATAATCAGGTCGTCATCCACCCATTTTTTATTATTAAGTTTTATACAAGAACGCTGTTTGGGGAAATGTTCTGCCACGTCCTTCCGTGTTTTGCGTTTTAAATTCACATATAAAAAGCGCAATTGTTTGGCATTTCTGAGGTTCTCCGTTTCAGAATTATATTCTTCAGTAGCCAACTTCCAGGCTTCGTTCTTTTCGTGTAAGATTGTGGCAGATGTTCCCTTATTCTCAATTACTGATTTATATCTACACAGGCAAAGATAAGGACGGGATCAAAGGATTAAGAGAATGATTAAGCTTGCAAAGCTTTGCAGCAACGTTTAGGAAATTAGAAATGTATACATATTTAAGAAAGTATGCGATTTGCCGATTTAAAACTAGGTACTTACTTTTCTACGATGTTCAGTAACGTTTGTTTTTCCCTAAATGTAAAATTAGCGCTCCGCTTATTAATAGAATTGTCCATTTCTATCACAAACGAAATGCAAGTAAACAAATAATCGCTGTCAAATTAAAATTTGTCAGACGACAGTGCCAACCGCAAATCTGTAAACGAAAAAAAACCGTACGTGCTCGTGCTAACTTCGTGTTAAACTCGTGTAATCTGACAACGGCCTGGCAATGGTTTATAAAACTGCTGCAAGGATAACCTGATGTTAACACAGTGTCAAAGGTAGCACTTTTCTAACTAACACGTAAACTTAACATAGCTTTATACAACTGGCCCCCTATGTTATACACATATACAGGTCACTAAACACCACAAATAAAGTACAAAGCACATAAAAATACCTCCAATATTCTAAAATCTGGTAAAGAGAATGAATGTAAAGCATAAATACAAAAAAAAATTAACATCCAATTCAATGACTAAAAAATGTAGAAGAAGTATACAGAAGGCAGAATCTACTGTTGAGATTTTAGCTGCCGTTGATACCTCTGATTCGCCATTCAAAACCACTCTTTTACAACAGTTTCGAATTCTGCGTCTGTATTGGAACACTGCTGCCTAGTAGCTTCTGAAAACGCAATATTTACTTGATATATACAGGGACATCAACAATTATTGCAAACCACGTGAGCCCGCCATATAGGCAACACATTATACACAAGGCGTGGCAGTTGGTAACACTTAAAATTTCAATTTTCCATTGGCGTTCCTTTAAGCATGTCTGGTGAGGTCTCATAATGATGCTGAAACTGAAGTAAATTAGAAACTCACAAAATAGTTTTGGTATTACATTTTTAAAATTTTGTTCAATGTGCACTATATGCACACAAAGAAAACAATAATTTTTAACAGATTTTAATGAAATGCATTCATTACAAGGTGCGAAAATTAATCCAAATTAAACCGTCTTCCAGTTTTTAATAAGAGCAATAGAATTTTAGCAAATAAAAGTTATAAAATTTAAGTTAATCTTATACATATTGCTGTAACTAATTACTAATTGCATTACAATACATACATACATTATTCCATATGAATCTCAATTATTGGGCAAGGACCTCCTCCAGGGTTTTCCATGTGTTTCTGTCCTGGGCTACTTTCATCCAGCTTTCCCCAGCTATGGATACAATGTCGTTTTCCCAACGTGTTTTAGGTCGACCTTTTCTTCTTTTATATAAGTTTGCCTTCCATCGAGTTATCTTTTCTGTCCATCTCGTTTTTGCTCTTGCAACATGACCTGCCCAGCGCAGCTTGAGCCTTTTGCAGTAGTGTTGTATGTCTTCGGTTTGGAATCGCGTCCTTATGTCCACAATTTTTACGTGATCACTGAGTTTTATTTTTAGTATGTTTCTTAACATTTTGTTTTGAGTGACCTGAAGTTTGTTGAGTTCACTATTGTTTGTTGCCCACGTCTGTGCACCATAAGTTAAGGTCGGGATTACACACTGGTTGAACACTTTACTTTTAAGTTTTGTAGACATGTTATTCTTCAAAATTGTTTTCAGAGACCAGAATTTTTGCCACCCTTGAGTTATGCGTCTTTGGATTTCCTTGCTGTCTTTATTTTTAAAGGATATGATTTTTCCAAGATAAATAGCTTTTTCCTTATAAAAAATGTCTTGACCATCCAGCAAAATGCGGTTCCTGGTACTGTTGGTGCATTCTTTGTTTATCGCTTGCAACATTTTTTCCAGTTCGGTTGAGCTTTTCGCAAACAATGCTACGTCGTCTGCAAAGCGTAAATTTGTAAGAAATGACCCTGATATGTTTACACCCACATGTTTCCAATTAAGTTGGTTGAATAAGTAATCCAATGTAGTATTGAACAGATCTGGTGATACAGGGTCCCCTTTTCGGACTCTTCTTTCCAGTTTGAATTGGTGGTTTCGTTCTAGTTTTATACATGCTGAATTATTTTCTAGCAATTGTTGGATGATGTTAATGTATTTGCCATTTATTTTGTGTTGTAGGAGCTTCTATAATAAATCGATGTTCAATGAAGTCAAACGCTTTTTTAAAATCTATTAATCCTATGTACAGCGGGATGTTGAATTCGTTGTGTGTTTCTATTAGCTGAGTGATTGCTTCCAAGTGGTCGAAGGTGGAATAGCCCTTCTTGAATCCTGCTTGTTCTGACTGGTGAGTTTTTTGTAATTGTGTATATATGCGTTTTTGAATGATAATAGCGAAAGCTTTATATATATTCGAGATCAAACTTATTGGTCGATAATTTGATATAATGATGTAATAATTGGAAAATAGCATTGTTAGGTTAATGAAGAATTCTTTATTTTAACCTCGTCAAAAATAAATAATTAAAAATTATTTTTGTGCAAGCGAATTAATAAAAAAAAAAACGTTTTGGTGGTACGTCGCGTGGTATAATAGTATAACAATAAAAGTGCTATTTAAATTAGTAGTAAATATAGAAATAATACTAGTAGTTTCCAAATCCCATTCGCGTTGTAATTTTTGTAGCAGAATATTTTAGACCTTTCCATGCAAATTTCTTATTAAAATTAACTCAACATATTTTACTGCAATAAACATCTCAAATATTCACCACTTATAGTATTACAGCTGAAAATATCTAGTATGCTTAATTCATTTATATACAGACTGTCCGGACCTGCGGACTGTATTCGGAACATGGGAAATTAACGAGTGCAACAGGGAGAAACAGATAAAATGAGTAGGTATGACAGAGAAGAAACATATCCAAATTTATCAATATACCAATGGACACTTTCAAAACTTTTCATGGATATACAAGTTTTTAATATAAATTAAGCTCAGCTGTACTGCATTTTGAAATTTCTAATGACAGATGCGTTTAATTAATTTAAAATATGTGCATCCATGATAGGTCACATAACGATCTTGCATTATCAGTTCGCACACAGCATCAATGTTTTCTGGCACAACGACCGATTTTGGACGACCTTCTTTAACTTCGTCTGCCAGCGAAGTACGTCCACGATTGAATTCACGAAACCATCGATATATTGTGGCCTTGGATGGTGCTTCATCACCAAAAGTCGAAATAAGTTGATCGGCACACTGTTGTTGAGATAATCCACGTCGAAAATCGTAAAAAATCATTGCACGAAAATGTTCACGATTCAAATCCATTTTTTGGCCGAGATAAACTTTTGAAGTCACTGATAACAAAACAAATAGCGTCTGTATAACAACGTTCTGAGTACGTATATTGTCAAAAATATCAAAGTTTACGATGGCGCAGTCGAATCGCACCTAGCAACACCAGTGTTGCCAATTCTCAATACATACGTAGCAACCCTCGTACTTTATCACTTTTGAAGGTTTTTTATAATTAAATCTTGTAGCTACATGCACCGTTCATCAAAACCAAAACTTGTTAGTTTGTTTTGATGTAAGATGTAAGTAAATACATAAAGTCAAGGATAACAATTATACAGGGTGTCACAAAAAGAATGGGACACAGATTGGTCATAGATTCCTTAGGTTATAATAAACCGATTAAACCTAATATACCTGAGTACAAAGTCCATTCAGTAAGAAGGTATAGGGACTTGGAAGTTCAATTTCAATTTTTTTATTAATTTCCACATAAGTTATCACTATAGTTGAGCTTTTTATCACGAATGTGGGTTTAGTTGTTTAGCAAATAAACCACATGGGGGATAAAAAGGAACTTCCAGTGCTGAGGAGCATATTGTTTTTTTTTTCAATCAAAATCATGAAATTACAACATTTTAACCAACTCTTGTAGGTTATGTTGACGTCGGTTGACGTTTACCTATCGCCCAGCCGCCTACAAAAAGGTGGTAAAACAATGGTTTACTTCACTGCCCATTTCTCATATTTTAATGACGATTTCGACGTTCTTCACTGCCGATTTAAAAAAATAGAAGTTTGTATACCAAGGCACTGAATTGTAACTTTTTATCACGAATGTGGATTTAGTTGCCGAGGCCCGTAGGGTCAATGCAAATAAACTACATGAGGGATAAATAGGAACTTCAGTGCCGAGGGGTACATTATGTTTTTTTTTTGAAATCGAGAAATCGTGAAATCAAAACATTTCAACCAACTTTTTTAGGTTATTTTTACGTCTGTTGACGTTTATCTGTCGCCCCGCCACCTATAAAAAGTCATATAACAATGGATTACTTCACTGCCGATTTCTCGTATTTTAATGACGTTTTGAAGTACTTCACCGCCGATTTAAACAAATATTTTTTTTTCGAATACGAAGAAATGTCGAATTTCATTTTGGCTAGATTTTGTAGTGGCATTAGAAAAAACAGCACGCTGAATGTTATAAAAGTAATTTTTCCATGTTCGTGTAAAATTAATCCACTCCCTTTGCATCGTTCTCTCGTAAATTAAATGTTGAAAAACTCTCACTTTTCTGAACTTGTAGAACAATCTACTATTAAATACGCCTAACATGAGGCTGAATGACGAAAATAGGTAACTTACTTAAGTATACAGGGTGCAGCATTGAATTTCTTAATTGTTTGACAGCAAAATTCTATTTTTGTAAAGAACACTACATGGTGATCCAATTGTCGCAACTTGAGCATTTTTTGTTGGCTTAGTTCGAAAAAAAGATGTTTACCCCTTTACACGAAAGTGACATTTTCTGTCGCCTGTTTCTCGAAAATATACGTTTTGTTCCCTGGTCAGTAATAGATTAACTAGCCTCCTGATTTTCATATTTAAATATTTTTGAATGCAGCTGAATACAAGAAATACTCTCATCATAAAATGTAAACGTGTCATATGTATAAATCTGGACTAAAATGTAATTTCCTCCCTTGCATGATTATTGATTACAATACGGAAATAAGAATTGGTACATCAGATACAAAAATAAAAGACATTTGCTGAAGCACGTAACAGTCATTTTTACATTCAAGAGACCTTTATAATTATCATGTGTTTAAAAAAAAATTACATAAGGGTAGGCCATTGAAAATAAAACTAATGCCGACAGCAAGCTTTAGAGACAGGAATCTTTAGAATTTTCAATCACGATATCAGCGTATAATATAAACTTACAATAACAACAAAAGTGATGACAGTTAATGAATTCTAAAGCTTGCTGTTGACATTACTTTTATATTTCATGGCCAATCTTTATGTAATTTCTTTTTGAACACACCGTGTAAGAAACGGAGAAAAATACTTATTTCATAAAATTACTGTCAACGTTTGACAAATGGCGCAGGTTGCTTTCATATTTTTACTTCAAATTTCAAAATCTTAACATCTTCAATAATACCTATTAATTTTACCAAATTTTTAATATTATAATAAAGTCTTTATTCTGAGATGCCAATTATGTACACAGAAAAATATTACCTATTGATTTTAAATTTAGGGTAATAAAATATCTGAAATTACATAAATTGGGTCCTACGCACGGTTCTTTTAAGAAAAGTAAATGGAATTTTCTGTAAAACCATTACGAAGTCAATATTTGAATGTCTCGTAATTAGCATGGTTTTGTATGTTTCGTCCGTCAACGCAGCACCCTATATAACTTAAAGACGTAATGTTGGCTGAGGTAATCGGAATTATAAGAAAGTCACGATTTTTATAAGACACTATTCCAGATTTTTAATAATAATCAAAGCTAATATGCTGCAGCAGTCCGTATACAAAGCAGCATGTGACCATTACAAAGCAATAAAGCGTTAAAGTATGGATAATTTACAAATGTTCATTGCAAGAATGCGGTAAACTTATGCGGTGTTTTTATATTGTATTAGTACTATACCCCATACTGCATTTTTGAGTCAACCAGGCGTGGAATTTCGCAATTAGGTACATTTTATTTATGTGTTTTACGCTCTTTAAATGTTATCGGATGTTGGCCGTTTAGTTCAATTACTCACTCAAAAACGCAATTGTCTGAACTTAACGCCTGTTACAGTATAGCCCTATGCTAGTACATCATTTAAAAGAAGCAAATTGAAAGGAATACATAATTATTATGAACCAATATCGTCTAATGAAGCCATTTTAAAATATATTTTTACCGTATGTTTAAACTTGATTTAAACACACATAAATTTTATTTTCTAAAATTTACGAAATCCAGTTGCATGGCTTTTACATGCAATTCCCATTTATTTAATATTGCTATCACCAATTACTAAATTTAATATGTTTAAATTAGATTAAAACTATATATTTCAGTTCAAATTTACGAAACATTATTCGTAATTTAAAACCAGTGTTATTACACAATCGTACGAGTTAAAGACCAGGAAAACGCAATTCTGCACTTCTTGCATAATATCGACCCACAGCAGCGAGTTCAACGAGCGACCTTCGCTCGACCAGGAAATAAACCTGCACAATTGCTTATCTGCTGTTTTGTAATTTAAACACTTTGTCCTACTAAACTGTATATATGAACTTTGATATTGTTACTGCCTTAAGCATTTTTTATTTGTATAAATACTAGTCTATTTTCATAATAAAACCAATCTGCATTTAATGTTTGATTCATTCACTACCCTTTCTAAGCCATAATATTCACGGGGCATGAGGCTGTGCTCAGAGGGTTAGTGTCTCTACTGCCGTCCGTTCAAGTACCATTGACTACATTGGTTTAAAACGTAAACACAGTCTTGTTTACGTGCTTGACGGATAGAATCAGCGCAAAGTAACGGAGTCCTGAAGCAGCCTCTCAGGCATCTCTGTTCACCGTAGGTATTGTAATCTATAACGTACTTACCGCAAATATAGTTTTAGCGTCTTCAACAATAAATATTAGTTTCACTGTTACAACCTACGTATCACATCTACTACATACACGCACCAATGCACTCTTTACTCGTGATTCGTGAACGCGTCGTACAGAATGCAAATGTTGCACAAAAGTTGCTACTATTCGATCGTCAGAGGAAATCATAAATTAGGCTTGGGGAATACCCTATCCCGATTTGTTTAATATGTAACTTAATAAACTGCTCAAGGACAGGTCTAACGAGTAGCTTCAGAATGTGTAGTTCAAAACGTGACCACCGAGCTTCTGTAGATGGCGCCAAGTGGACAAACCGCCACTGTGCTACAATGCTTGGAAATTTTGCAAAGTGGAAAGCCAAAACCAAATAGCGCATGAAGGTGCTCGGGACCTTAGCAACAACTTTGCCCCCTTTCAAAATTTCGATATCTGTAGCCGTTCGAAAGTTACAGGCGATCCGGACGGACGGACGGACGGACAAAACGTTCGCATAAGTACGCTGAAGCTACTAATAAGACCTTATTGTATTTTTTTGCGTTCTGGAAATTTAGCACTCAATCGAGGTCAGTAATTGAAATACCACAAAGTAATTCAATTACCTTCAGTAATTTCAATTACCACTGGTAAAGTAATTTAAATACTTCAGAGTAATTTCATTACACAAAAGTAATTGAGTAATTGAATGTAGTAATTAATTACTTTCAAAAAGTAATTTTCAAGTACTTTTTAACAAAAAGGGCAATTCCCAATTACAATTACCGCATTTTGAAAAGTAATTCAATTTCAAGGCAAATACACAAAAAGGATACACAAAGTAATTAATTACTGCCCAGCTCTGGCTGAAACAGCGTCCCGGACGTGATTTCTCGAAAACCGGAAGTGTCACGTGACTGAAATTCGCTTCCTGACCTGACATGACCATTCCAAACATATAACTTTAATAACTTTTTTCTCTATCTCTTACGGTTTGGCTGTAGAAACAGCGTCCCGGACAGACAAGTCTATTAGATAAAGGATTATTACAGTTGAGTTGATTACTATTTATACCATTTTTATGTAAGTTTATAAATAAATGTTATCTTACCGTTAATATTATCGACTCCCAATTCGGGTACATTTTGAATCCCATCAACTGTAATCGTACCAATTATGTCTAGTAAATTTGTTTCGAGGTCTGTTAATGGCTTCTCAAGTGGACCTCCTCCAGTTTGCCTTGCTGCAACTTTTATCAGTCGTGCCCTTTTGTGGACGCTGGACTTCCAGTCGGAGAAAACCTACGTTAAAGAAGTAAATGGGTATATTGCCATATTTTTAATTCCATTACGGTCAACTAATACTGTTTCAAACAATCGACAGCAATTACCTTTTTCCAAGACGACACGACTTTTTGAGGCCCCCCTACGCTGTTCAACGATTTCGTCAGCTGGTGCCAAGTTTCTTGTATTATATGTGGATTTTCAGATGAAAATTTATTTGTCCGAAAAGGCTCATTCCCTCGTAATTCCTCCAAATAAAGCTCATATTGTTGCCTAGTGGTTTTCGCACCGCGCTTCTTCTTATCCTCTTCCATCATAGCACGTGGTTTCTGGAAATTTTGAGCACAAAACAACTGCAACTAAACTCGTTTGTGACCAAAGCCAAAGTGAACGTGTGAGCACAAAACAATCGCGTGAGTTTGAGCTAAAATGATAAGCTGAAGTTAGCATCAAGTAGGGAACGATATACTAACTTTCCCAAAAACGTCTAACACACCGTTGCGCTTCGAGCGACCGAACGACAGCGCATCCGGAATAACTTTTCTAACGAATTCGTTGAGTTTGTCGTTATGAAAGTCGCTAACGATCGCCTTTAGAAAAATCGCCGTCAACGAACGACGAGTTACAGAATAGGCCTGATAGTGTGTTTTTGTCAGAAATATCATAGAATTTTTCGTTCTCAGTAAATTGTTCATAAGAAGAAACACATAATTGGATGATTTAATAAGAAAGGCACTATTTATATCATAAAATTGATTAAACCTTCTTAATTTTTTTAGGGAAAAATAAAAATAACATATTAACTTACCTGAAATCATGTATCTTTCTGGGTGTGTAGACGTTTATTTTCAACTCCGAAATGCCTAGGAGTTGTCAAAACAGTCAATATAAAACTGCAAAAAATGTTCGATCTGTAAACATGAAAAATGTGGAAGTTCCATGACTAGATAGGTGATCAGTCTTTGTGTGGAACACATATCTGTACCTCAGAGCCAGAGTATTCCAGGTCCAATTATTCATTTACGAGATATTCCACTTTAACGATTTTTAGACAAGTTACTTTTAAATATTTTATGTTTAAGCATTATTGTTAGACAACTATGAAGTCTCAGTTGTAAAAAAAAACTTAGGAAGTTCCTGGCTCGTCTTGCGAATTTCTCTTTTCTTGTTTCAAACTCTTATAAAAGGTGTGAAATCTTGATGGTACCCATTGTAACAATTTTTGTAAGTGCTGATACTTTTTCGAAGATATAGACCTGGGTTCATTTCGAGAACAAGGGAGTTCGTTTAGGATGTTCACAGATCTCCTTGTTTTTCTGTTTAAATCCACGACAAGATATTCTCCGTTAAAACTTGTTTTATGAAATAGCATGCCAGGACTTTCCTTTCGTATCTGCAATTCTACGGCATTTGAGATAAAAAAATCGGTACCAGACTCGGTTTTTTTTCTTGAGACGTAACTTGCGCTGGGTCCTTCGTACATAGATCCAAAATTTTTGAAATCTTCAGTTTCCATGGACACAACATTCAGTTGTTTTTTGGAGCCACATAATCGCACCAGTTGTTGCCAATCCCACGGTGTCATGATTTGGAATTGCGGAATCTTCTTCCTTTCACGCTCGATTACAGAATGCACTGTGTCAGCTTCAAGATGCGTATGTCCCTTAGCCAGGAATTTGTGAGTTATGATCTGAAGATTAGGTTTAAGATTCATCATCCAAAAATAACACATTAGTACCAGCATATTCCTATTTTGACTGGGGCAGTTGTCGGACCACAAAGTAAGGTTATTAATGCTGTCTCCAACATTTTCAACAACCCACTTTACAATGCATGATGCCACTTCGTTACCTCCCCTTCCAGAAATACTTTCATCCCATATCATACAGAACGAATTTTGAGAAGTGGCGTCGTGAATTTTCAGATTATAGGTCCAGAGTTTTAACGAATAAAAGCTTTGACTGTTTTGAAGGTCTGGAGTCGGCAAACACTTCTGTAAATCAATCATCACTACCTTTTGATTTACATTATCCCTAGACTTTTTTTTGTCTTCACTTTTTAATTTGTATCGGTTAGACGCATCAGTCAAATATTCGTCATATTTGGTTTAATACTTTGTCTTGTTTCGGGCAATGATTCCTGAAGTTGGAGCTTGAAATTGTCACATATATCACATGTGTCTGTATCAGGGCTCTTGAAGGAATAATTGAATTCATAATTGAAAATTACAGAGTAAAGCCATTCTTTTGCAATCATCCCTTGTGTCACTCCTTTTTCTTGGCATTCTTCAAAGTAAAGGTTATACATTCTTGATATATTCAGATGATTACCCAAGTACTTCTTCTTTGTTTTTTCCCTAGAATAATGTGATTCATATGCCGGAAATTTGGAAATATGTTCTCTTACACTGTTTCGAACTTCATCTGAAATTTTATTTGAGGGGGATGTTTTCCTCGTTTGTTAGGTGTAATAATTCCACCTTCCTTTTTCTTTTTCACAGCAGTCTCAACAGTTTGTTTTGAGATACTTAAGGTATTCAAAAAAAATGTCTTGCAAATTTTTATTTTCCGACCGTCTACTTCGAAATGGTACTCGTTCATACACTGTCGCTGGCCGCTTCTTTCACCAGTTCGTTCTCTACACCTCTGTACCGGTACTTGTTCTACATTCGATGCAATAAATTGACGCCTTGTCTCAAATGACTTTTGTGAACTCCAAAACTGATTGTGCATATCTTGTCTTTTTTGCTCAGTAATCTTAGATTTGCATTTTAGTTTGCAACTGTCACTACAAGGGGGCTTAATTGTTTTTGCATTGATTACTTTTTTCTTGGTGCGATACTCCAATCCAGAATGCTTTCTCATTTTTTGAACGTTTTTCTTCCACATTTTAGGATTAGCCTTCCGTTTTCGTGATTTTGGTTCTTCAGCGTCGTTATTAGAAGCAGAAGACTCACTATCAGTTTCTTCTACTGTTTCGGTATTATAGGAAGGGTCAGCAATATCATCATCGCTATCGAAATCAAATAATGGTATTGGGGTTATGTGTACAGGTTCTTCTATAACGCCATGGACACACTGAAGAGATTCTTCCGTTTCTACATCTGCAGTAATATGTAGTGGCTTCTCATTAATATTCTGGTTTTCAGAACACATAAGATAATTGTCGACATTGTCCAATGAATTTTCATTTTTATCTGCGGAAACTTTTAATTCTCCAGTCTTTGCAGTGAAAGGCGTTAAGGATTTATGTGCAACTTCATCTTGAGTTTCATCAGATTTTTGGTCAGATTCTGTAACTTTTTCTGTTTCGACATTGTTGTTGGTATTAACATTAGCATCTAAAGGTAGTACCGGCAAGGCAGAAGCTTCATGACTTTGATTCTCACCGAAAATTTCTGAAAACAAAAAAGAATCCATCACTGAAGATGCGCCAAGAATCCAAACTGATAAACAGTGTTTTTCTACAGAAAAACAAGCATTGTCTAAACGCAGGGCTCTAAAAAAATGGGCTAACTTTTACCGTGGAAAAAAAAGTTAAATAAAATTTGTATCCATAAAAAAATGATACATTGTTTTGGAAAAGTATCCAAATATTAAAAAAAAAACATGCAAGTATGCCTTGCGTATTAGCACCCCAAATTAAATGTCGAGTTTTTAGGGATTTCTTTGCAATAAACGCCAGTTTTTACAATTTGAGACCCTGTATACTTAATAACAAACTCAGCCTCACCTCAAAAGGAATGTATTAAATGAAAGTTTACTATCCCTTAAGAAAAGCAGAAACAGTAAAAAATGTTAAATATTCCATGTCCAGACTAGAGATGGAAGTAAAATATTCCAAGTCCAAAACGAACAGGTTAGAGGAATCATAAAAGTAAGAAAACCCTCTGAAAGCTTAACAACAATCATTAAACCTGAATTAGCAGTAACCGTAATTTATGTCATATTAGTAGTAAAAATAATAAGCTAAACAAACCTGGTTTTTCTTTTGTGAAAAGTCTGCCCACTACTTGAACATATTCTTCTTTCTTCGTTACCATATCTAGTATTTTTTGTGCCCTTTTAGACATTTTCACACTTGAAATTTAAACAGATTATAATATATCACCGTTTTTATAACTTTACTTAACTCTACCGACCGACGCGACTGTCCGCACCTGAGGTCCGCACTCATCGGAGAATAAACTGGATATGGACTTAGCATATAAACAAGATTCAGCTAGTCCGAGACAAAAAAGGTTAAGTGGACTTGACCTATTTTAGATCTACGCGTCAAATGGACTTGACATATTTCATAAACATCTAAAATTCAAACCATAGGTTATATTGTAAATCTGAAAAGAGTATTATATTCCTTATAGATTTGTTAGGGACTTAGCATATTTACCTCATTTTAGGCAAATTTGGACTTGGGATAGTTTGGCTCTGGGATACAGATATTTAAGTTTATTTTGTTTATGTACATACCTAGTTCTTAAGAAAAACTACAGAGAACCGAACAAAACTTATATTTAGAAAATAACAATGCAACATAGTCACAAACATTACAAAAACAACACATTACACATATGATCTCGTTTTAGACTTAAATACATACGGTTTTCTACTAATATTCGTGGTTCCAAATTTTTTCTAGATCGTTACGACTGCAGCACGGTCAACTTGATTATTTTTTTAAATTTAAATGGGGGTCGAAGGTACCATCATTAGAAAGCTGTTTTTGTGTAGAATCCAACGGTGTAGCACTTGATATGGCAGTTTTGAAAAATAACTTCACTGTACCAAATTAAACTTTGAGAATATTACTTTCAACGGCTTGCTAGATATGCTAATAATTTAGTTGGCGGTGAGTGCTTTATTTTGTTTTTCAACTTTAAACAGTACATTTATGAATTCTTTTGTATAATTTGATCTTTTTTACATATGAGGTATGTAGCAATGTCGATTAAATCTTTTAATGCCTTTCCTTGGTGCAACACGTAAGATGCAGCCCCATATGTCCTACCATTATCGGAAAATTGCTTGCGAGTTTTACTGCTTCTACAAGGTAATCGATGTATTCAGGTTTTAGAATATCTGTAAAAATAACTTAAATCAATCGTATACAGGGTGTTTCCAAAAGACGAACGATAAAATGTCCCGCGACAAGTACGTGATAACGATTTTTTGACGTTTGAGATCATAAAATGGTTTCATATGTTCGGGATTACCCAAAAAAGGTCCAATCATGTAGGACCAACCGTTTGCGAGAAAAATCAGTGTAAAGTGTTACTGCAGAATGATTTTTAACACCATGAAAAGTTATTCCATAGTGGTAGGTAACACCTTACGTAATTTTTCTCACTACTGCAGGTTAAGAGTGCATAATATTTAGACATATGCAGTTTTAACGATGTAACAATAAATTGATAAAATCAATACTATATTATACATGTTGGGATAGGGCAGTGTGCTTTAAAATTTAACTTTAAATTAGTATTAATCTAATAATTTTAAGTAAACATTTATTTTTTAAAGTGTTCGAAAATTATTTTATAAAATAATATTCAAATGTGTAAATTTATTGTTACCTTATTAGAACGGCGTCGGCGAATGTCCAAGGTATTCCCTCTTGGGGTACCTACTCTTTCAAGCAAGTGGCATACATTGTAACAGGTAAGGAATCTTGGGTATACAAAGTAATTCGTGGCAGAAGCGTCAATAAGAAAATGATTGCTGTTTTTTTCCGCTGAAGTGGTCCTGTTGCTGTTATTCCACTTGAAGATCGCAGAGCTGTTAATTCTGGATGGTACTGCGAAGTGGCTATACCACAGACGTTTGGAAAATTATAGACAGGTTGCCAAAGGACCGGTCTGCGTAACATCTTAGTCCATCATGACAACGCATCCTCCCACACTGCTGCCAGAACATTGGATGTTTTGAAAGATTCGGGAGTTCAATTGGTAACTCAACCTCCGTATAACTCAGATCTGGCGCCGTGCGACTTGTTTTTGTTTCCAACTGTTAACAAAATTATGCGAGGTAAAAGATTTTTTCGCCGACTGACATCGAAAGTAGATTTTTCTCACTGTCATTTGACAACAGAAAGTTGACATTTGCCGCTGAGCGTGTGTTTTCATCACTTTGCCGCTTGCCGAGCGTTTTGGGTTCCGCGTGAACAAAATAGGTAGCCACGTCCGAATGTTTCCTTGACAATGTCCGTCATTTGTCGAAATAATCGCGACACATGTCTAATAGACTGCGCGAGTAATGTTAACTTGATTGTCAATTAATTTTTGCGATAAAACGAAATTTGATATTTTCCTTTAATAATATGCTCAGTCGTCGAAAAAATTGTATGTATATTTTGAGCTAAAAGTGCGCTTGCCGCTTTTGCATGATTGCTGGTTTCGGATTTGCCTCAACCAGCAATATTCATGCGTAAGCGGCAAGAATGCACTTTCAGCTCTTAGCATACAATATACTATTCCAGCGCAGATGCAGCAGTTACAGAATTTCAAAGAATTTTTGAGGACCTTTTAGAAAATGAATTTTCCGAATGTTTTAAAATGTGGTTTCAAAGAATGCACAAGTGTATTAGCCTGAATGGAGAATATTTTGAAAAACAATACAGATTTTTTGTTAAAAAATGCAACGGTCTTTTAATAACTAACAATTTTCAGCGCAACCCTCGTATATACTATACTAACCAAGAATGGTTACAATAGAGTGTTGGTATTTGTTTTTTAGCTTGAATTAACAAACGAGCGCATTCTCGCATTTTATTGCCAGCGACGGTGGTTCGTTTCTTTATATTCTTAGCTGTTTGCAAATAGCGCCTGCCATACTCCAAAATTGTGGGATCCGATATTACGGCTTTGCCGATGTCGTCCAACCTATTAGTATTTCATAAGAATATACTTTCGAAAGAGGTGTGGTCTATAGCAAAGTTTATAAAAATTTGATCAAGCTTAGTATTTTACTTAAGTAATAACTTAGAAACGAAAGAGGATAAAAAACAACGTACTCAATTTTTTTACGTGTTCCTTTCTTAAAGTGTAATTTTTTATGTAATTCTGGTAGTCTCCCTGTAAAGACAGAATAAACGATTCTACTTTCGGATGTGCATCATTTTTTCGGTCAGTCTCAGTATTAGCAATAAAACATTTTTGATATGTCTAACTCTATACGTGCTTCTAAAGTACGCTTTACATTTTGTACATATCATGTAGTTAGAATCATTTACTTTGTCTGAAAATATTTTCGTACATTTTTTAGGAATGATCGTTCCATTTCTTCTTTTTAGTTTCAGGTTTCCCTTGTTTCTAATTGCCATTATTATACGTTTCTTGTCTTTTGCACCTATTAAATATGAAAACATAAAACATGTAATAGGAGTATCTCGATGCCAGAGGTTGGTTGGTTTTTCTTTGTGTTTTTGTTGTAAATGTCTCGAAAAATGTTTCGACGTTACGAACGATTCACAAAACGTACAATATGTTTTTTGTATGTGTTCTTGTCACCATAATACTTTGGTTTGATCATATCATCTACTTTTTCAAGAATGTTTTCAGGTATTATGTCTTCTTCGCTAGTGATTGTAAATTCCGACTTGGTGAAATCCGCAATCAATGGCTGCCAATCGCGATCATTCACTTGATCGTCATGGCTTTCCTCCTCATTATTATCGGATAAAACTATAAGGAAATTTTAAGAGACTTAATTTAAAGCAGATCTAAAGAAATAAAAGAAATGTATTAAAAAATAGATAAATACCATTGTCTGCATTAATTGGTTGCAAAACCGTCAAATCCTCGTCTCCATTGATGCTTGGTTCATAACCAATGTTAATCATGTCTACGATTACCGGTTGCAAAGGCATTAAATCTTCGTCTTTATTGACGTGCGATTTAATTGGTTGCAAAACCTTCAAATCCTTGTTTCTACTGATTCTTGGTTCATAGCCAATGTTAATCATGTCTACGATTACCGCTTGTGGCGGTTGCAAAGCCATTAAATCTTCGTATGTATTGACGTACGATTCAACAATATAGTCTTCCTCTTCTATTGTAGTTGTCTTCAACCAATTCTGAACTTTTTCGTTAATACTTTTAAACTACAAAAACGAAAATTATTTAATTTTAGCCTTCCTTTAGACTTCCCGCGGAGAGTATTAGGCTCTAGTATATTGTTTTACTATAAGCAAAAATGTCACTTTTTACTACTCCCAGTAAAACATGCTAATTTTTTGTCAAACGTGAATAAAACAAGATTAACCGGAAAAAATTATTATTAACGAGCGGCGAATCTCAATGGTAAGTAGGTCTACGGTACCTGTGACAGTAGGTGTACAAGAATTTTGAAAAAGTTTCACCCCTCAAATATTATTAATTATTAGGTATAGTTTAAAATTGTTGAGATTTTCGTGTAAGTAAACATACAACACTATTGTATGTAACGAAGTAAATCTTTAGAGGCGTGTCTTGAGTCGTTTTAAATGTTTACTGAGTTTAAAGCAACACATTTTGGTGCTAAAAGCTTTGTAAAATTTTTGAAGTAATAAAAGCTGGACAATTGGACGTACTTATGCAGAAATGGTTCGACCCACATAAGTAAAGTTTTGAGAAACAGGTTCATAGATTTTATGGTGAAGAATGTTGTGGAGCCCATAATGTAAGGTTGCCCAAAAGTAAGTTACATTTTGAAATACCACAATACCATTAATTTGTTAAACTTCTTGTGTATTCATAATAACACTGAATAAAACCGATTCTAACGTGTCAAGTCAAAACCTTTTTAAAACAAGCAAATTATGAGTTATTTAATAATGCAATAAGCAAAAAAAATACTTTTGAAAGATTATCAACAAACCACGACAACCAAAACTAAAAAATGTGATCGATGAACATCCCATTGCTTTACAAATGTGTTTTTCATTTGCCTTTGAGTTTTGGAAAACTTGTGGCTATTTCAAAATGTAACCTACTTTTGAATAACTTATTAAGTATATATATTGCGACAATAATTTAACCTTCTTCCTCACGGCACGGGTGTAAAATTATAAGTTGCCCCACGGCGAGGTCCCCGGGTACGACTACGCATTTACAGGCTTCTTGTAGTTATATTAGGTACAGTGGCGCTGTAGAATGCTGCGCAATGACACATTGTTAAGCTATGTATTTGGATTTTCAGTTCAGTCGAGTTTAGTTTACTAAATAGTGTGGATAGTTTGTTTTCATTGTGCATAGGGTTCCTGTAATGTCGGACAACGTACGCGATCTATCAGCTGCAGAATTTAGACGGTAAGACTTTAGTTTTTCAGTATAAGTAGAATAAATGATTTGTACGATGTGCAATTTACTTATTTTTGTTTTGTTTATATTTATAGCTTGACTTATGAGCAACAAATTGCTCATATGAGCAGGTTGGTTGATGAATGTGATAGTGATGGAGATAATGACATTTATGAGACAGTCGCAGATGACCCCGAGTTATTTGACGACGAACTGCTGATTCCAACCTTGAGTTCTGAATCTCTACAAGTAGATGACTCAGATATAGAGGATGTTTACGCTGATCCCGATACTGAAGAAGAAATTGATGATGACGAAGAATCCGGCGATGAAAATAGTGACGAGGAAACTGATCCCGTTGATAATGTATTACGCAGTAAAGATGACACCGTGTGGAAACTTACAGCTCCTACCAGTCATCAAACACCTACATAAAATATTCTACGCCAGAAAAGTGGAACATCAAGATCTACACAACATGTTTCTGTGAGGGATACATTCAGGTGCATTTTCAACCAAGTGATGTGCAATATTATTATCAAAGAAACTAATCGGAAGGTTAATGCTGTATACTCTGAGTGGAATAACTCAAATCCAGGGAAGCCCCACAAAATGTGGAAGCAGCTTACAGAAGAAGAGTTCGATGATTATCTGGGTATCTTGATTACAGCCGGTGTACGTCATTCTAGCTCTGAAGATGGAAAATTGACGCGTACCCATTATATCGCGCTACAATGGCAATCAATAGATTTTGGGCTATTACTAGATATCTGAGATTCGACAATGTCAATACAAGACCACAACGGTTGGACAGCGACAAGGCAGCTGCTATCTCAGAACTGTGGCTTTTATTGAACGACAACTTGAGAGCACACTACGTGCCATCGGAATGTCTTAAGAGTCGACGAAAAATTATTCCCTTACGGAGGGAGAACAAGATTCACCCAATACATGCCAGCAAAACCGGAAAAATATGGTATAAAGATTTGGTGAGTGCGTGACTCGTCAAACTCTTATCCGCTCACTGGACAAATATATACAGGAAAATCGTCTGAAGGTCGGGAGCAAAACCAAGGGGAGCGAGTAGTGAAAGATCTATGCTACAGGTATAAGAACACTGGTCGAAATTTTGTAATGGATAACTTTTTCACCACGCTTCCTCTGGCACGGCTATTGTTGTCATGGGGACTCTCGATAGTTGGAACGCTGAAAAAAACCAAGCGATATATTCCATCTGAGATGTTGGCACATAAAACAAGAGAAACAGCTTCATCCATTTTCGGATTTGGCGATGACAAAGTTACGACAGTATCTTACGTGCCGAAACCCAACAAACCTGTAATATTATTGTCCACCATGCATAGTACAACAGATGTGAATGGCCCGAAGAAAAAACCGGAAATTATACAGTACTATAACTCTGGCAAAGGTGGCGTTGATTGCATGGATAAGATGGTTACGCACTACTCGACCAAACGGAAGACTCGTTGGCAGGGGCGTATCCAGCTCAAAACAGAAGGGGGGACAGCTGTCTGAATTCAAACTTTTTCACGGGGGGGGGGGCGGTCATGGGGGGTCATGGGAGGGGGCGCCAATAAGGAAGAACGGTGAACATTTATTTTTAAAAAAAATTTGAACGATAGTTTGCGAGGATTAGTTGCATTTTTTTTTAATTACAATTGCCACTAATTGCTCCTTGTTGCGAAAACCCATTGACGATGAATACTTAGCATGGCTAACCCGCTATTTGCATCAAGGGTAACGCTATTAAGCTAGCAGGCACTTGGCGGCAGCACCATATCAGCCTTAGCAGGTCATTTGTAGCTTTTTTGAAGCTTTTTTGTTACGCTAGTCCCACTTTTGTAGCCTCTACCAGTTCCGAGAAAAACGCGAAACTGCTAGCTTAAATATTAATTGTAGCGGCACAAGCTCGGGCCCGGCTAGTTTTTTGTAACTTTTTTATTGCTTTTTTGTTACGTAGGTCCCATTTTTGTAGCCCTTACTAGTTCCGAGAAAAACGCGAAACTGCTAGCTTAAATTTAAATTGTAGCGGCACAAGCTCGGACCCGGCTAGTTTGATGGGGGGAGTGGCACGGCCTTGAACTTTGTTAATTATTTCGGTAAATATGTGAATCCCCAAGGGACATCTCGTGCCACGGGACTATTCCCTTCTCAATACAAACAGCCCTTCGTTATTTGCGCAAACCTAGCATATTGCCTGTGTTCATTAATATTATTACAGACGCATTCTCTCGTTGATGCGACTTGATGATTGGAGCAATTGCCGTAACTATATGTTAATTTTTCTCTTTTACTCAATCACATACTCAATCTTTCCTACACCGTTCCCTAATGTACTGAGTTATTCAACCAATCAACCAGGCCAAGTACCCCTTCATGTACCTCTCGCTGAAATTGTTAATATAGAACATGTTTATAGAGTGTATCTCGCGAGACCATCCAGTCTTAGGTGGTAATCAGGACATAGTTCTAAGCCTGTGCTGATTAAGGCTTCTTAGGACAGACGCGGCGAACTGTGAGAATCAGAGCACAAAATTGATAAACTATTGCTCACGATTACAAGAATAGGAATTAATTTAGAAAATTTCTCTTTGCTTTAGTAGCTTGGTAATTGCAATATAATTGGTACTTAGAGATGATTTTTTTCCTATAGTTATTAGATAACCGTTTATTTAGATTAATTACTTTTTAACGTTTTGTTGATATAACAAAATTACGCCAACAAATTGAAAATTTTGTCTCGAAGTAAAAATGTTAATGCAATTTAGAATAACTTGTCGAGAGGGATTTTTATTAAATAATTATTTACAATTAGAATCGTGAAAAAACTATACAAAATCGTCGATTCAGTATTTCACATGGAGGAGGTTTCGAGGATATATTCGAAATTCAGGCAGCCCAAATGACAATCTCTAACTTGACTACCTGAGGATTATAAGTGATTGACAGGTCATTAACTTTACCTGATATACAACTGACCGGGATTAGTTTATGCAAAAATAGGTTGAGTAACAGTTCGGTATAATTACAATGACAAAATTAATTATCTTCTGTAATAGTGTATCAAAAACTTTATTTTATTTTTAAACAACATTGTAATACATTTGTTGACCAGAAACTTATTATTTTATTAGTAGAAGTCGGCTACCTGTATAGAAATTAGAAATTTACGGAAATTGTCAGCTAAGACATAATTAATCTTTTTTTGTTTTTGTGAATGGCTTAGGTTTTCAAAATTGCAACAAAGGGTGTTGTCTTAGTGAAACTACCAATAAAAAGCAATAAATTAATAATTTTTAAATAATTACTTCAGCTTCTATTTCTAAATTCATTAAAACAATAATTACATTATATATATTCACATGTAGTTTGTTTTAACTGTTTAGAACTGATTCTAGAGGAGTTGCACCTATAACATATTCAATGATGATCAAAATCCAATTAACCAAAACAAGTATAAGGATATAATAGTCTTTTCAACTGGGGTTCATATATTATTTTCCACACTACTACCATATTAATTTTTATTTTCCATTTTTATTGATAATAAGGTAAAAAGTTTGACAAAAGTGCTTGGTTTTGAATAACCGAGAAAATCAGGTAGCTTTTAAAACTGTTATTTTTGACAACAAATTGTTTCTATTATCTACTAGTAGGAGAGAAAACTTTATTAATACCTTAGGTGCAGAAAATCAATTTCTCAGATTAAAAACAACATAAATAATGGTACGTTCTAACGTTAGTGATGAAAAAACGAATTTATTGGTTTTATAATAATAAAACAGTAATGTATACATTGCCTAAATTACATATATTAATAATCATACTCGTAATTAAAACATCATAATGAATAATAATATAACAAATAATATATACATATATCTCTAAGCAGTGTTGGCATTTTAATTAGTTTTATATATACTGCTCTACAGATGAACTGGACCATTTGCTTATATTGGTGCAAGTAAAATTCGCACAACTTGTTTTCCATATTTTTCCTCCAGAATTTGCTGTCCCTGAAATAACTAAAATATAATAACCTACTAGGCACATTTTGTAAAGTTTTACAACTAATAAATTACAAGTAACTATATGCTATATGTAGATATACAGTGACCGCCAAAAATATGGGAATTCTTTTTATTTTTGATTGTCTGATTAAGTAAGATTTCAATTAAATTTCTTTAGTGTTATTTTTACCTAACTGAACAATCTCAAGGCCAGAAACACCTATTTTTTTTAACTTTAGCCAATAATAAATTTTTGGATTTTAACAATTTCGAAGAACTCCATTTTCTAAAGAAGTAAAAATTACTCGGTATATATGATAGGGGCCAAATAGGGTTTTAGACAAGCACAAATTATTGACGTGAAAAGTTTTTTGAAAAATCAAAAATATAAAATTTTCCCATTTGCCGACTTTTTGGCGGTCACTGTATATATATATATATATATATATATTCATCTTGCCATCAATTCAGCGTCCGTATGTAGTCCATTTACATTTAATGTGACGTCCGTGTGCATATGGCGTCCATATACCGGACGCCACTTTGCATCACCGTGTTAATAATTTTTTATGAATCAGTGCGTCATCTAGGAACCGTCTACGAAAATAGTAGTGGATGCCAAATTGATTATATTGTGACAAAATCCGTATACTTACAGTTCGTAGAACTTCCGCTAGTTGCGCTGTGTTACAAACAATATACGGCGACCATATATCGGGCTAACATATAAGACCGCTAAAGTGGCTTCCACTCGTGTGACAACACTGCACAAGTGTTTCAGGTTTCAACGTTGTGTAGGCGTTCTGGTGATAACTAGATCCGAGAGAAATACAATGAAGTCGGCGAATATTGAATATGTTAGTTAAGTAAAAGATCCGTAATTTCACTTAGGCAGTGTGGTTGATGGAGTATTTAGATAATAAGCGATAGTTTTACCACTGATCAACCACAATCTTTTATTTGGCCGAAAGTGTATGTCAAAAACGCGGGACTTTTAAGACAATAAGCTGACCTAGCTTTCACTACCTTTGGTTAATAGTTTATTACTTATATGAAATTTTAGAGTTACTTTATTATTAATCAACGATTAATTCACTTATCTTTGCCTTACTTGGGTTATTATTTATTTCCTAATTGGGGTTGACACAACTAAAATAATTACTTGTGTTCAAGGTTACGAAATGACTGTTTAGCCTGAGGATTAATAAATTTGTCAATAAAGGCATGTAGTAGCCGTTGTAGTAATTGTACTTTGAATTTCAGTTTTGTTTATAAAGAATTGTCATATTGCTGATATACAGGGTGTTCTACGTAATGCAGGCTATGGGACTGGAATGTAATGGCTCAAGTGCATTTCAGTTCAGTTAAATTTTGTTATGTCCTGCTGAAATATGTTTTATATCTTCTATAGTGTGTATTATGTGAGAAAGTAAGAGGTGGTCCATGGGAGCGGGAAGTTTTGAAAATGTTGTTATTTGGTAACTATGCATAATTGGTTGTGGATTTTTATTTTAAATTATCTGTCATTGTACGCCATTTACCAACCATGGAATAGTGGTTCGGCGAACAAAGTACTTTTGTGATTAAATCGTAGTGCGAAAATAATAGCTGTGTGGAATTAATTTCCCGGTTTGTTGTCACGGGAGAGTGCCCTCTGCCCATTTCATAAAGGGGTTGGTTAGTAAATTTGAAGAAACAGGTTCAACTAAAAATGTGAAACATAATGGTCAAACAAAATTGTTAAAATCCCTGTTAACAATAATCATATTAGAGCAGCTATAGAGCGCATCCCAAAACGTTCAGTTCGAATATTTTTGGCTTTTATTGATAAAACAAGAAATATCGCAGGTTGAAAAGGAAAATAATAAAGCAATTGCCTAGAGTTCCGTTAGATAGGTAGGGTCGTGTTATACAGAATTTTAACAACCAGCTTCAACAGTGCATACAGGGAAAGCGGATGTGTTTGTGCAAATAAAGACTTTATTATTATTATTTAGAAATTGCACCTTACTACTGGTATACTTTGTTTCAGTTATATTCAATTGCTTTCGGAATTATGTCGTCGGGAGGTCGTAGGTTCGATTCCCGCGGCCGCCTGCTCTGACTCAGGTTTTTGGGTGGTTTTTCTGAGACAACAGAATACCTTCTCTGAGGCGATTGCCGGGACAACACTTCTCCACCTTTCCTGGACTTTGTTCCATTCTCCACCCCTTCTTCCTCTCGACCATTCTAGAATTTCCATTTTTGACTGAAGAGGGATGGAAGGTCTCTCTAGCAGCCCGTCCCCAGTTAGGGAAATTGAAATTACCTTGAACCGATACCTTTTTACTTCCTATTACAATAAAGGAAGTATTGGATTCGCCCCAAAAAGTCGAAATTGAGTTTTCAGAACTTCACGTTTTAAAGTCCTCTGAACCCAAAAAAACATGTTTTTGTTCATTGGTCTGTCTCTCAGTCTGTCCGTCTGTGTGTCCGTGTGCGAACAGCATATCTCAAAAACGAAAAGAGGTATGGCGTTGAAACGTCTTATATTAGTTTTGTGTACTATCTAGATGCGACAGCAAGCCTTTTAAGAAAACCGCATAACCGGAAGGATGGTGTTTACCCTTGTAATTTTTAAGGTTTTTTCGATTTTTACTTCCTTTTACCATAAAGGAAGTATTGGATTCATCCCAATAATTCGCAATTGAGTTATCAGATCATCACGTTTTAGAGTCCTCTGAATCCAAAAAACATGTTTTTGTTCATTGGTCTGTCTGTCAGTCTGTCTGTCTGTGTGTCCGTGTGTGAACAGCAAATCTCAAAAACGAAAAAAGATATGGCGTTGAAACTTTATATATAACTTGTGTGTACTATCTAAATGCGACAGCAAGCTTTTGAAGAAAATCGCATAACCGGAAGTATGGTGTTTACTGTCGCAATTTTTAGGTTTTTTTTCGATTTTTACTTCCTTTTGCAATAAAGAAAGTATTGAATTCACCCAAAAATTCGAAATTGAGTTTTCAACAGATTTTCGCGTTTTAGAGTCCCCTGAACCCAAAAAACATGTTTTTGTTCATTGGTCTGTCTGTCTCTGTGTGAACAGAATATCTCAAAAACGAAAAGAGGTATGGCGTAGAAATTTCATATATAACTTTTGTGTACTATCTAGATGCGACAGCAAGCTTTTGGAGAAAATCGCATACCCGGAAATATGTCGTTTACTCTTTTGATTTTTCAGTTTTTTATTTTTCTTTTCAAAAACGGCTCTAACGATTTTTTCAAACTTTACACTTTTATTACATTTTTAATGTGTATTGATGATTTTCCCGTCGAATACCTCTAAAATGGTTTTATTTTGTTTTTTCTTGTTTTCATATTAACTCCTATTATAAATAGAACATCCGGTATATTATTACATTTTTGAATTCTGCTTAAAAGTTTAAAGAAAATTTGTCTCTTCAATTAACGCTCTATTTTGTAAAGTTTCTGTAGAATTTGTAATTTTTGAAATATTTTGACAAGTGCTTAAAAATTAAAAATAAAGTTTTTGCCTAATAATTATAAGATCACTGTAAAAGGTAGTTGTGTGCGTGTATCACACCAGATTTTTACCTTAATTATTCCGTTTTCAAAACTTCCCGCTCCTGTAGATATATTTCGCGTCTTAAATTTCAAAAGCAACTATTTAATTAAAAAATAGCGTGCTTCAGACACAGAAATTAATGCGTAAACGTCAACTTTTTTACGGTTGTAGACTAAGGACTTGTTTGCTATTTCATGCGAATTACAGAAAGTTTTTAGAAACTTCTTAATTTTTAATTATACCGGGTGGTTGGTTATACCTCTGAACATAGGCAATTTACATGGCTTATTACGGTTATGCATATTCCTGCTGACCATTTTTATGGAAAGAAAAAATTAATAATTTTATGCACAATTAACATTATTCAATTGATGTCAGTATTGACTAGTTTGAGATTTTGCTTTTTTCTGAGCGGCATTAAACATTTAATTTTAAGATTAATCATGTTAGTTAAGTTAAGTTAATATTAATCTCGTCGTAATGTTTAACAATCAATACTAACTACAAGATTCCTGGCAGGTAATTATTAAATTAATTATAGTTTGACCATCCAAATCTGGTTTTTTATTTTTAAGGTTATATTTTCGTCAAATGTTTTTATTTGTATTCCCTCTTCATGGAAATGTATACAAACCATCAAAATTATTAACCATTGCAATACCCTCCCGGTAACGCCTTTTTGTAATTAATCTGTTTCTGTTTTCCGTTTATATTTTCCGTTTTCAGTTTTATTGAGAACTGAATATTTTGGTGTTTAATTTGAAAATGTTGCAGCCTTCAGAATCTGTTCTGGAAACCGATAGCCAGTAAAGTAGGGACATTTTTTCAAGGGTCAAAAATCTTCTATTGCCGACATATCTAAATTTTTGACACGTATAAAATGTGCCATATCCTCTGTTTTTTTTCCTGAATGGTAACATATTGAAAATAACAAAGTTAAAGTTAGTTAACAAACATTTCTTAGTTTAATTTAGTATAGATCCAAAATCCTAACTAAATAATTTTCCCCTCGGTAAAACGATTCTACGTATTCTTCATTTGTTTACATTGTCACATTCCGGTACTCGTTTACTAGTAGTGAGCATACTATTTTTTCGAGGCAACGCTATAAGATGCATATCTTATAACATTCCTAAGGAAATTATTAAGAATAGCGTGATTTGTACGCACCCTACCCTAAGGTATTAAGTAATATTATTACTTTTACATTTAGTTTGTTACAATCATTTGGGGACATTTTGATCATCCTAATATTATAATAATAATAATACATGCCTTTATTTTCCAAATGCTAAAATTGGGATAGATGTTGGTTGTGTGTGAGAGAAACATTCTAAATATTTTGTTTTTTTTAATTGAAAATGTTTGTAATTTTAGGCGTCAAATCAGTTCCCGTTAAAAGATTATAATAAATAATAAATGTAATTTAACAACAATTCCAGAATATTTTGTGTTGCTTATATAGGTATTTTATTTTAACAGATTTAAAAAATCAAAACTAGGAAAGTTAATAGTATTTAAATTTCTCTAACCAATAGAAATTTTGTATATGTAAATCATTAATAGAATCTTACTGTAGATAGGGTAAGCATTTATTTATTTAATCGTATGCTGAAATTAATATTCATGAAATGTTACAGTGATACGGTTACATCACATTACACAAGGTAAACATATTTGGAAAAACAAAAATAGTTACAACCTAACATAAAGGTTGAAAAAGAATAATATGGCCATATTTTACACCCAATTCAGCCAACAAAATGCGTATAAAGAAATTTATAACTATAAATAACAAGTATTAACAAGCAGCAACCTGAAATGACAGAAAAGGGTTCAATTATTTACATTTTGGAGAAAGGTTGCTCTTTGCGAATTCATATAAAGAGTCGAATCTGCTTATTAACAAAAGTTGTGCCGTAAAACACAATTATAATTAACGTTCTGGTTAATCGAATCGTTGAGTAACTTAAACAAATTTTTAAAGTTTAAACTCTTATTGAATTGCAAACATTATTTTTGAAGCAGACATAGGTAGCGTTTGCGCTTGCCTGAGTAAGGCCAAAGCTCGTGCAGTAAGTCGGGAAATAAATGTTGAATATTTCTAATAATTAGCATGGTTACGAAGATAAACTACCGCCGGGCTGCCGGGCACCATACATTCGAAAAGTAACTAACCGCATATACATATTACACATACAGTGTGTCGAAAATATTATCCTCCAAATCAGAATTATATGGTATAACAATATCAAATGGTTACACTGTATTTCTGGTATAAAAAATATTTGTAAACAATTATACCAACATGTTAGCAGATAATTTTTTTTAAATTTTCTGCAAATGCCATATCGGAATGAAAAAATGTAAAAGAATTGTGATAAGAGATAAACGTAGGCGAGGAGTCCTTGTCCTTTGTAGTGATGCTGTGCAAAATCACATTCAATTCAATTAATACTTACAGTAAGGCAAAACTGAGTGCGAACAACCCAATATGTGGTTATAAAACATTGGAAAAGTATGCCAAAGCCTCAGGTGCAAAAACCCTGAGACAGTTACAACAACGAGGTAGAGGGGTAGAGCATAGTTATTTATACAACGAGTAGCTAGGGTGCCATTTTTTTGCAAGCATCAGAAAATTTAAAGAATGGGCAGAAGACTAAAAAACACAGCACTGCTGAAAATAATGGTTTTTCTATAGAATGCATATACCAAAACTAAAGGACGGAAGATAGTTCATTTTATATTGTGTACAATTTTACTCTATTTTTGTATTTTGTATGTTGGGGATGATTTCCATGTTTTAATAGTATTACCTTTAATGTCTCATATCCAAATAAAAAGGAAATAGAAGTCTAATAAAAACTTGTGATTTTTTGTTCAGAATTGATATAAAAAATGAGGTAAACAATTAAAATTTGGTTTGTTGTGACCGAGTACGAACGTGAAATTGTACAGTAACGATAAATTACTCGTTTGCGAACTTTATCTCATTAAATTTCACACCGCGTAAAGTACCAATAAGGAAGAAGCAGCAACAAAATAGTAAAGTGCAAAAAGTGCAACGAATTCTTAATTTTAAAGCACCTATAGGAACTTAATAATTACATGCAAACGGGTAGAGCATTAAGCGTCGCAAGGCCGGCCGCGTATCGGTCAAGGTTGAGCCTACAGATGGAATATTGACAAGCTTAAAAGATAAATACGAACAACCTTTTTATTAATCACTTCAGGAGCTCGATCGAGATCAAAGTGCTGACGGAGCTGGGCGATAAGCGGGAGAGCGATAAGACCGGTTATATTATTATTAAGAACAATAATACAAATTAATTCCTGGGAAAAACGTACAAAGGCGGAGAAGTGAAACTAAATACCAGTGGCAGAGAGTAAACAAGGCGCACGAACTAGACGACTCGCTAATTCGAATAACCTTTTTATAAGGAGAAAAGAAGCTACATGTCAGAGGAACGCAACAGGGCTAACAGCGTCGGGTCAGCCACGGAACTTATCAACAAAAGAAAAATAATATAATACTTAGGGGAGCGGATTTTAAGAAACAAGTCATCAAGCAAGACGAAAAGGAGTTTAATCTGAAAGAAGACGATGGTGAAATTGGAAAACTTTGATCAAAAACTTGGAGTATTAAAGAGAAAAATTAGACTAGGGCAACAAGATGTACATACAGTGTGTCAGTTTTTGAATTTGTATTTGAGGCTATATTTAAAAGTGTTATAAATACTTTCGCCCATCATCAAATATTTTATAAAGTTATCATCATCTTCAGATTTCAATCCTTTGTGTACCACTCGGTCTTGATAGCATCATTGTAACCGCTTTAGGGTGACCACTTTTCAATTTATACAAACCCTGAGATTCTTGGTAAGTAAAAAAGGGTTTTCTGGGAAAAACAGAATGTTTATAGAAAACAAAAAGCAAGCAAATAATTACCATGTTTTTATTTATTTCTATTAATGCTTAGCAGATATAATGCAAGGTGTAACTAAAATACTTGTTCATATCGTACGGCGTACTAAACACGGATTGTTTGCATGTATTCAAAATAAAACATCAACACAGATGGTCACCCTTCACTATAGTTGCACGGTTTTGCACGCTTGCGAAATCGCGGACAGACCATTAAGATAAATGCGTCAAACGTTTATAGGAACTTACAGCATAAGACATGACAACACCGCCGGACGTCATCTGGATGGTAGTCTAAAATGATGTATATACCGTGGTCGCCAAATTGATGGGAATTATTCATAAATATACATGGGAAGTCAAATTGTTTTCAACATGAAAGGAGTTTATTTTACCATGTATATAATCTTTTTCGTATAAGTAGTTTTTTAAAATTTAAACGTCAGGTATTGTGAAACAATCAGAAATAACTAATATACATGGACAACATTACATGTAAAACCAATGGTTTTGGTGGACGCTAAATACCTGCACTATGAAAAGACGTCAAATTGATAACGTGATGTAAATATATATATATATATATATTACGAAGGTTTTCGCGGCTGATATGTATTAAAGGTAAACATTTCAGGGTGTTATACCGCTTAATAAATTTGAAGATTTCTTCAACTGGTTGAAGAACATCTTGAAGGGCGTTTGGGGTTGGACGACGTTTCGACGAAATCACATTCGTCATTTTCAAGTCCTTATAGTCCTGGTTTGGCTTCTAGTTATGCGGCAACACGACGGACTGTCAACTTGATGTACAGCTGACTGAATGGGTTGTTTATCAATTACTGTGGCAACTAGCATCGAGGGAGCTGTACTGCTAGAACGGATGGCTGGTGTTCGTAGAGAATGGCCGGCCGTTGCTTGTAGTAACGTTGGTAACCACGATGCAGGTAATCGGCTTGTGTCGTCGCGGGTGTTCATACAATTCGGATGTTTCACGATTTCGATGGCTTCTCGTATGATGCATGCGTCTTTGTGTTCGACGCTGGCAATGCTCTTGGTGTTGTCGAAATCAATCTTGTGCGAAGTATCCCATATATGATGCACTAGCGATGAAGTGTGTTCCATCTTCTTAACATAATTCTGATGTTCCTCCTTGCGTGCCTTTATTCTCCGGTTGGTGTGGCCTATGTAGCTGCTATCGCAATCCCGACACGGTATCTCGTAGACTCCTTGGTTTTCCAAAGGGATGTACTCTTTAGGATTCCTCAGTATGGACTAGATTATTCTATCCGTGGTAAAGGTTGTCCTGATGTTACATTTTCTAAGGATTCTTCCGATTTTCTCTGTCGTGCCTCGGATGTAAGGCAGGTACGCCGTGCCACAAGGTCTCTCCTCTTCTGCGTCTTGCGTTTTGGTCTTCGGTGGTCGGAACGCTTTCCTAATCGCTGCTCTGCCATAACCATTTTGTTCGAATACTCGAGCAAGGGTTGCTAATTCTTGTCTTGTATTCTCCTTGTCGGCTATCCTTCTTGATCTACAAACCAGTGTTGTCAGGACTGATTGTAGTTGAGCAGGGTGGTGGTGTGAATTAGCATTTAGGTAGCGATTGGTGTGCGTGGTCTTCCTATAAACCGTGTGCCCCAATTTTCCATTCTTCTTGGTGATGAGTACGTCTAGGAATGGAAGGTGGTTGTTCTTCTCCAATTCCATCGTAAACTGGATCTTATTATGGATGCTATTGAGATGGGTAAGGAAATCAGCAAGTCGATCCTTACCATGACCCCATATGGCAAAGACATCATCGACATACCGAAGCCAAAGTTTCGGTTTGTAAATGGTGCTGTCCAGTGCTTTCGATTCGAAGTCCTCCATGAAGAGATTCGCAATGACGGGAGACAAAGGTGAACCCATCGGCGCTCCTTCTACTTGCTTGTAGCGTTGACCATTATAGATGAAATATGTATTCTGGAGACAATGATCGGCAAGTTTGATGATGTGTTGAGGTGGATCATACTTCTGTTTAATGACGTTTAAAGCTTCGGCAACTGGCACTTTAGTAAACAGAGAGACGACGTCAAAGCTCACGAGGATATCGGTCGGTGTAATTTTCTCCTTTTGCAGCATCTCGATGAAGTGGGTAGAATTCATAACGTATGAAGCCGCATCTGCCACATGCGGCTGCAGATGTTTAGCTACGAACGCTGCAAGTCGTTGGATAGGTGATCCTATTGAACTAACGATAGGCCTAAGCGGTGTTCCATCCTTATGAATTTTTGGGAGACCGTATATCTTGGGACATTTAGACGACTTTTCTCTAGGTATAAGTTGATTTTGCACTTCAGTTTCGATGTTACTCTCCTTTATCTTCGACTTGGTGGTCTTCTCCAAATACGTTGTTGGATCTGTGGAGATACATTTGTAAGCACTGTCCTGCAGTAAAGACATCATTTTAGAGTGGTAGTCATCGTTGTTCATGATAACGGTGACATTTCCTTTGTCTGCAGGAAGAATAATGATGTTGTTGTTCTGACGAAGATTCTTGAGTGCCAAAGATTCATCACGGGATAGATTCGATTTGGGTGGTTTAGCCAATCGTAAGATTCGAGAGGTATCTTGTCGGATGAGATCGGCGGTATTCTTATCCAGTCTCGAAATCGCAGTTTCTACTCCGCAGATGATAGATTCCACTGGAATACGTTTTGGAGCTATGGCGTAGTTGAAACCTTTAGCAAGTGCAGATATCGCAGATTCATCCAAAGTAATATCAGAAATATTACGGACAACTTTAGACATATCCAGATTAGTAGTACGATACCCTTTTTGTGTTGAATAAAGATGGTCGAATTTCTTCCTTTGCTTTATCGTGTAGAGGTTTCTGTCAGTTTCCGCTCGAAAGTCTGCTAATTGGTCGATGATGTTCCAGATCATAGAGTGGATGATCCCGCTGAGGTGAAGATGCAAATCAAGAAGTTCTTTATTTATTTTGGCCAAAATGTGTCTCGTCTCTTTGATGGAATCTCGAAGAAGAGCAGCACTCGCCTTGTTCAGAATGTTCGTGGTCCGATACGTTTTTCGATGGAATGACAATCTAGCACAGGTCGGGATGATGTTCTGATCTCTGCAGCGTTGCAGGAATGTCAAATTGCATAGATTTTTACATTTCTTGGACCGCAGTTTTTCAAAACTTCTGGTTTGATGGAATATATTCTCCCCGTAGAGACGTATAATAATATTACGCATCATACGAGAAGCCATCGAAATCGTGAAACGTCCGAATTGTATGAACACCCGCGACGACACAAGCCGATTACCTGCATCGTGGTTACCAACGTTACTACAAGCAACGGCCGGCCATTCTCTACGAACACCAGCCATCCGTTCTAGCAGTACAGCTCCCTCGATGCTAGTTGCCACAGTAATTGATAAACAACCCATTCAGTCAGCTGTACATCAAGTTGACAGTCCGTCGTGTTGCCGCATAACTAGAAGCCAAACCAGGACTATAAGGACTTGAAAATGACGAATGTGATTTCGTCGAAACGTCGTCCAACCCCAAACGCCCTTCAAGATGTTCTTCAACCAGTTGAAGAAATCTTCAAATTTATTAAGCGGTATGACACCCTGAAATGTTTACCTTTAATACATATCAGCCGCGAAAACCTTCGTAATATATATATATATATATATATATATATATATATACAGTGACCGCCAAAAAGTCGGCAAATGGGAAAATTTTATATTTTTGATTTTTCAAAAAACTTTTCACGTCAATAATTTGTGCTTGTCTAAAACCCTATTTGGCCCCTATCATATATACCGAGTAATTTTTACTTCTTTAGAAAATGGAGCCCGCCTTTAGTATAAATTAAAAAGTAACATAGGTTCCGTTCCGAAATATGCAGCAACCCCTGAACTTGATAGTAATAATTATGGTTACGTTTTAAACTGATCGTGCCCATTTCCTCATTGAGTATACAATAATCAATTTTTTTATTAATTACTGCTTCAAGTGGAGAAAGGTCTCCGCTTTTTTCTGAACTTTTAATTTCAATTAAAGCATCATTGTCAATTAATCCATCGGGGGAACAACCTAAAAATGCATGGATTTTATCAATTATGAGACCACTCTTTCTTACCTGCTTTGAATATTGGTTTTCAAACAACGAAATAGCTGTATCTTCGCTTTGTAGACCGAAATTTGTAGCATTATTTCCTTTGAATGTGCTATACAATAAATTGTCTACAGTTTTAGCAGTCGATGTGCTTCTTCTAAGTTTGCATATTCTGCCGAAATTCGAAGCAGTAAGACGTTTTTTTCTCTCGGTTTTCCAAAGATCGTTATTTGATTGCAAAATGGTTTCATTAAAAATTTGTTCTCTGTTGCAGTTACTGAGACGTTTTAAGAATTCTTTGGATTTGTTTTCATAAGTTTCAGAATCCATGTCTTCTACTTTATTTTCTACTTCT
Source organism: Agriotes lineatus (assembly GCA_940337035.1). Lineage (NCBI taxonomy): Eukaryota > Metazoa > Arthropoda > Insecta > Coleoptera > Elateridae > Agriotes > Agriotes lineatus. The sequence continues at coordinate 32,340,559 of OW679197.1, read as the reverse complement.
AATCCGTAGTTTTCATCAATCGTAGCAAAAGTTCGCTTTTTAAAAGATTTCCCTAAAATACATATTTATTTGAGTTTTTTTAATTGTACATTTATTACTCATATAATCCAATATAGGTACTTACGTTTGCTGTTCAATTTTGCAGTATATTGTTTTTGACGTGCCGTAAAAAATTTTTTAGTAAAATATCCGGGACCTTCGTTGAATATAGACGCTTCAATTTTACATAAAAAATTGCCTTTGGTATTATAAGATATAGCTGCAGCTTTACATCTATATTAGTAGGAATTCTTTAACGAAAAGTTTATCCTTTTTCCTCCAACAAATTTTGCCACAATCGAATTGTATGTTTCTGCAGCATTAGTGTCTACATTATATAGAAGAGTATAGACATTACTGGATAGCCTGTTATTTATGGTTGTGATAACCGCGAATATTCCACTAAATTGCAATTGCGGTACTACATTTTCCTAAAAGAAACCTCAGTAAACAAAAAATATATATCTACTATATATGTACTAGGGAGTAAAAACACGTATGTAGGTACCTACCTCTTCTTTTTTATTGCAGAAGTACTCCGCACAATTGGAATGCTCTCCAAATATATGATACGGGCTATTAGCAATATCTTTTTTTAGTAACTCCGCTTTCGTGTGTAACGTATTGTTTAATTGACTTTCATGGGTGGTTCTATATTCTATTGCTTTTGTTACCGCGTTCCGAAAACGACCTAAAGTATCACTATTTGTCACCCTTTTGCGAAGTATAATTGGAAATGATGTATTTTTTCCAATTTCAGAAATTTTATTCATATAATTTCTGAGCAGATGATTTCTACATTCAATTTTTTCCACTGCAAAAGTTGGATCATACGGAGCTACTTCCATTACTCGTTTGTAGACACTGCTGTCACCGTCGCCGATTATTCGACCATAAATTAGATTTTGCGTTTTTAAGAATTGCTGAAACCCTTCAGCAATAATCGCAGCTTTCATTGCGGTTGATGATTTGTTCCAGTTTTTATAGCATTTGTGATCCGTAGATTCTTCAGATCGTTGACAAATAAAACAATATTTATTTTTTACATTTATATATAAAAAAATTTTTTTTTGTGCTCCAATTATGCAGGCCTACAAAATTTTCAAGCATGGAATATGGATACGTCAATTTATTGAAAAGAAATATGAAAACTTACCACTCCAGACAAAGCATTGTAATTTGTACGGTACGATCGTTTACTCCAAGCTCCATCGACAATTACTGAGATTATGGGAACCCCATTTTCATTGACTTCTCCACTCTCGATTGCTAGTTTCGATTCTTCAAAAGCAGCATCTCTCATCAGCGATGTGTTTTCTTCATCAATTGCTCGACACAATACGTCATAGCATTTTGTATATGTTTTGCTTGACATATTAGGGATGTTCATTGCTGAAAACAATTCAGATAATTGCGAATGCCCTATTCCCGTTGCTATCGTTCCCGCTACAGCTAATATATTTGATGAACCACGTAGAGATTCTATATCTGGTTTTTCTGATCTGACCTTTTCAATTTTATTACAAACAGAACACCTAAATGTAAATATACTATGAAGACCTTCAATTTTTTCTAAGATGAGGTTTATATCAAAGAAAGAACAGTCGAATCCTAAAACAGATAATTAAAAACATACAATTTATTTTATACTGTTATTAGTTTTTACCTTCATGTCTTATTGACTTCAGTTGATTAATGAAATATGATATTTCAACAATACGCTTTCCACGAACTTGATAATTGCGATCAGATTCAGAATCGCTATGCTGAATTTCATAACATAATTCTTGGTCCGTATTTTTGTCATCAGATGGTTCATTTGCCATTAGATAACTAGATTCATCAATATTGTCCTCTTCGATGAATGTTTCTTCTTCAGAGGTTTCATTTGTTGTTACGCAATCAGATTCATGCAAAACCGATCGAGAATCAAAATGTTCAATTTCGTATTTTTCAAAATTTTCGTCATCACTTTCAACAATAATACTATTACTATCAGGAAATGCAGCCTGATCGTTTTCAGTTTGTTCAAAATTTAAATTTGTGTCAGTAATGTTCTCAGTTTTTTTCGCTTTCAGCATCACTAATGCTTGTGTAAGACATCACGCTTGTACTACACTGGTTATCAGAAAGTGATACTGATTTAGAATCGGTTAATAATTGGAGCCTCCTACAAAGTCAGAAATGGTGTTTAAAAAAGAGTTTATTGTGAGATGATGATTTGAAACTTAGCACTATTATTATAATTCTGCATAAGAAATCTTCTGGAATAATAAATAATTTCTTGTGACTATTATTTGTGAACACCAATGGAATCACGAAAATTATAAAAAATACAATGTGCCAACAAAATCCTTTGAGAAAACAAAAACAGCTATAAATAAAAACTGCTCTTTTAACTCATTTAGAATCTCTAACTGGAATTCTATACTCATAAAAAGTATTGTAAATTAAATAACAGCAAATTAAATGTAATATCTTGTAGCTAATCATTATAGCAGTCAGAAAACTTTACTATTGCATTTACGTATAATCAAAACAACGAAAAATATATAACACGAAAAACATGCTAAATCGTAAATTGTAGAATGTCAAGTTATTCTTACCGTTTTGTGAGATTCTTCATTAAAACTTTCTTACTTTTTTCTTGGTTTGGATAAACGCATCTTCGCTTTAGCCATTGTAGATGGTAAAAATAACACGGAGCACAAAACTAAAACCGATCACAAAAATCAAATCGCCAAGAAGTCACTATTTCTAGTAATGAAAGAAACTACACGAGTTCCCGTTTATATAAACTTGTCAGTAATGGGTTTTTAAATTACAAAAATGGCGGACATGTTAATTGGTTTTACCAAAGAGCAATATGTTCTTTGGGTTTTACAATACCTAATCATACCTTAACGCTATAAATAATTCTAATCGTAAATATCTTTAGAGGGTGTCGTGTGTATATTCAAAAAACAACATTTAGTAAAATGTAATCTCCTTTATTTATTTAAATGTGGTAGAATTGGAAATTACTTTTAAAAAACCAAGTTATCGTTATTTTTCAGGAATCAAATCAAGTACCATTCTCCTTTTTAAAATTCTCGCTATGAGAGATTTACATATTTGTCTTTGTTATTTTTTTCAAACTTTGGTCAAACAGCAGTTTCAGTTGATGATATCTGATAAATATTTGTTTACCATTATTAAAGTCCAGAAACTTTTCGCTTTTATCTAAAATACCTATCTATTGCTCACAGACTATTGTGCGGTAATTTTTCGAAAATGCCTAAATTAAATTGTAATTATTAGTTTTCATATAATATATGCAAACTATATAATTGCATTCTTGAACAATTACGTATAAACAGAGTCCAAAATTTTTAAAATTATATTTGACCTGGAAACATGCTTGATTTACTTCTATCAAACAAATCCATATTAAACGAAATTTTGTGTAATTTCATTACTACATACTAACAAGCACTTTTAATTTTTTTTTAATGCACCTGACATTATTTACTGTGTCACTATATATCGTCATAAAAAACTTCAAGTATATCTATGTATTTGCAGTTTGTTTTGGATAGATTGATATAACTCAAACTATGAAAATATAGCTATGTAAGCTTTCATGCTTTGAACGTATTTTGTTAAAAATGATTTATGCAAAAAATATGTATCTTGCATTTTCCACTTCGCGAAATTAATTGCAATAATTAATTCTGGAAACATTAGGGTGATCGTCATTTCAAAATGCAAGATCGCCTTGTACCGTTTAGCTGCTTAGTCACCAGATTAACTTCGCATACGTACCTGTATAAACAAAGAGCGAAATTCCGTAGCTTATACTAAATACAGATAAGGATCATTAGTGTAGCAGTCGTCCCTCATTTCTATTAGTAATTGAGGTTTTCAAATTCGTCTACTAATTACCTATATTTTGTTCAAAACAAGATTATTGTCGTAAACGGTACTAACTAACGATAATTTAGTTTGTTCAATAAGGAACTAAAAAATCCATAATACGTAATTATTTATTAAGAAAAATAATGGAAGCGAAAAGCATAAGAATTCTGTCTATAAATAGTTAATTATATTAGTCCCCAACTTATTGATTACAACATATCAATTACACAAAAAGATTTCAGTTAAAATTATTTTATTTGGTGATTCGAAAACAAATGTAAGGACTAACTTGGTTTTAAATAGAAGGTTCCTCACAGGTAGTAGATTAACAGATACGGCGAAATAATCCGCTTTCGACATTTCCATTGAAGGCAGAGAGGTGTATCTAAAGTTGCCTAAACATTATATTCAAGGCGCAAAAGAAAATTTATCTTACCCGCTATGGAAATCTATGAGCTCTGCTAAGCCGCCTTAAGGATATCGAGAATAAGGTGAATTGCACAACTATGGTCACATTTGAGGAGTGCAATACTTTTCTACATACATAAACATGTTCCAAGTTTTTTGTTTGTGCACTATACCGGGTGTCAACGAATTTATTAGACAAGTCATAACTTCTAGAGTATTAGGTGTATCAAAATGATATTTGGTATAGGTAAATGGCATAGGGAGAGGAAAGTTTTCGCATATTTTTCACTTTCTGGTCACTTCCGGTTTCACCGGAAATGGCTCCCGTTTCGAATTTTTAAATAGAACACCCTGTATATTTTTGCATATTTGGATTTCTGAGACAATTTTGGATCAGCATGTGACATTTTAAAAACTTATCCATGGCACACTTGACAAAAGTAAATAAATTATTATTTAGTATTTTGCTTAGAAATATTTAACTTATGAGCTTATTTTTAATCCAATCGCAAATAAATTAGTATCGTTAGATTCGCCAAAAAATTCTCTTTTCGGAAAGTGCTTGTCAAAAAAGGGTCGCCATTTGAACAAAAATAGTTAGACAAGAAAACGTGCTTTTGCCAACTTGTCTTATTCCTATCTATCATACTAATCACTCAAACTTTGCGATTGTAATTTTCTGACATCACCTGAGGTCTTTAGATTAGTTTGTGTCTTATCATGGCCACCTAGATGCCATATTAAAACTGGCTCTAAAAAAATCAAGTAGGCTTAACAACTTTTTAAAATGTCACATTCTGATCCAAAATTGTCTCTGAAATCCAAATATGCAAAAATATACAGGGTGTTCCATTTAAAAATTCGAAATCGGAGCCATTTCCGGTGAAACCGGAAGTGACCGAAAAGTGAAAAATACGCGAAAATTCTCCTCTCCCTATACCATTTACCTGTACCAAATCTCATTTTAATACACCTAATACTCTAGAAGATATGACTTGTCTAATAAATTCGTTGACACCCGGTAGATGCCAAGGTGTCATTTTTTTAATATAACCGGCTTGTCCCCGTCATTTTTTTAAAGAAAAAAACCGCTGCTTTGAGGGGAAATTTTCATATATAAGTACCTAAAATGGTCAGCTATATGGGCGATCCATGGACATGCCCCTCATGACGGCATGTGGTCGGAAGGTTAAGCCATGGTCGCCTGAGTAAGTTTGTCTGACAACGCTTGGTATTGTTCACTTCTGATTTTATTATTTCCGTGGAATTGTCGAGTAAGTATATGGATTCTTATAATAGAAATTGTTACAAAGTCTTTAAGAACTGTTTGAAGATGAAGAAAGCATTTCTTCAATTACCATGATTACATGATTGTCATCAAAACATAAACAGCCTACGCAAAGGAATAATTGTATTTATTATTAGTAGCTTCAGCGTACTTATGCGAACGTTTTGTCCGTCCGTCTGTCTGTCTGTCTGGATCGCCTGTAACTTTCGAACGGCTACAGATATCGAAATTTTGAAAGGGGGCAAAGTTGTTGCTAAGGTCCCGAGCACCTTCATGCGCTATTTGGTTTTGGCGAAAGGTCAACCGTTGTTTTCGCAGTGCTGAAGCTACTCTTTAGACCTGTACTTGAGCAGTTTATTTATTACATAAATCGGAAAAAGATATACAACTTAAAATAAAATAATAAAAGATAATATTTTTTGATCTAGAGTTCTTTCTCGTTATTGACTTTGGGCGCTCAGGTTAATATAAATCAGTAGACGAGGGACTATTCTATGCGTTTCTTTCCTTGTAGTATTCTTTGCGCTGTTGGGTAGGTCATCGATTTCTTTCCACGTACTTGACGCCCACCGATGAATTAACGCAGTATAATGACTCATCTCTGAATTTCGGTTAAGTAATGATGCCTGTGAATTTTTTCGCAAACTTTTTCCCGTTTTCAAGCAGCACACGCCCAGCAAGAGCAGGTCTAGCTCATTAGTTAACGGATTATTTATTTTTTTGGAATTTGTTTAATCGACACTTCTTTGGAACTCTCGTCCTCATTATTCACTTCGAAGATGATTATCTCCCTGGAAAGATGTAAAGATCGTTCAGAGTGGCAATATAATGCCGCACGGAATAAAAATGGGGCTCAGTCCGAGATGCATACAGTGCTTTTAGACATTTCAGACATAAAGTTCTTGCGTACTGTCGCTCCGCGATGCAGGGCAGTATCTGATACTTTGGAGCTCGAGATCGAAAATTGTCACAAACGAGATGGGGTCAAAGACAGCTATTTTCGTTCGAGTTCAAAACAGTATCGGTCTACGCTGTGGTGCTGGGGGAAAATATGAACTTTACGCCCGAAAGTTGCAAATATCATTTTCAAAGCATCTGTGAGAAATCCAATGTAGCTCTTATGCAATAGTATACCGCATTACTATTATTATAACAGTTCATGAAAGCCGGATTTCAAACACAGATATTTCCGAAAGGCAAGACAACAGGACTTCGATTCTCCAGTTCAGACGAGTAGAAATTTGTAAGAGAAATCGCAAGAAGTGGGCGGAGTTCTCTCGAAACACGATAATGTTGCATTCTTGAATATCGGGGAGCACTCCCATTCATGCATTACCAAGAGAATACAATTCTACTGCTAAATTATAATAGAAATACCAACTTTCTCTTGATAATAACATAAAACGACGAAAACGCTTGCGCAGTGTTTGTGTTTACCTAAAACAGCTGTCAGAGTGACAATCAAACAAGTTATAACCTTATATATTTAATAAAAATAATTAATAAGTCCTATAATGGATTTGAATGAACTGTTGGTAGTAGCACAAGTTTCTGGGGATTTGCGTGACGCTGAAGAACAGGCCCAAGATCCCACAAGGGTGTTTTTAAAGAAGATGGATGCCTTCGCCCTATCGGACACTAAGTTTATAAAATTTTTCCGCCTAAATAAGGAGCTCGCTCGGAATGTTATCGAGTTAGTCACACCTTATTTAATGGAACCTTCAAGGCGCTCAGCTCTTAGTGTGGAAACCAAGGTAAGTATTTGGTTGTAAGCCTGAAACATTTATACCTACTATTATTTACTTAGGTGCTGGAAGCCCTAAAGTTTTTTGGATTAGGCAGTTACCAAGAGATAACTGGTACAAATAGTTATACTGGAGTGAGTCAATCCAGTGTAATTCGGTCAATCCGGGAAGTATGTGATGCCTTAACTCAGCCACATATTTTTGAACAGTGGGTGCATTTTCCAAGGAATATTCGTGAATTGGAAAATCGAAGAAGAAGGTAAGCCACATATTGTGTTTAAGGTTACAGGACACTATGTATAGTTTCTGCTTTAGGTTTTATGAAAAATATGAATTTCCCGGGGTAATAGGAGTTATTGACTGCACGCATGTGGCAATCGTCTCTCCAAAGCGAAATGATGATATATATCCTGAACACATTTATGTTAATAGAAAAAACTACCATTCTATAAACGTACAATTGGTAAGAAAATTTTAAATATTTTGTATGTAGGTAACCAGTGATCACTTTTTTAACAGATTTGTGATGAAAATTTAAATGAATGAATGTGAATGCAAGATTTCCGGGAAGTTGCCACGATTCACATATTTGGAGACAATCGGCTGTGTCTGAAACAATGGAACAAATTTATAGACAGAATAATAACAATATATTTTATCTTATTGGAGATTCAGGTTAATATGAATTTTGTTATCTATTTATTATTCTGCAGTTTATAGATAGTATACAGTGAGTGCCAAAAAGCCTGCACCATATACCACCACACCATACGAGTGAGTTTAGAAAATATAAATTTGGCTCTAATGTACCCTTTTTTTTAAAATAGGCTGCTGTGATTTTAAATTTGGACATAATTGAATTAAATTGTCAAATTCATATTTTCTGAACTCCCCCGTATACAGTAGACAAATTTTAAAATTTGGTGGTTGCATTTTCGGTTTTATACGCTGCACCAACTTTTATTAAGAAAATTTTTTTTCTGAGGTAATGCATACCTAATAAAAAAAAAATTCTATGGTGCAGACTTTTTGGCACTCACTTTATATGCATAAAATAATCAGTTAATATCAATTATAGCTATTAAGGCAACTAGTGTTTTACAGAGGGTTTAAAAATCGAGGTCGATCATGTTAAAATTCGAGCGAAGCGAGAATTTTATGACCGACCGAGATTTTTAAACTGTAAAACACGAGTTGACTTCAATATTTTTTCTACAGCCGAGGAGTTTGTTAGCTTAAATGCCCTCGGGGCTTCGCCCCTCTCCAAAGCGGCCGTAGGGGCTCCACCCCTCTCCAAGGGGGCCCTCGGGGCTCCGCTTCTCTCCAAGGGGGCCCTCGGGGCTCCGCTTCTCTCCAAGGGGGCCCTCGGGGCTCGGCCCCTCTCCAAGGGGGCTCTTGGAGCTCCACCCCTCTCCAAGGGTGCCCTCGGGGCTCCGCCCCTCTCCAAGGGGGCCATCGGGCTCCGCCCCTCTCCAAGAGGGCCCTCGGGACTCGGCCCCTCTCCAAGGGGGCCCTCGGGGCTCGTCCCCTCTCCAAGGGGGTTTTTCTAGCTCCACCCCTCTCCAAGGGGCCATCGGGCTCCGCCCCTCTCCAATCGGGCACTCGGGGCTCCGCATACAAATCGGTCTGATATAATAACTGTAATTTTAATCTTCACAAATAAGGTTTTATAAACTCTTAAAGTACTCCGTGCTTTAAATGGAGTGGCGTGTTTTATAGACAACATAAAGCACGCCGCATATGACCCTTGGAAACAGTTTAAAATCACGGCTGTAGAAAAAATAGTTTTTATGGTGCTAAAAATTTAGATATTTACGTGTCACTATTGTACTAATTGATTGTTATTTCAGGTTATCCACTGCGACCATGGCTTTTAACACCCCTACAAGATGTGGAACCTGGTACTCCCGAAGAAAGATTTAATAATCAATTTAAAAGTATACGAAGTATAATTGAACGGTGTAACGGAGTTCTCAAGAATAGATTCAGATGCTTGATAAAACACAGGGTGTTGCATTCTACTCCTGAAGTGGCCTCAAAAATTATTAACACCTGCATCATTCTGCACAATATGTGTGTTCAGCATAATGTGCCCGAACCTGATGAAGATATGTTAAATGCAGATTGGGGAATGAATGTTATTGACAACAATCAACTAGTTGAGGCTCAGGCTAACATTGCCAGAGTTAATCCAGATCTAGCAGCAGCACGAGTTTTGCAACAGCATATTATTAGACAACATTTCAATAATTAAAATTGTTACTTTTTTGTTTTATTAAAAATATCAAAATACATACAAAAAATTATTTATTATTACTTATTATTTATTACCTTTCTAAAAACCAGGGTTGACATGAATTAATTTAGTGAATTAATTGTAAAATATTGTACATTGTATTATTTATTATTTATTGCCACAAGTGCTTTTAAAATATTAGAATTTGTTTCGAGATTTGCCTGCAAAAGTTCCAATTTCTTAGCTTCGTAGGCCCTTCGAGCGGCTTGCTCTTCAATCAAGACTTCCAGTTTTCTTTTGCGGTAATTGGTTTCCTGAGAGTTTTTTTTGTCAGAAATTTTAAGTAAATCTTGGGTTAACCTTAAAGATTTACTTAACCTAACAGATTTTGTCAACCGTTTCTTCTTAGCTGTAGGCTTTTTGTATACGACCTTGGAAGACCCTGCTCCATCAACGGATGCTGAAGTACTGCCTGGATTTTGTGGTGAACCAACACTAACGGCAGAAGATTCGATGTCGTTTAGTGTAATAATAATAGGCTGAATTGCACTTTCTTCGGCAGTGATGTTTTCAGGACTCTCATGTTGCATATCATCCTGCAGCTGCTGGTTTTCATCATCCGAGTACTATAATATACACAATTTTATTATGAGCATCTTAAAGCATATGATACTAAACCTACCTCATAAGTAAATTTGACTTCTGATTCGGTTGCATTAGGATTTCCATCCACACATGTGGTATCCATCAAATCCAAAACGCCATTATCGAAGTCTGAAAATGTTTCTTTTGATTTGGGACCACCTCCAGTTCCAACAGCATGACGACGAGTTTTGACTGCTTTGGCTTTCGTATTCTTTTTTATATCTTGCCAAGTCTATAGACAAAAAAGTAAATTTTGTAATTGTACTAATCAAAAAACGTAGATATTACTTACTTTGCGCCATTTATACCACTCTTTGTTTGCACCTCCGGGAATTGAATTAAGCGTTTTTGTAATATCGCACCACAAAAGCTGCGCTTCCTTTTTGGTCAAATTTGCAAAATTTCCACTCACAAGGAACGGATTTTTACTTAAAAACTCGATTAGCAACTGTTTTTGTTGTTTGGTGACATGTGCAGCATGTGCAGTTCTCGTAGGAGTAGAAGTAATGGCACTTTGGTTTAATAAATTTAAAACGTTAAAATCACTTTCATCCATAATAAATAAATTAGGTATAAACTGTTACAGAACGGATAAAAACATAGGTTAGGTCAGATAAATGTTAACTGCGCATGTTTACGGCAAAATCACATAATTGGGTGACTAAATGCGGGAATATTTAAATATGTACGTTCTCATTGGCTCACACAGCTCGACACATTTGGCAACAATGCATAGCTTGTTGCATGGAATAATGTTTTCTCACTATCTCTCAAAGCCTCAAGAATACAGGTTTAGGGAACTGAGAGAAATTTACAGCGGATGTGAGTTCATTTTCTCTTGCAAAACTCCCTCGCCATTACTCACTTCTCTCGCACTCGAGAATCGAGGTTCAGATGAAGGCACGATATTAATTTCCAACCGAGTAACAGTTTTTGAAAATATCCAATAGTTCCCGTATCTGCAAACTTGTTCTTAAAAAACTCTGCAACTTATAGAATTCTCGATATAATCAGGTTCCATGATAATTTATACGCCAGGAGTGGCACTAAACCGTTATGCTCTGAATCGGTATCCGCCCGAAGCTAAACCGGAAGGAAGTGTTTCGTTTCAAGTATCATTGAAATATAGGAAGAAGAGTTAGAAATTTAGAACTCACCAATTTCTGTAAGCCCCCGCTGGACAGAGGATTTTGCCCGGCAAGATTCCTCGGGACAGTCCGTGATAGAATCGAGAATTCCCCCACATTTCTCGATCAAATCTGTTTCAGTTGATTTTAGCTCACTGTCGGGTACTCCCGGAGCGATAATGGGAAAATCTTTTATTTTCACCGAGCACTTGGTGCACTGGATTGTCTCAATGAAGCTGGGTACAAGATGGAATATCTGTTGCGCCAACCATTTTATAGACACGTTAACAATCTATTACGGAATTATTTTCTTGCAATACCGAGGGGTACCATTTGCAAATGTTATGCAATATTTTTGCTCGCAATTTGTACTCGTTTCCGGTTATTTTATCCTTTTGCAGAAGATTGTCTATTAATTCTTGGAACTCAGACGTCCGCCACGATTCTTGGCATTTCAACTGCAAACAAAACCAAAATAGGACAAAACAATCTAGTAGAGTATAGAGTAGATGATAGATAATAAACCAGAGAGTACATAATAGATTGAACAGACAAGAAATATGTGTGATGAGAAAATAGTTGTTGCCGCGCGCGGGTATGTGTATGTGTGCGTGTATGCAAACATGCGGGCGTGATTGAGAGTATTACAAATTATAAATTCAGTCAATCAGGATTCAAGGTCCATTTACCTTCTCAGAAATCGATGGAAAATCTGCCTCGGCGTACAAGCAAATATTCAGTAACGCGTCGAAGGCGCAAGTGTTAGTAAGACTAAGAAATTTTCCGTTCATTTTCAAAGCCGTTAAGTTTTGATCTGAGCCATTTTTCATAATTGGAATGGAACTCCGGTTTTTTGCACCAAGAGTAAGGCAATCTTTGACATAAGTTTTGTTTCCACCTTGATAGATATTCTTACGCTTTTGAGAGCTTGAGACAAGCGCTGGAGCCTTTGTCGAAGCAGTACCTGCAATATGCAACAAATCATTAGTCTTGCGACAGGCCTGAGCTACACATCACTGAATAAAAAACTTGCCTGGTGTTGAGCAGTTGCTGCTTTTATGATATTCACTATCATTATTCACATCATATTTGCAAGCGAAACAAATTCTTATGTCGTCCTCATCTCCAAGTGCAAAAGAACAATTTTCAATCGCATGAACTGGTTTTTTGCATTTATGACATTTGTGCGCATCTAGAAAATGAAAATCTAAAGTATAAACACAGTCTGGCAAAACACGACTTTAAAATTATATTATTAACCTACTTGGGGGTATGTTCTGTGCACACAGACCGCAATTTTTTTTCGTTTTTTCTTGTTGCTGGATTGGTTTTAATGGCATAACTTTCAATCTCTTTCGTCCGCGTGTTTTTACAGCCAAACCGCCCCAATTTTTAATGTCATACAATGCTAAATTTTCCTTGTCTGACATGCATTTGGTACAGACCAATTCATCGCTGGCAGAATCGACGCAGTCAACTGAGTGGACATGCCCGTAGCATTTTGTGCATTGCAACACAACATTTTCATGGATTTCCTTTTGACAGACGCAGCAGGGCCGACCTACGGAATCAGGTTGACTCTCGTTCTCCTCAGCGTTCATAGAGATATTGACCTGACCATTGGATGCCAAAGAAATCTCCGCTTCCTCAGTGTCGGTGATGACTGAAGCATTGGGAAGGACTTCTTCGTGAATTTTATTAATCGATTCCGGTTCATTGTTATCATTTCTTTCACGCAGAACCTTGAGGTTCATTTCTGACTCAATTATCCTAAACTTTCCGATCAGATAATCTAAATGATTATCGACAAGAGTATCCACTCTCATCTGCTTCTTCTCATCGTGCATTATCGCATGTTTGAATTTATTAAATTCATTCTCTACTCCTGAGCTACTGCCAGTACTCCAAAATTTTCACTTAATAAACAAGACCAAATAGGGAGAAGAGCCATGTCATCGAGTAATTGTTGCCTAAAATTCGGGACTTGGACGTAGTAGGGGTTCAAATGTTGACTCCGTTCGTCAAAATGTTTCTTGCACTGGTCCAGGACGTTATTTCCCCACCGGTACCAATAATTCTCTTTGTGTCGGATTGGCTGGTGCTGTAAATCCTGATCATCTTCAGGTAACGAAGCTGCATTATCATCCACGTCCGATTCGGGGACATCGTCTTGATCTTCTGCAGATGAAAAAATATATAATAATTTAAGAGAGTTAACAGGAAATATATTATACGCGCAGGAATTCCAACGAATACGCAGTCTTGAGGGGGGGGGGGCAATTAATCCGCGTACATTTTGAAAAACGCGAAGCGCAGCGGCTTACATTGACTTCTTCTGAAGACGCCCCCAACATTTAGGGTGATTTCATTGAATAGTTTCTGAGAATTTTGGATAACGAAGAGGGTCTATTTGAGAGCTACGGCGTCCTTTTAATAACCGACATTACAAAAGACCAGAAAGATGTTACCGCTAATTACCGATACTCTGGTGGTAAGGGGGGGGGGCGGTAAGCAAGGGCGGCCGGCTTCTCAGCCAGAGGAGGGCGTGGGTTAAAATCAGAGACTCAAAGCTTCAGCTGAAAATAAAATAAATGGGCGCCAGGTAGCAGGTAACCCAGCTCTTTGTTAATCGCACATATAGGCATACGATAAGATGCGCTACCAAACACTTCCTGAAAAAGAGGTACGGCAAGGGAGCATAAATAAAATTCACTGGCCTAGTAACGATTCAGTATAATAAGCAAATAGTAAATGGAAATCCACAAGTATTTTACACAACAATTACTACGGAATATTCCACACAATATCGCAATAAGGAGACCATATCACAGTTCAATAAATATCAAAGGTGGCTTGAGGCTAAACTCACCACAGTACAGCCAGTTACATATACAAGGGCATCAAGCGAAGTTAGCGGGCGGGCCCAGAATTAATAAAATTTCACACAGTATGTATATAATGCTAATTAACAGTATTAAAAAAAGATTACAAGATTGATATTAAATTTGGCCAAATGCATTACTAAATAAGCACTAAAGAAGAGCTCGGAAGCATCGTGGCTCCGGCGTAATGATTAAATTGAAAGGTAAATTTAGTAGGTAGGTTGAATTTAACTGAACACCCTGTATGCAAGGTTCCTCTCGTAATTAAATAATGATCAATTCCGATTAGCGTCGTCGCGGACCGACAAGATCTTGCGATGGTACCACGAAGCGATTTCGCGGGTAATGCAATGTACTCTGCATTAAAACGGCCGAGGTGCGAGCATTAACAATAATTCCTTGCAAGGCTGGGCGACAAAGGGTAGCCTAATTCAACGGTGTAATAAATAACACTTAAAATCAGAAAGGATAAACCTTCGTGCACTTGGCTTCACAATGCGGATATAATTCCGTTACTCATTTAGCCCGAGTTCGGATACAACACAATTCCGATAAAACTATCCCGAATTCAAAGGCACTTTCGCCTAAATGACCTAATCGGCTATTTACTGTGCAGAAGAACTACCGCTAAAACTGATTTGCTGAAGGCAAAATCAATCATATTCATGCAGGTGAGTTCATAGCTTTAAAAACACACAATATAACAAACGCGAGTCTATCGAGCACCTTGCAGCGTTGCCACGCAAACGGCCTAAGGGGGCACCTGATTCCCGAGAGTTCGAAACGGAAATATTAAACTGACAGACCTTTGGCAGTGGACTTCTCTTCCGCTGCAGATGTTAAAAACAGGGGGGGGGGGGGCTAAGGACTACGAGGAGGCCAAACGATCACCAGGTAGCTGAGGGGGCCACAGTCAGCGAAAGTCATCACCAGGCTGGCGGTTACGTGACCACACGGCGACAGCTGCGTTCCCAGAAGGATCAGCTCGGTAGCCTTGCTCCCAACGAGGAAAATTCGACAGGCACGCTACCGTCGAGTAAAAGCTGAAAGGCAAATAGCCATGGAGACACACCGAATAAGTCCAAATTATTCACCTACCCGTTTCAGGTTTCTACGGCTGTTCAACGCCAAAGTGAAAACATGTGCCTTGCTAGAGCGGAATCCCCAAACAATATTCGGGCTGGAATTCGCCAAAAATGCAACTCACAAAGCCCAATTCCGAACTTCCATGGAGTTCACGGCACAAAACGGCACAATTCCAAATTAGGATGCCAACTAAAAAGCCTGATTAAGGTACGTCATCAAAACGTAAATTTCGAGGCACCTAGCTCTTGCAGCACAGGATGGCGGAATGCCAAGATGGTTTCCAAAAACTGATAAACCAAAAATCAAATTTTGGGAGAGAGGGTAAATGCAACTCGAAATGCATGAGGTGAAGCCTACACTGCAGGGGCATTTGGACCCATAATATCGACCGAATGGCTTACTTAGCTTGCAATAAAACTGTAGGACGATCTGAATGCTCAAAGATAATGCAGGGAAAATCATACCTGAAGAAAGACATAGTGAAAAGTTAATTTTAACCGAGATTAGGGCAAATAATTAGGCGAATAGCTAAAAATGAATTTTGAACCGTAAAAAACTCTCCCCTCACTTAAAAATAGGCAAATTCCCCGAATTTACCGACGCAGAACCTAAGCATGCACAATAATAAAACCTCAAGAACCTTCCAGATGCACAAAAAGAACCAAAGCGAATATCCAGCTCAACCGGGCCAATGTTAACAAATTTAGAAGCGGATACGTAACCCAAAAAAAAAAGTTCGTCACTGTCAGAAGGCGAAAAGAAGTAAGGGAAACACACAGGGTCGTAAAAGGATTGAAAGTCGAGAGAAAGATCGAAGGGATAAACGGCTCTCCAAATGAATGTCATGCAGAAAAGGACATCGGAACATCCGTCGCTGCTGCATGACAAAGGATGAACCGATCCAGGCCCAAGTCTACACAACACCCACCGAGAGACCGTCTACCGAGAAGAGGAAAATGAAAAATGAGAGTGGTGAAAAAGGGCATGGGATTAGAAGTTCCAGAAAAGAAAATAGTGGACGGCACAGAAGAGGGATGGGAAGGATTGTCCGTTGTCTCGTCAGTCGGTCATCGTAGGGTGGAATTAAGTGGATTAACAGAAAATTTAAAAATTGGAAAAGGCCGAAAAAGTCTTCACAGACAATGGATACCAGGCGCGGGGCCCCGTAGTGCACACCGCGATCATAGGCAACCATCCCCTGAGCCGACAAAAAAATAACCTTACACCCTACTAGTCTAGGAAAAGTGGGCAGCCCAGGACCGACTGCACACTGAAACACTATCCTCCGTGACCGGATAGCGGAACACCCGAGATGAGACCTCAAAGGTGGCTCACTCCTGAATGAACGACAAGATGGAATGTCTCAGTCTACCTTACAAGTAAGGAATAGACGGAAAAGTAACCGACCGTTTAAGTCCCCAACCAACCTCCCAAAAAGACCAGAACGAAAACTTCCAAATGGATTATGCTCCTGCTCATTTCGCACACCCAGTGGTTAAACTAAACCTTTCCAGGATGCTTGATAAGTCGCGGAGCAGACGTTAGTTGGCCGCCCCGAAGTCTTGATTTAAATCCCTTACATTTCTTTTGTGGGGATTCATAAAAAGCAATGTATACGGTATACAAGTTGTTAATCTTCCCCTTCTTCTGGAGTTCCTTCGTCCCCCTTTGGTACAATCTTATAGCTGTAGTTGCCTCGATACAAAATCTTCAATATGCGGCCGCTATTAATTGCTGCCTCGAGCTGCTCTATGATGTCCTCTTTTTTTACGCCTTTTTTTGTTAACATTTTTAAAATATTATCCTTAGAAGGTCTTTTTTTTCTTTTTTTTTAAGGTGGTGATGGCATCCTCGATTATTTTTAACGGCATCTTGCTGTGCCTTTGAGGGGACTAGATAGGTACGTAGAATATTGCCAATTCAATTTATTAAATTAATAAACATTAATTTTTATTATAATTCGCGATTTCAGAAAAAAATTTAATACAAGTCTCGTCAGTAAATTGTCTCATTTGCCTCGGAGCCTTAACAATATTCGGCTCAAAGTGCCTCGTATTTTAATATGGCTTCTCGACAGTAATGCAACATTTTCCTGACTCTTATGTAAATAACTATTTTTAGATATCTCCCTTCAATGTACGTTGCTATTAGCGGATCATCGGAGTATCTGCCAACTTAGATTCGGAAGTTGTTCAACAATTAAGTTGGCGACGGGCGTATTTTGTTTTGATCATTTTAGTGTTAACCCACCGCTCCTCTGAAGTAACTCAGCTGTTGCGTTAAACGTTATTTTGAGTACTTACAACTTGATCCTGTTTATATTGAAGTGTTGCAAGATTATCATTAGTTTTTTATTACTTTCGCTCATTAGACCTTTCAGCAGTCGCAACTGGCATGCGCATTATCGTAGATTCTGTACACAGCGCTCTCCCTGAACCTTGCATAGTTCTTTCACCAGCAGATTCTGAGGAAGATTAAGGAACACAAAAAAAACGAACACAAGAAAATAACCTCAAATCATAGCTACATTTAAAGACCAGAGGTTCGACAAAACATACGCAGACTAACAATAGACTACACCTCATTGGGTGGTTGATCGCGAATGTCGTCGTAATGGGGTTTAAGGTCGTTGTCGTGCCAAGTCCCACGCAGCAGATTACCTTCAGGAGTCTTGAGCTCGTAGACCCATCTTGGTAGTCGGCGATGGACAATAAAAGGACCCACATATTTAGAAGCAAGCTTAGCTGAAAAGTGGTTTGCAAAGTCTGAGAGGACATAGTTTTTGCGCCAAACAGACTGATTCACCTGATATTCAACAGGGCGACGTCTAAGGTCATAACGTGTCTTCGATTTCTGATAAGCCTTATCCAGGCGGCGGCGTACGTCAGCATACAAGCGTTGGACTGCTTCAGAACGATGGTTATTATTATTGGTGCGGTCAAATTGTAATTCTGGCTCGGCATTCGTATTCTGGTCGTCAGCTTCTCCAGGCCGTCTAAGAATAATCTCTCGACCAAAGTTGATGAAGTATGGACTTTGTCCAGTTACTTCGTGTTTAGCAGTTCTGATCGCACACGCCACATGAGGTAAATACTTGTCCCATTCACGTTGGTTATCTTGAACGTAAGCTGTCAACATAGCCTTCAGGACGCGATTTATGCGTTCGGTAGGGTTTGCTTGTGGATGGCAGTAAGCAGTAAACGACATTTTACAATTGTAGGTGTTCATGAGGGTAGTAAACTCACGACTGCGAAATTGCACACCATTGTCGCAGATTATTCGGCGAGGCGCACCGTACACTAGGAACACATCTTCTTCAAGATGCTGGACTATGTTCGAAGCGGTTGCGTAATAGGAAAAATAGAGGAAACTTGCTAAAGCAGTCAGCGACGACAAGTATATAGGCGTAACCTTTCTTGGATCGAGGTAAGGGACCAACAATATCAGTGCAAATGACTTCCCATGGTTTTGTTATTATAGAATGTCCACCCATGACACCAACAAGGAGGTCTCTGTTCAGGCTTAGTTCTTCCACAAGTGTTACAGCGGCGTATGTAAGCGGCGACGTCCGCATCGTCGGCCAGTAAAAATGTTGTGCTATGCGATTTAATGTTTTAGAAACACCAGTGTGTCCAGCGCTGGGCAGCTCGTGATTTTGACGAATCAGGTCCTTGCGCTTTTCTTTCGGGACTACCAATCTCCATTCTTCATGGTCTTCTCGTAGATCAGAGTAAGTGACGTTAACGTGCTTATACAGCTTGTCACCTTCAAGGCGCCACAAAGGGAAGCGACGAGGATTATTTTGCACACTATTAGGCATGCGAATGTACCAGCGGTCTTTAACGGCTTCGTTAATGATGGGTTGGTCTCCTATAGCATCAACTACGGGTACGGCGCGAGACAACGTATCAGGTACAACATGGTCTTTACCCTTACGGTGAATGATATCAAAGTCGTATTGTTGCAGACGCACTGCCCAACGAGCAATTCGACCAGTAGGATCTTTGATGTTGTTCAGCCATTTTAAGCTGTAATGGTCCGTGATCACAGTGAACTTCGTTCCCTCGATGTATGGTCGAAGTTTTTCGATCGCAAATAGAACTGCTAGACATTCACGTTCTGTGGTGCTGAAGTTCCTCTCACTTCTGGTTAACGAGCGGCTGATATAGCATATAACTTTCTCGCCATCTTCCTGGTTTTGGGTAAGAACGGCACCAAGACCATATGCGGAGGCGTCTGTTTGAATCGAAAATGGTAAACTGAAATTAGGGCACGCAAGTATAGGCGCAGAGACTAGATGTTCCTTAATTGAGCAAAAGGCGTTTTCACAGTCTGGGGTCCAATAAAATTTGGCGTTCTTTCGAAGCAACGAGGTTAAAGGAGCTAGCAATGTAGAGAAATTCGGTACGAAGCGTCGGTAACATGATGCCATGCCCACTATGCGGCGGATCTCGGAAACACAAGTTGGAGTGGGCATTTCAATAATGGCCCGAACTTTATCGGGGTCAACTAACAGACCTCTGGAGTTAACTACGTAGCCAAGGTAGCGAAGTTCAGGTTTACAGAAGTGACATTTCTCTTTGCTTAAGGTTAAGCCAGCATCGGAAAGGCGTTTAACGACTTCCCGTAAGACGTCTAAAAGTTGCTCAAAAGTCTGCGTACAAATAATTACGTCGTCGAGGTAGGTGAAGACAAAAGGTTTTAGGTCAGCCCCTATCACACGGTCTATCAACCGTTGCCAAGTGGCCGCGGCCGTATGAAGGCCGAAAGGTAGGCGACAGAATTGAAACAAGCCTCGGTTAGGCACTGTAAAGGCAGTATATTCCCGAGAGGACTCGGCAACAGGTATCTGCCAATAAGCGGATTTGATATCTAAGGTTGTAAGATAACGTGTGTCTCTAAGTTTGTCGAGGGTGCTACTAATATAAGGAAGAGGGTAAGCGTCAGGCTGACTAACCTTATTCAACTTGCGATAATCAACACAGAACCTATAGGTATTATCGCGCTTTTTAACCAAGAGGATCGGAGACGACCAAGCAGAGGTGGAGCGTTCCACAATGCCATCTTGAAGCATCTTGTCTAACTCCTTGTCGACATGTTGCTGAAGGGCTGGAGAAATGGGGTAGTAACGCTGTTTTATAGGAGGCGACTGCGTTTTAATCTCATGTTGGACCAGGTGAGTACATCCAAGTTTATCACCCATAGCATTAAAAGTACTATCAACAAATTCTTGCAGCTGAAGGCTCTGTTCACTAGTAAGGTGTTCGACAGATTGAATGGCGTCGACAGATATGTTAGGGTTGTTCGTCGCAAAGCTCCATTCATCCCGGCGAAGGTTAGGTATAATGTTCATCTTGCGCCAGAAATCGATTCCCAAGATAAGCGAATGGGGTAACGAAGGGACAACTAGGACGTCCATGACACAGACTCTATCTCGGAGAGTTATAGGAATGATAGCAGTACCTATACTAGAACATTCATCACCATTGCCGCCTACACAAGAGGAAAGGTGTTTAGTATCGAGACGGCAGTAGTCTTGTAGCATCTCCCAACCTTGTTTACCTAAAAGAGTTTGAGAAGCTCCGGAATCTAAAAGGCCTAGAATGGAATTTCCAAAGATAGAAACCTTAAGGTAGGGTCTTTGATCGTTATCTGCATGGCTAAGTATAAAGTCGAGTACAGCTTGGTGTTTGAAATTAGAACTTTCAGACTTTTCATTCGGATCAACAATCGGTTCGTTGGCCTTGTTGTGGTTTCAGCGTGCTAATCGGCCTCTTAACGACGCTGGACGGCGTTTCCCGAACACGACGGGCATGTTCTGGTTGTATGGTCTGGTTTTCCACATCTGTAGCAGTGTATCCTTTTAGACTGAGGGCAATCAACAGATCGATAGTTGGGTTGATTGCAATTCCAGCAAATCATAGGCTTAGCAGCATTGGTGTGAGTCAGACCGGCACAAACTGAAGGAGTGGGAACGGGAGCTGAATCTTCCACAGAGGCTATATTGAATTTCGAATGTGATCGTCGGTACGCTAAGTCTGGTTCCAACGAATTCTTTCCACTTGTTGGAGGGTTCCGAAAGCGTGAGGTCCGTACTTGAGTGTCTTCGATGATCTTGCATGTACGAGTGAGATCTGAAATAGTGATTACAACTTGTAAGGCGAGTTGAGATTGAAGATGAGGTTGCAGGTTTCTTCCTATCAAAGTGAGACGTGTGGTTTCCAACGGCACTGAAGGTAGGCGTCGAAAAAGATTTTCCATGACCGCGATGTAGACGGACACTGGCTCATCAACACCTTGGGTGCGGTGTCTTATCTCATCTCATAAAGTTGCTTCGTAGTCACACGGCAAGAAGGTTTCTTGAAGAGCTTTAGTCAGGTCATCCCAACTACGGATAGTGTCGCGAATAGATCGGTACCAAATTAAGGCATTACCAGTAAAGAATTCTACGGCTGCAGTAAACAATTGTTCCTTAGGTACTCCTCTAACAACTCGGAGTTCTTCAATACGTTCCAAGAAACTTGATACGCCACTTTCACCATCATATTGTATCTTCCATTTATTGACAGGAATAAAATTATGTTCAGCGGGTGCACGACTCGATGTAACCATACTAGTGCTATGAAAAAGTGAGGATCTTCGCTGTGAGGCATTGAGGTTGAAGTTTACGTTGGAGCTACGCCTAGGTTCAACGTCTGGTGGAGATGGTTGTTCCGGATAATCATGATAAGTATCGGGAGCTCGAGGTAGAGAGGTAGCAGCATCAGGTTCGTCTAATGAAATTAAATCTTGATCTCGCTGATTTTCAATCTTGCATTCAAGATCGTCAAGTAATTGAAGGCATTGATTCACTGCTTCATTTTTCAGATTAGCCAAAGATTCGATAGAAGCGATTCTCTCAAGGCGGCCATACACATGTAGGAGACGAGTATATAATCTTTTGAAGTTGTTATCCTTTGCGGTGGAAAACCAAATGCCGACTTCTGCAGCAAGGATTGCTAATTTAGCTGTGCATGCTTCCAATTCTAGAGCATTATCAATGTGGACTTCGGGGAAACTAACGTTGCCACTGCGCTCCATTCTAAGTCGAGACCTAAGTAACTTGCGTTTCTCCATGACATTACCTTGGAAAGAAATACCCCTAACTAGTAATTCATAATCGAGTTCATCGACAAGTAGGCGATCAACGTCCATCTTCGGGTATTCAAAAGAGCGAGAAAAAGGAAGAAAAAAAAATAGTCTAACAGCTAACAGCTGACACTACTATTCAAAACTAATTAATGTGTTGTATACACACTCGAATAAAATTACTACAACTATCAAAATCTATTATTAGAACATTAGCCTATAACTAACGCTGCAAAAAAAAATATCAGCAAGTAGCTAAACGATATCGCAGGATACCCAATTATCTAAATCACATGCATCTGGAAACTCATGCAAGCCAATAAATCTATCTAACTATCTAGCTAAACTTGCGATATGAATACTATACCACCAAAACTAATTTAAATGTATAATTAAATATATCACAACAAGGGGGAACAAATTTGCTCACTCAACCGAAATCGAGGCCAGGAGAAAACAAGGTCAGATGAAGCAAAATCGGGCTCCACGACAGGGTGCCAAACTTCTTTTGTTACCGCTAATTACCGATACTCTGGTGGTAAGGGGGGGGGGAGGTAAGCAAGGGCGGCCGGCTTCTCAGCCAGAGGAGGGCGTGGGTTAAAATCAGAGACTCAAAGCTTCAGCTGAAAATAAAATAAATGGGCGCCAGGTAGCAGGTAACCCAGCTCTTTGCTAATCGCACATATAGGCATACGATAAGATGCGCTACCAAACACTTCCTGAAAAAGAGGTACGGCAAGGGAGCATAAATAAAATTCACTGGCCTAGTAACGATTCAGTATAATAAGCAAATAGTAAATGGAAATCCACAAGTATTTTACACAACAATTACTACGGAATATTCCACACAATATCGCAATAAGGAGACCACATCACAGTTCAATAAATATCAAGGGTGGCTTGAGGCTAAACTCACCACAGTACAGCCAGTTACATATACAAGAGCATCAAGCGAAGTTAGCGGGCGGGCCCAGAATTAATAAAATTTCACGCAGTATGTATATAGTGCTAATTAACAGTATTAAAAAAAGATTACAAGATTGATATTAAATTTGGCCAAATGCATTACTAAATAAGCACTAAAGAAGAGCTCGGAAGCATCGTGGCTCCGGCGTAATGATTAAATTGAAAGGTAAATTTAGTAGGTAGGTTGAATTTAACTGAACACCCTGTATGCAAGGTTCCTCTCGTAATTAAATAATGATCAATTCCGATTAGCGTCGTCGCGGACCGACAAGATCTTGCGATGGTACCACGAAGCGATTTCGCGGGTAATGCAATGTACTCTGCATTAAAACGGCCGAGGTGCGAGCATTAACAATAATTCCTTGCAAGGCTGGGCGACAAAGGGTAGCCTAATTCAACGGTGTAATAAATAACACTTAAAATCAGAAAGGATAAACCTTCGTGCACTTGGCTTCACAATGCGGATATAATTCCGTTACTCATTTAGCCCGAGTTCGGATACAACACAATTCCGATAAAACTATCCCGAATTCAAAGGCACTTTCGCCTAAATGACCTAATCGGCTATTTACTGTGCAGAAGAACTACCGCTAAAACTGATTTTCTGAAGGCAAAATCAATCATATTCATGCAGGTGAGTTCATAGCTTTAAAAACACACAATATAACAAACGCGAGTCTATCGAGCACCTTGCAGCGTTGCCACGCAAACGGCCTAAGGGGGCACCTGATTCCCGAGAGTTCGAAACGGAAATATTAAACTGACAGACCTTTGGCAGTGGACTTCTCTTCCGCTGCAGATGTTAAAAACGGGGGGGGAGGCTAAGGACTACGAGGAGGCCAAACGATCACCAGGTAGCTGAGGGGGCCACAGTCAGCGAAAGTCATCACCAGGCTGGCGGTTACGTGACCACACGGCGGCAGCTGCGTTCCCAGAAGGATTAGCTCGGTAGCCTTGCTCCCAACGAGGAATATTCGACAGGCACGCTACCGTCGAGTAAAAGCTGAAAGGCAAATAGCCATGGAGACACACCGAATAAGTCCAAATTATTCACCTACCCGTTTCAGGTTTCTACGGCTGTTCAACGCCAAAGTGAAAACATTTGCCTTGCTAGAGCGGAATCCCCAAACAATATTCGGGCTGGAATTCGCCAAAAATGCAACTCGCAAAGCCCAATTCCGAACTTCCATGGAGTTCACGACACAAAACGGCACAATTCCAAATTAGGATGCCAACGAAAAAGCCTGATTAAGGTACGTCATCAAAACGTAAATTTCGAGGCACCTAGCTCTTGCAGCACAGGATGGCGGAATGCCAAGATGATTTCGAAAAACTGATAAACCAAAAATCAAATTTTGGGAGAGAGGGTAAATGCAACTCGAAATGCATGAGGTGAAGCCTACACTGCAGGGGCATTTGGACCCATAATATCGACCGAATGGCTTACTTAGCTTGCAATAAAACTGTCAGACGATCTGAATGCTCAAAGATAATGCAGGGAAAATCATACCTGAAGAAAGACATAGTGAAAAGTTAATTTTAACCGAGAATAGGGCAAATAATTAGGCGAATAGCTAAAAATGAATTTTGAACCGTAACAAAGATACCATCGGCTACGCGGGGTCCAGACAAAAATGGAACTTCTCTAAGTCTCATGGAAACACTAATTAAATGTTGACATTATAGTAGATTAGACAAGAAATGTCCCTTTATCGTTTATTGCGATAATATGTAGCAACCTCGAGTACGGACTCCCGATCAAACTAAAAACACGAGGAATCGTTTGGTAGGTAATCTACAGCGTTTAAAATTCAAAGGTTGAGGATTTGAACTGTCTTTCTATTTTTCCTTCCTCAACGAGTAAACGAAACCGGATAACAGTGTACAACAGACCACGGCGAAAATAGTTAGAAACCAGAAGAACTTTTCTGTTTTAACGACTCACCTGTAATTTTCCCCCTTAATTTTTGGGAAGCTGATTCACACGCAGGATTATTGTATTCTGCATTTGAGACAATGAGCATCCATGTCAAAATGTCTTTGGCATCTTTGACATTTTCTACCAGAATAAGTTGTCCGATGGACCCCAGCCAGAAAACTCTTCGAGTTCTTGGAAAACCCTTGAATAATTTCCGATATTTGTTCAAGAAATGAGCGGCATCTATCCGGACCCTTACTTGAATTTGGTCAATCTGATCGTGGAACATATCGGCATACTGCTCGATATAATTGCAATTGCAAAAAACTCGAACGCATGCATTGAGAAACGCTCGCGATTCATCACAAATTATTTCTCTCGGAAGACAATGACACGAATCGAGCCAATTCAGGAAGAAAGCTATAATTGATCGAGTTGTGTGCGTTTCTGTCAACATTTGAGCAACTGAAAATTGACCAGCATCACATCGGACAACTATCATATATAAGAATATGGTCTTTGAAATATTAGCAAAGGGGCGCGCAATTTTCTGAATCGAAAACCCAGTGGCATCTGCAGAAACAACTAGGCCTTTTTTCGATCTGGCTATTCTCTTGGAAGTCTGCGTCTGCTCTCCCGTCCAATAATGGACAAAGAAAGGTAATAGACCGATTGCGTGTATACGACCAGCGTGTTTAGTAGCAGCGAGGATCTCCAAGGCCGCTCTGGGATCGGAATCCAAATAATTTCTTGCTTGCGCTTGAGAGGAAGCAGTATGCAAAACCTGTTGCGTATAGATCATTGGAGCAAATGAATCGCTTCGCTCGCAGAAAAATTGCAGAACACAAGACAAGATATTAACATGAAAATCTTACATAAGTTATTGATCTACAATTTTAAAAAAACGTGGTGTTAGAAACAAAGTATACAAAATTTCATCAAAAATGTTTTCCGAGAACGTGAATATTATTGTCAATACACGAGGTCATGCAGGAAAAATCAAAAGTTTGATTTACGACGAATTGTGCGAAATTTTATTCGAGAATGTTGGGATTTCGTGAAAATTGTAAGATACGCTCAACGACGAAGCGCTCCCCTCTCCTTTCTCTACTTACACGCATTGGGACCATTCGTGTGTGACGTGCTAGCGTGTGTAAGTAGAGAGAAGGAAAGGGAGGGTTCCGTCACTGAATCGCGCGGCCGTTTTACCTAAGGATTTCAATTGTAACGCGCGTAGACGAGAACTGTATGGACATCGAGGACTTCCAAAATGTAAAAGCACAATGAAAATATTTTTCTAAAAATGTTGAGAGTGGCCCAAACCTCTCTCTCTTCTTCGTTCTCCCGCTATACAGTAAAGACTTTGCCGCCCCGTAGTTCCCTCTCTAATATTATCGGATCGAGTTCCACTCTCCACCTTCATGCAAAAAAGCCGGACAAAAAATCGACGGTCTTTATTTTATGCGCCAGGCGCGTATTTGCAAAGTAAAAAATATCTGCTAGCGCTATGTTTGTTATGTAAAAAAAACTTAAGATTCTCTTGCGCTGCGCATGGAACATGTTTCTAGGATCTAGCGTAGTACATCGAAATCTCACATCTCCCCGCTGTGGGAAAATGTTTCGGAAATCGAAGTGTCACCCCCCCCCCCCCCCCTCTTGTGGGACTTACACATTTTTCCGAAAATCGAAGATTCACACCTCCGCTGCGGGACTTGAAAATTTTTTCGGAAATCGAAGGGTCACCCCCCCCCCCCCCCCCTTAGTATGACATATAACGAAGGGCTGTTTGTATTGAGAAGGGAATAGTTCCGTGGCACTAGATGTCCCTTGGGGATTCACATATTTGCCGAAATAATTAACAAAGTTCAAGGCCGTGCCACTCCCCCCCTCCCCCCATCAAACTAGTCGGGTCCGAGCTTGTGCCGCTACAATTTAAATTTAAGCTAGCAGTTTCGCGTTTTTCTCGGAACTAGTAAGGGCTACAAAAATGGGACCTACGTAACAAAAAAGCTACAAAAAAATTACAAAAAACTAGCCGGGCCCGAGCTTGTGCCGCTACAATTAATATTTAAGCTAGCAGTTTCACGTTTTTCTCGGAACTAGTATGGGCTACAAAAATGGGACCTACGTAACAAAAAAGCTACAAAAAAGTTACAAAAAACTAGCCGGCCCGAGCTTCTGCCGCTACAATTAATATTTAAGCTAGCAGTTTCGCGTTTTTCTCGGAACTGGTAGAGGCTACAAAAGTGGGACTAGCGTAACAAAAAAGCTTCAAAAAAGCTACAAATGACCTGCTAAGGCTGATATGGTGCTGCCGCCAAGTGCCTGCTAGTAGCTTAATAAACCTATAAAGGGTGCTTGTTAGCAATGTTTTAATTCGGCGAAGGGTGCTAAATGAACGCTTTATAGTGCTTGTTGTGTAGGGCTGTGAAAACAATATCAGTAACGACTTTCTAATGGTCGGGAAAAAGAATACGCTCTTTTTTAAAACCTCAATGATGTCTGGCACTTCCTCGACCCAATTCGACAATTTTAACCGCAATTCCCTTTTTCCTTCAATGCCTTCTAAATTGTAAAACTTTGGACAAGATGAAGTACTTTCATTCCACCCCTCCAAAGAAACATATCTCGTGTTACTCGGATGGAATTGTCTCAATGAAAATGCAGGCGATGCAGAAAATCTCACGTCTAAAGATGATATGATGGAATCCAAGTAAGGAATTATTAGAGACCTTCTTCAAAATTCGGATGAATTTTCGGCTGGAGAGTTGCTTCTATGCTTTTATTGTTCATTAAAATGTTAAATAGTGTTTAACATGATCGCGTCCTCGAATGGTAAGATACATTTAACATGCATCCACTCATTTAACATGCATCCACTCACGTCCTCGAATGTTAAGATACATTTAACATGCATCCACTCATTTAACATGCATCCACTCACGTCCTCGAATGTTAAGATACATTTAACATGCATCCACTCATTTAACATGCATTCACTATAGCAACATCAGACTTATTCATGGTAGTCCGATTTCGATTTAGCAGTTTTTAGTAATTATTATTGATTCAAAATTATTGCCTCAATGAACAATAAACTAATGAACGCATTTCGAGGGGAAACCGTCTTAACATTTCTCACATAAATTACCACTCTTGCTTTGCTGCGCTCGCTCGAGTGGTAAAAATATGCTCGAATGTTAAGACTGGGTTACCCCTCTTAATACGTTAATTACTATTATCGGGCAGCAACACGAATGGCGGTTATATCAACATTCAAATGCTTCAAAACGTCAGCTGTGACGTTCTCTGCATCTTTCCGATGATCTCTTAGCATGACGAGAATAGTTTGAATGTGCTGGTTGCCTTTGACTATGTTAAGTATCTTCGATTGAAGTGTATTTCCTACGACTTCCAGTATAGCGGAAAATGTAGCAATTAATGCTACTGGCAAAACAAATGAAGATCTGCACGCCGCTGCATTTTCCCCTTAGGCTAATTTCTGTAATGCATCAACAATATCAAAGAAGTGTTCCTTAAAAACACGAATGCTCTTGTACTTCTTTGACGATCTTTTTCACATAATTTAGGAATGTTAGCAATAAGCTTGCGTTATAAAACGGACTTGCAAAAAAATATGATTATCATCTTGATAGTTCCAACGCAGCTTTGAATTTCTGGAATAATGTTCAAGTCTTTCACGCCAAGGTTTAGCTTGTGCGAAGAGCAATGGAAGTACAAGGCTTTTTTGTACTTTTGTCTCACAACCCCCTACACATCCCATTCTTTCCCAGAGATGGTGGAACATTGGTCGAAGCCTAACCCCACACACCTATCAGCGTCTAGGTTTAAGGTTGTCGAAAAATCTTCAATGGATTTGGCAATACTTCTTACATTAAGTCCTTCAAGCTCTACAAAGCCTAAAATTTTTCTTCAATTTTGTTATATTTTTTCTATTCTATTTTAAATTTTATCCACCTTGGAAGGGGGGCAGCTGCCGCCCCCCTTGCCCCTCCCTAGATACGCCCTTGCTCGTTGGGCTGTAGCCATGTTTTATAACATGTTTGATGTAGCTTGCCTGGCATCATTCATTATTTATATGAAGAACAATCCCATGTAGGCAAGAAAGAATCAGCCCCTGCGAATTTTCTTGCAGACCTTAGGGAAACAGTTAGCAATGCCGGCTATCGAGAGCCGTTCGAATAATTCAAGAGTGTGGTAGAACTTTAGTACCAAGTCTGGAATTGAGTGTATGCTAAGTAGACCACTTATCAATCATACCATTGCTGATGGAGAACAACAGCCAAGGGATGCAATGGCAATTTTAATTACAAAAATCATTAACTTGCTTGGACGTAGAAGACTAGACATATTTTCAATATCATATTCTTTATAAAAAAATAAAATATGTTCTTCATCTTCTACACCATCAGGTATTTCAAACATTTCTTTGCATGAAGAACAATTAAATGTATCAATGCATTTCTTGAACAGATACCCAGCAAAATATGTGGTCGTGAGGTCTTCTAATGTTACTGATGCTATACTGCCTTCTTCTGATGATGAGGAAGATGGCAGTGGTTTCACACCCTCCATAGCACTCGGAGCAGATGTAGTTGCAGCATCTTCTTCATCTTCATTAGCCCACTCTGGCATCGTTGTCCCGCCAAATAAATGGTAATCTTCGTCCTCCTCACAATTCGCGTCGTTTGGAGGACGCATCAGTTGCAGAACACTGTGGGATTTGAAGGACGCTTCAAATTTTCGTACCGTTGGGGTTTTGTTGTACCCCCCACGCTGCCGAATAATAGAAAACCAGTTTTCTAAAACGTCTTGGTTTAAACGGCCGCTTTAAATAAACGCCTTTTCATTATTTTCACGCTCTTGAGCATAAATCTGTTTAATGGCATTAATAGAAATTAAAAAACCATCGAAACAAGGGACTCGTTTCAGTTGCGCGGGGTTTCTCTTCTCTGGTTTCGTCAGTGATTCCATCAGTTTGAAACCCTTGTTTATAGCCTCCAAAACATCTTTGTTGGCATTACATAATGCGCGACGCAGGGCTTCTTCGAATACAAATTTTTGCTGTGAAGAGCCTCAAACAGGTTATTGACCACTTCAATAAAAAATGCAGTATTTAGTGCTTACCTTTCATTCGGCAGCTGTCCAGTAGCGACCGCTGTTTTTATTGCCGCGGCCATACTATTGATAAAAACTTGTGTTGCCAAGCGAACACTCATTGTTTGGAATGGGTTTGGATAGATATGTTTATCCGTAGAACTCTTTTTACGCAACATGTAGAATGCAGCAATCACATCTCACAAAATATCTTCGCCGACTAGAGCAAAATTAGCTTGCATCAAATTGTTCCTGATATCCTCAACAAGTGGGGCACATCATAAATTGTGAAATAAACCTTTTTGCTCTTGCTATGTTCAAAGTAGGGCTTTTCAGATGTCACTTTGAGGTGTTCCTTAAACAAATTTTGATTGGCAGCGCCTTGGTCACAGACGATGGCAATGGGTTTCAGACCTGCTTCTTCCAAAACTGTAAGATTTTTGTCTACAATCTTAGGAAGATCCTTGCCTTTCACTCCAGTTTTCGAGAAATAATAGGCCACTGGCACTTTCCACTCGGAATATATCCCTCGCAGGAAAACTACCAAAACTTTCTTGGCTGGTACTGCCTTGCTTCCAAATTTACCCAAGTCTTCGAAACCTATTATTCTGTCCTCTTTTTTAGAAAATTCGAGGTACTTTTTGATGTCCATCTCATCAAACATTAAAACGCACTTCTTTCTTGACCATTCAGTGTTTCGGCTTTGAATTTGAGCCGCTGGAAAAACTTTTTCTGAAACCAGTATGGCTCTTAAAATTGGACAACCACATTTTAATTGTTGTGGGTGAGGGCAAAATCACTTTCTTTTTCCGCAATAATTTATACAGTCCCGGTGACTTATAAAACATTGAAATAGCAACGGCTTTTTCGTCGGGAGACCACTGCGTCCGCCCCCTATGGAAAAGTTGCATTTTTATTAACGCACGTGCAAAGGGGGGCAGTTCGTGCGGTTCCCTACTACGCAATATGCATCTTGAACGGTTCTGCGTTTGTTTTAGAACTCTTTTCACTTTCTCTAGTTCTTCGCTCTTCTGTCGCAATTGATTATGCAACAGTTTTACGTCCTCTTCTACCAACTGAAATTTTCGCCGTGTAGTTGGGGGTGATGACATTGTTGCAATAACTTCAGGGGTGGTAGGTATGGTGTCAGCAGTTGAGGGACACTTTTCGTGTTCATTTTTGGAAGGAGTTAAAAATCTCACTTCCGTACATGAAGATAGAACATTCATTCGGGCCCCAGTAGTTTTGCTTGGCGATCTGAGTTTCGTAGACACTATCCCCATTCAATGGTGGTGCCGGTGGACGTAGAAGGCCGATAGGAAGCAACTGGTGAAGGCCTTTTGAATTTGATGGGAACTGCCGTTGAAACCAATTTTTTGTCATCATATCTTTTTTTTAATGGTCCCCACAAATGAATTTTCTCTTCAACGCTTCGGTACTAGCGTCTAATAGTTCCGAATTTCTTGAAATTGAAAATAAAAGTTATTTTCTTAGTGATTCTATCGAAACGAAAATTTTCTCAACCCAGGAAATTTTCTTAAACTCTAGTCGCACATGAAATAACTGCATCGATTTCCTGACATCTCTTCTGTAAATTAAGCTTTCTGATTAGCAATAAAATAAATAAATATATGCAAAAATTTTGCTGGTGTCATTGTCAACCAATGGCATTCTTCAATTTAAAAATAAACTACCAATCGAACGATTCTTTTAGTGACCGTAATTCGAGGAGCTTTATTTCAGAGACAATAATTCGAGGAGCTTTATTTCAGCGACAATTTAATGCATACACTAAAAATCCCATAAGTCGCGGATTTTTTGTCACTATGACAGCGATAAAAGTTAGCCCTAACTTTTCCAGCGACAAAACGGAACTTAACTTTTAAAACGGTCTAATTCTAAGATAATTTTTGCCTTGTTTGTTAATTTAGTGACTTCTAAATTACCTAATATGTAAATTAAATATGTATTCATTAAATTGTCGTACCGAATTACACTCAAGCTTTTTTTTTATCGAAGTAAACTTAACATTTATAATTCGAGTTTCCTTGCTTTTAGGCAATTCAACTCAAAAACTGCCAGAAATTGCCAAGCAAGATATTCTCATTAAAATGTCAAGTTTACT